>JAJPUD010000400.1:407001-515388 GCA_023553655.1 Myrmecobius fasciatus | reverse complement strand
CTATGGAGATAAAAATCCTTAATGACTAAGTTGTTGGTTCAGAGAAGATCCAATTCCCCTCCTCCAGACTAATAAAATGCCTTTCAGTGTGCAAAGGAAAAATGTCTTTCTCTTCTCTTTTGGATTATTTCCTTAATCAGCCAGGTTTCTGCTGGCTCTCCTCTTTTCTAAGTTTCCATTCTCCCAACAAGAGTCTTTGATTATTGCCTTATTCATTTATGATATTTAAAGTAAAGCCAATGAAAGACTTTTGCAATATGTGCCTGCCCTCCTTCACCCACTCTCTCAGCTCCATCCATTGATATCTGTGCCTCAATCCCAACATATGAAGTACATAACAGAAAACGATCACTGCAGGCTTGCTTTGCTTGTGTGCATCCTGGCCAAGGAAAACCAAGGTGAGCATTTCCCTGATTGAAAATAAAGGTCTAAAGAGCTTCCCTTGCCTCCAAGAATTCTCTTAAGCTGCTTTCTTTTAGAAGATTCAATTTTTAAAATGGCACGATCTTTTAATATCATAAGCCTGAAATGTTGTTCAGTATAGATATGTCTTATTGTATGTTGGAGCCTGAATGTAGCTGGCTCCAAGGTTGATTAAGTTTAACATTTTTTAATGCATGTGACTAAGTGGCCAGCAGAGTCATGAGTAGGAATTGTTTGTATTTGAGGGCAAATAGTATAAACTAATCCCATAGTGAATGACATGAAGTACAGTTGAGATAATAGAGAATTAACATATGGGAAAGATGATAAAGAAAAGCCAACCTCATTTCTTTATCTAATCATTTCTCTATTTTGCCTAATTTTTCTTACTAAAAAAACAAAAATATTAGAAATCTCCAATCTCTCATCTCAAACTGTCTACTGGACATATTAAACTGGATTTCCTATAGATATCTTAAACTCTATATATCCAAAAATAAATTCATTATCTTTTCTTTACAAATCTTCCCCTCTTCCTATCTTCCTTATTACTATGGAGGCATTCCCATCTTCCCAATCATCCTGGCTCACATTCTAGGTGTAATCCTCCATACCTCATCCTCTCTTATCCCATCCCAAATCCGGTTTGTCACAAAATTCTGTCATTTCTACCTTCCAAACATCTATGTACCCCCTTTTCTCCTCTGATATTGTTACTACCCTGGTGCAGGTCCTTGTACCTTCACTAATAGAATAAGATTCTGATTTACCTTCCTGCCTCAAGCCTCGCTATTCTAGTTTATGTTCCACTAAGCTATCAATCTGATCTTCCCAAAATTCAGGGCTAATCATGTCACCTCCATGTTCAATAAATTACTATGGGTTCCTATCACTGTCAAGATCAAGTATAAAACCCCCTATCCAGCAGTCCTGAAGTCAGGAAGACCTGAGTTCACATCTGATCTCAGACACTTAACATTCCCTAGCTGTGTGACACTGGGCAAGTCACTTAACCCCAATTGCCTCAGCAAAAAGAAAAAAAACAAAAACAAAAACAAAAAAAACCCTATCTAGCATTTAAAGTCCTTCATAACACAGATCCCTCTTACTATTTGGATTTGGGTTGAGTTTTTTGGAAGGGTGCCTTTCTTTGTATACCCAATAGCCTGGCACTTGGTAGAGACTAATGCTTGTTGACTGACTAATGAGGTGATAAGCTCAGTTATTTCTATGATGTTTGAGAACTTCAGGTATTGTCAGTACTTTACTTAATTTGGTATCTTGGAGGAAAACTCCAGTAACTCTATCCTGATTATAACTACAATAGTCAATAATTTAGTCTCTGCAATTCTATTCAAAAATAACCATTTCTCATATAGTTACTGAAATCCAATCCTCTATAAACTATGCTAAAATCCTTCATTAAGAGATGGAAATCTTATCCTATTGATGAGGTGGGGAAAAGGTACCAAGACAAGCAAAGCAAGTCCATTGGAGTTAACTTTTCTGACCCTTTTATGAAGGAAAAGGAAACAAGGATCTCTCTAATACAATTAAATCTAAAATAACCTGTTATTATTCTCACTTTTATAGTTGAGGAAACTGAGGCAAACAGAGATTAAATGATCTGCCTAAAGTCACACAGCTGGAAAAGCTGGATTAAAACTCAGGTCTTCCAAGAGCCTTTAGCTCTTGAAAACTCAATCATTATTATTTCCTTTGTAACTTTTAGAGAAGGTAGAAGGAGGGAGAGACTTATTCTTCTCTACCCCAGTTAATGGTAAAGATATCTGACAGCAGAAGCAAATGGAGACATGATCTGTATAGATTGAAAAAGGAATTGTAAAAAAAAGACATAATTTTATGATTTCCAATCTTCTGTGTTGAGAAACAATTCTGAATTCTCTCAATAGCATCATCTCAAAATAATTGTTTTCTTGAAGAAAAGGGACATTTCTGGAGCAAACCAATTTTGCCTCTTAGATATTGCTTAATTCAAGATTTCCTACTTGGAAAGTTCAAAGTATTGAATATGTTAAAAAAGGAAAATTTCTTGATGCTTCCTATTCCATATAAAAGGATGGAATCCATCTACATGGTTCCTGTATTACACTCTATTTGGAGCACAAACTCACTGAGGAGTTCAACTGAGCCAGAAGCTGAAATTAGTGGAAACTACAGCCAAACAGCATCCATTAGAGCAGTGACCGTGAGACCAAGATCATTGGGAGCAGTATTAGAATATCAATAATCCTGAGGGTCTATGGCACTGAACATGTGAATTCCCCCTTCTCACATACACTTTGTTTTGCTTCTCAATCTTTTCAATTGAGCCCAACTCTTCATAACCTCATTTGGGGGTTTTTTGGGCAAAGATATCGGCATGATTTTCCATTTCCTTCTGCAGCTCACTTTACAGATGAGAAAACTATGGCATCATGGCTAAGTGCTGTGTCCAGGATCACACACCCAGTAAATGTCTGAGGCCAGCTTTGAACTCACAAAGATTAGTTGCTCCCCAACTCCAGGCCTAGAACTCTATCCAATATGTCACCAAGCTGTCCCACATATATGGAGACATATTCCTAAATGTTTCTCTCTCTGCTCCCCTCTATGTGTGTTTACTCCCCTTGTTAATAATGCTGGGCATATTTGTGGAAAAATATGCCCTAAATTCATGGGGGAGATGTCTTATTGCCACTTTTCTTTTTATGTCAAATACAGTCACCTATAGAATTGAGTTGGAAAATTTTCCTCATTCCAAAGTCATTTATTTTAATCATTTGCCATTTAATTAGTTAGATTCTTATCTCTTCCTCCCAGATATTTTAACATGTGCATAACTTCATTACTTCCAGTCTAGATTTATTACAATTTATATGTAATTAATGAAACTTCCTAACTAAGCTAAATTATATTCAGAGAGAATTATAACAAAAGAACAAGAGAAATGAAATAGATCACAATAGTTATTAAACAAAAGTGAAGCAGAATGATATTCAGCTGTGGAAAACATTATTTCACATATACAATATATCACCAATAGCACTATCCAATTCCAATTACTTTTAACCTGTCAGTGTAGTATCTCTTTATTAATACCATAAATGATTTCTCCTGAATAGCATAATCTCAACCAGCTATTAGCAAGACAAAATTTATTCCATGATCCAATGATCATAAATATCTACAGGGATGTGTTTAATAACCAAAATGGCTTCTGGCAAAATATTTTCAATTTTTACCTTTTCTATCTGAGTAAAAATGTTCCCATTCCAGAGAAAATTACTCAAATAATATAGGTACCTCTTGTAACACTGACATTGGGATAATAAGCCTTCTTTGAATTATCTTTCTTTGGAGCACAAACTCACTAAGGAGTTCAGCTGAGCCAGAAGCTGAAGTTAGTGGAGACTATACTCCTTCCTTCCATCCTTTCTTCTGTCCTTCCTTCCATCTTCTTTCCTTCCCTCTTTCCCTCCCTTCCTTCCTTCTTTTCTTCCTTCCTTCTACCTTTCCTTTCTTCCTCCCTTTTTTCCTTCTTTCCTCCTTCTCTCCTTCTCTTCCTCCCTTCCCTCCTCTATATAGCTACATAAATACATATATATAGTTATAGCTATATAGAGCTAGATAAGTGTATATATATATATATAAACTATGCAAATGTATGTAGAAAGTTACATAAATACATATATATAGTTATGTAAACATATAGCTACATATATAGCTACATAAATATATATATATATATATGTGTGTGTGTGTATGTGCATATATGTGTGTATATGTATAGAGAGAGAGTTCCTATTACAGCCATAGCCAGGATAAGAATCTAAGTTTGTGATTCCCAGGCTGGTATCTCATTGTAAATGAAAGAGCTTCCTAATTGGAAGTCAGAGCTTGATTTGAAGCCTAAATCTATTGCTTACCACATGTATGAATGACTACCTTGGGCAAATTACTTCTTATTTCAGAGCTTCGGTTTGTTCATATTTAAAAGGAAGGTGTTGAACTTGATGATTTATCTTTAAGGTCACTTCTAATTTTAAATTCTATAATACTTCTACTATATCATACTCCCTATGATAATGCTCTTTAATGAAAAGTCATTTTTACAGAAATTCAGAATACACAAAGTAAAATTTCTGTCCTCCTCTTTCCTCCAAACAACTTTATATGAGTAAAAATAATCTGACTTTTCATGTATCTTCCAACACAGGCATTCTGTTTCTAAGACAACTGAAATTTTTCTCAGTTTTACTTTAATCATGGATTGTATGACTGAACTATCAAGTTTGAGGTTTTCTTTTTTTTTCTTCCTAACTTTCCTTCTTTTCTCTTCCTTTTCTTTCTTTCATTTTTCTTCTATTTCTTTCCTTCTTCCTTCTTTGCTTTTCTTTTTTCTTACTTTCTTCATTTCTTTCTTCCTTTTTTTCCTTTCTTCCTTTCTTGCTTCCTTTTTCTTTTTTCCTCCAAAATTCTCTATTTAAACATTTATTTAATTATTTGATCTTTTAGTATATATTTGCTCCTCCTTTGCATTTTAGGATTTTTAGCTACACATTTTTCAGATTAAATTGAGATTTGAAACAGAGATTAAAAGCTTCAATCTTTAACTGATGCATCAGGAAAGCAAAACTAATCGAACTAAAACATTGGCACAAGTTGATGGTTGAACTTAAATAATAAAAATATCTTTACAGAATACATTTGGAAGGCACTTTTCCTTGAAGCACCATATGAGAGAGGTAATACAAGTACTATTATTACCATTGAACAGATGAGGAAACTGAGGCTTAGAGAACTAAAGTTATTTGCATATAGTCTGAATCAAATCTGAATCAAGATTTGAACCTAGGTCTTCTGACCTGAGGGCAGCTAGATAATACCATAGTACATAGAGCTTTGGGTCTGGGGTTCTGAGATCAAATCTGGTCTTAGACACTTACTAGCTGTATGACCTTGTACAACCCCTACTTGGTTCAATTTCTCATCTGTAAAATGGGAACATATTGGGGAAGGAAATGGCAAACTACTCCAGTATCTTTGCCAAGAAAACCTTCCAGAGCAGACAAAATCTACTGGTCATGTAAAGTCAGACACAACAACAAATAACTTCTGACATAGGTTTAAATCCTTTTTTCTAAACAATATTGCTACTCTTGGGACAGCTAGATAATGCAGTGGAATCAGGAGAACCTGAGTTCAAATCCAGCCTCAGACATTTAACACTTCTTAGCTGTGTGACCTTGGGCAAATCACTTAACCTTAATTGCCTCAATAAATAAATATACAATATTGCTACTCTGTACCCATACAGAGAAGATATTTGCTGTTAAGTTTGTGGGTCTGCAATGTGAAAATGGATAGCAAAAAAATCAGTTTGGCTTCTTATAGTCCAAAATTCACATATATGTAGTATGACAAAATGAAAACATAAAACTATACTAAGGAGACCTGGATTTCAGGTCTGGGTCCCGAGGTTAACTGTATAAACACTGGCAAGTCACTTAACTATGAAAGTGAACAAGTCACTTATCAGCCTCAATTTACTTATCTATCAAATGGAAAGTTTAGACTGAATTCTCTCTTCCATCTCTAAAATTCTGTGATTTGAGGGAACAAAAGATTTTGACAAACAGCATTCACAATGATTTCATTTGATAACCAAATAATTAAAAATTCTTCAACAATAAGCATTTTCCCACCACTTCTAACAAGAGGGAACTAAGTTTTATTTTCTGGAATCAGGATTATTCATTACATGAATCTAAATTCCAATGACTTTTATATATTCCAGAGATATAAGTATGTTATGCTTAAGTCACTAGAACATTAAAAGACGTTCTATATGTATCTTTTTTTTCTAAATATTAACCCCATCTGCTCCCAAAAAGACTAAAAAATACAAAGTAAATTATCCATCTTTCTAAGTGACCACTAATATTGGGAGGTGACAAAGAGCAGAGAAAGAACAAATATTTATTAAGCACCTACTATGTGCCAGGTACACTATCTTAAGCATCTAACAAATATTATTTCATTTGATCATTGGTCACCCAAACATTTTGCCAGGTAATAATTTTACTTTGTATAACCTTAATTTCATTCAAAGTTATCATGAGTTAAAAAGCAGCATCATAAAGCATGGTATAGTGGAAATATGTAATTTAGAGCCAGATATGACCTTACAAATAAATCAGCAAGTCCAACAACTTCCTTTTAAATATGAACAAAGCAAAGCCTTGAAATATGAAGTAATTTGCCAAAGTAGTATAATTCATATATGTATTAAGCAATAGATCTGGATTGAGCTCTCTATATTTCAAAGAGTGAGCTAGATCTAGCTGAAGGTACAATGAGAATTTTCAAACCAGCAGAGACTCTATTCAGGGGCAATAGGAGGTAAGTTGGGAAGTTCCTGCCATATGATTTAATACCATTAAATTAAGGGAATCAGTATACAAAGTTTTATCTCCTAGGCTTATGAGCTTTAAGAATTCAACATAGGAGATAAAGAGAACAATTCCTAATTATAGTTGAAACTGTGAGGGCCAAGAACAAGTCCAAAGTGATTAGATTTCAGATTCAACAATTCAAAACATAGGGTGATTAGTCTATTGATTCTTTCCTTAACATTCAGCACGGGTTAGTTCCTCCAAAGTGTCTACCTAAAAATGGTAGGTTACTTTTCCTTTGCTTTTTCATTTTGTTTTGTTACTTTGGAGATATTGGGTAGGAGAACCAAGGAAAAAAATAAGTATGTGTAGATGATTACACAAAGAGATTATGATGAGATTTTCTTGAAAAAGAGAAAGTAAGAAATATGAAGACTATAATTTTGCTTCTAAATATGTCTGTTACTGAATAAGAAAAGAGAGAGGGAAAAAGAAAATGAAAAGAAAGAAGACAGTGGGCTAAACTGTGAATAGTACTGGACATGAGGAAAGAAACAAATATTTTGTTGAGTTATTGGCTAAATGACCTCTAAACTCTCTTCCAACTTAAATAGTCTATGATACTCTGAGAGTTAGGAGACCTCAATTTTAATTCCATTAAGTTATTTATGATCTTGGACAAGCCACCCACTCTCTTTTGGCTTCCATTTCCTTATTTTGAGGGTATTGGAATATATCATTTCTAAGGTTCCTTTCAGCTTGAACATTGATTCATTCAGTAAGACAATTTCATGAAGGACAGGAGATCTGTTGAGAAGGCGGTGTTGAAATGCCGCTAGTCTTTTTAATCAAGTAACCACTCTGTTCTTGGCTAAGAATGTTCCAAACTTACCAAGACCCAAATTCTGTTTCCAATTTAATCTTGAGTTCACTACTGAAGTTACTTTCTTCTTAAAAGTGCCTAAAATGAAAGAAAAAACCCAGCTATATAATAATTTCAAAAGCCACAAATTCTTGGCATAAGAAAGAACTTAAATCAGAACATCTCTAATTAATCAAATAAATATTTATTATAGCCAAGACATTGTGATAGATCCTGTCAGAGGGATGTAAATAAGTATTACACAATCTTTTTCTTTATGGAGCTTCCAATTAAGTTAGAAAAAGAAGGCATGTAATCATGAAAAGAACTAAGAATTCAAGGGAGCACATAAGGACTCCTTGTCACAAAAACTTTTCAAGCAAAGGCTTGATGACCACTTGTTGGAGATGTTGGAGATGAGATTTTTATGCAGGCATATATATATAATATTGGATTGGATAGCCTCTGAGTGTTTTCCCAAAAATAATATTATCTAGCATTTATAGAGCACATCAATGTTTATGAACTGCTTTGTAAATGTTTTCTCATTTGATCTTCACAACAATCCAAGAAAGTATGAGCTGCTATTATCCCCATTTTACAGATAAGGAAACTGAGGCAGACAAGTTAAAAAATTTGCCCAGGATCACACAGCTACTAAATATTTGAATCTAGATTTAAATTCAGGCCTTCTGAACTCCTTAATTGATATCAAATGAGGAATGCAATGGTCAGTGCTTCAGGACTTCAGAGCAAGAAGGAATTTAAGATTTTTAATAAGAAAATGTCAGGTTCAATAAACATTTTACAGCTACATAAAAGTATTTCAAATAAAGAAATGATAGTAGCCTTTGCAGAAGGTAAAGTATTTTGGCAAAAAAGACAACAAACTAACAAGGAAATCATAGAAAAGCAATTGTGAATTGTATCGATGGTGGAAAAAAAATATGTGAACTCTAGAAAGAGAAAGTAGCAGTAATAAAACCATCTTAATGAGTCTGAAAGTCCTTAGCTACCACAGTGATGACAATGATGATGATGATGATGATGATGATGATATTTATATATGACTTTCAGGAGTACAAAATGTATTACAAATATTATCTTACCCTATTGTCACAACACTTCTGGGAAGAAGGTGCTATTATTATCCTCATTTTATAGATAAGAAAATTTAGACAGACAATGATTAAGCAATCACTATATATAGCAAGTAAGTTTCTGAGGTAGGATACCATCACTATCTGAGGGTAGTGAACATAGTGACTTTTTGGCAACTGTTAAGCAGTCATATCAGATAGCAAGTATTAATCGTGTATGTACTATGTACCAGGCACTCTGCTAAGCACTGAAAATTTCTTTTAAATGGCAAAAACATAGTTCACATCCTCAAGGAGCTCACATTCCAATGAAGGAGACAATATGCCAATAATCCTTTACATACAAAATATTTACACAATGGGATGGAAATCTCAGAGGGGAAAAGGCTAGAAGATGGGAAAATTGTGAAAGAATTTCCCCAGAAGGCAGGATTTGTACTGACCCTTTACAAAAAACAAGGAAGCCAGGAAGCATAGATGAAAAGGAAGAGCCTTTCAGGAATGAGGAACAAGCTAATAAAAAGGCATGAGGATGGGATATGTAATATTGTGTGCAAGGAACAGCAAGAAGACCAATATTGCTGAAGAGGAGCAAAGATAAAAGGACTGGAAAGGCAGGAAAGAGCAGGTTGTGAAGAGCTTTAAATGGCAAACAAAAGTTTGTATTTAATCTTGTAGGTAATAGGGAGTCACAGGAGTTTATGAAATAGGGAAGGTGACATTATAAGATCTGTACATTGGGAAAATGCTTTTAATATCTAAGTAGAGGACCAACTGACAGGGTTGACTTTAGGAAGAGAGATTAGCTGGAAAGCTCTGTGCCAGGGGGATAGCTACACGAGTGGAAAAGAAACTGGGACATGTATGATATATTCTTTCAAGGCAACAGCAACAAAATTTAGACACTGATTGGATATATGGTATGAGTAAAGAGAGAAACTAAGAATGAGACTAGTTTCTAGGCTGCGAGCCTGGGAAAATGGTGGGGCCTTGATAATTTAACAGGAAAGTTTAAAAGAAGGAAGGGTTTAGGAGGGAAGATGTGTTTTGTTTTTGGATGTGCTCAGTTGAAATGTCTCCAGAACATCCAGTTGGAGATATTCAAAACTTAGTTGGTGATTTGATGCTGGAGTTCAAAAGAGAGATAAGGGTTAGATATCCAATTCTTTTGAATTAATGAATTTTTCAAGTTTTTCAAATTTCCTGAAAGTCCCAGACAATTTTCTGAAGATCTTGAGTTAGAAGAGAACTTAATGATCTTCAAATCTAGCACTTTTATTTTACAGAGGAAGAAACTGAAACCCTGAGAGGTGAAATGATTAGCAATAGTATTGCAGGTTAGGGAATTCCCTTTTCATCTCTTACCTTAAACACCCTCACCTCAAATTTACTCCGTAGAAATCTAGACATAAAGGGAAAGACATGTGGATTGAGTTTGTTTGCATACATGGACTTTTACATATCTGAATATTTAATACATATTACTGTAATTATTATGCACATAATGATATAAAATACATAATAGACATACCTGAATATTTTACCCATTATTATAATTGTGCACATAATTTTATAAAATATACAATATGCAATTATTATATTGCATATAATCAATTCATATTATATTATTATATATTATATTTATATATGTATATGTGTAGATAGATAAATAGCTGGCTTGTGATTTCATTTGTATAGGAACTCCTTCTAATAATGCATATTGGCATCTGCTCTGCAATATACAGTCTTAGAAAGTTGTATAAAGTACTGAGTGGTAACTAGGTTTTCCATGTAGCCACACAGCCACTCTGGTTTGAGTCAGTACTGAAGACCTATGTCTACCTGACTCCAGGACCAGTCATCATACATCATGTCACACTGCTTCTTATATTAATGTGGACATTATTCCAAAGGGAGAAATGACAAAGATCAAAGAAATGACAAAAATCAAAATCTTAGCTTAACATACATGTTCAGTTTTTACCATCTGATCCACACTGAATTGAAAGACATTTCCAAAGCACAGGCTAACAGCAGCCTGTCAGCATAATAATTGACTTTCCCATCTCTAATACTGGCTGGTGACTTATTTTTACACATACCATATGTTTGTTAATGTAAATACCTCAATGCAAACTTTAGCATTTAAGATAATGGCAATGAAACCCAAGGAAACCTTTTTTGAAAGTAAAATAGAATGTGAGCTTCCAAATTAAATCAATGTGCAAATTGCAATTCTTAACAGACTCAGTCTCAGTTTAACAATCAAGTTTTTCCATGAAGGAAAAGAACTTTCCTTCTACAGTGAATTTGGTACAAACTTGGCAAAAACTCTGGTTCCCCAAACTATTAATTTAACACAGAAGATCTAATTCCCATATGTTTCATGCTATTTCAAGGGAAAGACCCATTTCCCTCTAAGTACCACTCAGAAATCTCAGATGCTAAAAGGCTCCTCAGCATCAATGAACTAAGGAAATTACACAAAAGTCATTTGCTGTCATACTTAGGAACTTTTGACTTCTGGGATGAGGAAAATGGCTATGGTTTCCTATAAACTGATTTTGAAAAACATATGGATGCAAAGTATCAAATGGGAAGTCCTTAATGGAAGCACAGGAGGTTATTACAGGGACTCTACCACTCACAGTAAGACATAACAAAACAAAACAAAACACAAAAGCCCACAAAGGCATCTCCTGATGCACATAAAACAAAACCCGAAGGTTAAAAGAAACTACTGGATCCAAGGACCTCTTTATTGACCTGCTGTCATGCCGGATGTCTCTAATTATGACAATAATTATAATAATAACAATAACAATCATTTATATAGATAGACCTTTAAGGTTTGTTTTTCAAATATAGTTTTTCAAATTATCCTCACAACAACTCAGCCAAATAAGACTGAAGTTAAGTGATTTCTACAGGCCTCAAAACTCGTAAATGCTGAAGCTAGATTCTTTCTTTTTTTAATTTTTAATAATAGCTTTTTATTTTCAAAATACATACAATAGTAGTTTTCAAAATTCACCCTTGCAAAACCTTTTGTTCCAAATTTTTCTCCTTCTCTCCCCCTTCCCCCTCCCCTAGACAATTATATAGGTTAAACCAATATAGGTTAAACATATGCAATTCTTCTAAACACATTTCCATATTTATCATGCTACACAAGAAAAGAGACCAAATGCATACCCTTTGACCCAGCAGTGTTTCTATTGGGCTTATATCCCAAAGAAATCATAAAAGAAGGAAAGGGCCCCACATGTGCAAGAATGTTTGTGGCAGCTCTTTTTGTAGTGGCTAGAAACTGGAAACTGAATGGATGCCCATCAATTGGAGAGTGGCTGAATAAATTATGATATATGAATGTTATGGAATATTATTTCTCTGTAAGAAACGACCAGCAGGACGATTTCAGAGAGGCCTGGAGAGACTTGCATGAACTGATACTGAGTGAAATGAGCAGAACCAGGAGATCATTGTACACGGCAACAACAATACTATATGAGGATCAGTTCTAAGGGACATGACTCTCTTCAACAATGAAATGCTTCAAACCAATTCCAATTGTTCAGTGAGGAGAGCCACGTACACCCAGAGAGAGGGATGTGAAATGTGGACCACAACATAACATTTTCATGTTCTCTATTGAGGTTTGCTTGCATTGTATTTCCTTTATCGGATTATTCTTTCTTGTAGATACGATTTCTCCTGAACAAAAAAATGATGTGTGGCAATAACTATACATATATTCGATTTCTTAAGTATTCTAACATAATTATCATGTAGTGGATATCCTGCTATCTAGGGGAGAGGAGGGGAGTAGGGGGGAAAAATTTGTAACAGAAAGCTTTGTAAGGGTTAATGTTTAGGAATTACCCATACATATGTTTTGTTTTGTTTTGTTTTGTTTTTTCTGAGCCAATGGCATTTTATTAAAGGGTGCACGGCCCAGTCTAATGAAGTGGATCTCAAACCCGAGATACCACCTCCTTCCAGGGCCCTATTATTATAAGGCTAGATGTCTAGTCATTCCTGAAATTATACCAAATACAGAATAATTCCACTGAATAAGCAATATGTCAACAGGACCATAAGCTGGATGAAGCAAGGAATATCTCCACATAAGATGGTCAGCCTTCTCCTTAATTTGGGAAGCAGGATATGGTACAAGTCATCACAGTCAGTGACCTAATCGGTCATAAGATGATCTTCTGTTCCTTTTTTTTTATTTTTTTTTATTTTAAGCTTTTTATTTGTATAACATATGTATGGGTAGTTCCCCAACCTTGATCTTTACAAAGCTTTCCAATACAAATTTTACCCGCAGTCCCCTCCCCTCCCCTAGATGGCAGGAAGTCCACTACATGTTAATAATGTTGAAATGCTTGAGAAGTTATGCAAGAAAAATCCTATCTACAAGAAAAAAAAAGAATCAGAGAAAGGCAACACAATGCAAGCAAATGTCAATAGAGATCATGAAAATGTTACGTTGTGGTCCATCCCATACATATGTTTTGCAAATAAAAAGTATAAATAAAAAAAATTTTGGGATGAGGTTAAGTTGGAAAGGAGTGGCAGTTAGAGATGAGTGTAAAAAAATATTAAAATGAAAGAGAGCCACTGAGGGATTAAAAAAATAAATTGAAAGATAACAGAAGGAGACACATTGGAAGCACTCTCTTTCACTAAAAAAAAAAGAAAGAAAGAAAGAAAGAAAAAAGAGATCAAAAAAGACAAAAATGAGAAAGAAAAAACAAGCAAACAACAAAAAAGGTGAAAATACTATGTTGTAATCCACATTTAGTCCCCACACTCCTCTCACTGGATGCAGATGGCTCTCTCTCCATCACAAGCCTATTGGAATTTGCCTGAATAACCTCATTGTTGAAAAGAGCCAAGTCCATCAGAGTTGATCATCATTATAGTCTTACTGTTGCTGTGTATAATGTTCCTGTGGTTCTATTCACTTCACTTAGCATCAATTCATGTAAATCTCTCCAGTCCTTTCTGAAATCATTTTGATGGTCATTTCTTATAGAACAATAATATTCCATTACATTCCTATACCATAACTCATTCAGCTATTCCCCAACTGATGGGCATCCATTTAGTTTCCAATTTCTTGCCACTACAAAAAGGCTGCCACAAACATTTTTGCACATGTGGGTTGTTTTCCCTTTTTTATGGTCTATTTGGGATACAGACCCAGTAAAGATACTATTGGATCAAAGGGTAAGCACAGTTTTGTAGACCTTTGAGTATATTTCCAAACTGCTTTCCAGAATGTTTGGATCAGTTCACAATTCCACCAACAATGTATTAGTGTCCCAGTTTTCCCACATCCCCTTCAACATTTATCAGTATCTTTTCCTATCACCTTAGCCAATCTATGTGTGGTGATACCTCAGAATTGTCTTAATTTACATTTTTCTAATCAATAGTTATTTGGAGCATTTCTTCATATGACTAAAAATAGATTTAATTTCTTCATCTGAAAATTGTCTGTTTATATCCTCTGATAATTTATCAATTGGAGAATGGCTTATATTCTTATAAATTTGAGTCAATTCTCAATATCTTAGAAATAAGGCCTTTATCAGAAATCTTGGATGTAAACATTTTTCCCCAGTGTTCTGCTTCCCTTATAATCTTGGCTGCATTGGTTTTGTTTGTACAAAAGCTTTTTAATTTAATATAATCAAAATGATCCATTTTGCATTTCATAATGCTCACTAGTTCTTCTTTGGCCATAAATTCCTTCCTTCTCCACAAAGTTAAGAGAGAGACTATACCTTGTTCAATGCCTAGTTTCTCCCACACTATTTTTCAATTTTCACAACAATTTTTGTCAAATAGTTTGTTCTTATCCCAGAAGCTAGAGTTTTTGGGTTTATCAAATACTAGATTACTATAGTCATTAACTATTGTGTCTTGTCAACCTAACATTCCTCTGATCAACAACTCTATTTCTTAGCCAGTACCAAATGGTTTTGATGATCACTGCTTTATAACATAGTTTTAGATCTGGTACAGCATTTTTTTTCATTAATTCTCTTGAAATTCTTGATTTTTTGTTCTTCCAGATGAATTTTGTTATTATTTTTTCTAACTCTATAAAGTAATTTCTTGGAAGTTTAATTGGTATGGCATTAAATATGTAGATTAATTTAGGTAGAATTGTCATTTTTATTATATTAGTGCAGCCTACCATGAGCACTTGATATTCTTCCAGTTGTTTAGATCTAACTTTATTTGTGTGGAAAGTGTTTTGTAATTGTGTTCATATAATTCCTAGCTTTGTCTTGGTAGGTAGACTCCCAAATATTTTATATTATGTACAGTTATTTTAAATGGAATTTTTATCTCTTGCTGCTGAACTTTTTTGGTAACATATAGAAACGCTCATGATTTATGTGGATTTATTTTGTATCCTGCAACTTTGCTAAAGTTGTTAATTATTTCTAATAATTCTTAGTTGGTTCTCTAGGATTCTCTTAAGTATATCATCATATCGTCTACAAAATGATAATTTTGTTTCCTCATTACTTACTCTAATTCTTTCAATTTCTTTTTCTTCTCTTATTGCTAAAGCTAATATTTATAATGCAATATTGAATATTAATGATGATAGTGGCATCTGAACTTATTGGAAATTTACTCCTATGCTTTCTAGAGTTTTTGGTAGGAATAGGTACTGGATTTTGTCACATGCTTTTTCTGCATCTACTGAGATATTCATATGATTTCTGTAGATTTGGTTATTGATATAGTCAATTATGCTAATAATTTTCCTAATATTGAACCAGCTCTGTCTGTATTCCTGGTATAAATCCCACTTAGTCGAAGTATATTATCCTGATGATAAATTGCTATAATCTGTTTGCTAATATTTTGAGATTTTTAAATCAATATTCATTAGAGAAATTAGTTTTTCTTGGTTTTGGCCCTACCTGACTTAAGCATCAGTGCCATGTCATAAAAAGAATTTGGTAGGACTCTTTCTTCCCCTATTTTACCAAATAATTTGTGTAGTATTGGAATTAATTGATCTTTAAATGTTTGGTAGAATTCACTTGTAAATCCATCTGGCCCTGGCAATTCTTTTTAATGGGTTCATAAATATTTTGTTCAATTTCTTTTTCTAAAATGAAACTATTTAATTAATTCATTTTCTATTTCCTTTATCTGGGCAATCTATATTTCTGTAAGTAGTCATCTAATTAATTTAGATTATCACAATTTTTGGCATACAGTTAGGTAAAATGGCTCCAAAATATTGCTTTAATTTTCTCTTCATTGGTGATAAGTTCACCCTTTTCATTTTTGATCCTGGCAATTTGATTTTCTTCTTTTCTTTTTTCTGATCAAATTAACTAATGGTTTATCTATTTTGTTGTTTTTTTCATAAAACTAACTCTTAGTTCTGTTTATTAGTTCAATAGTTTTCTTACTTTTAATTTTATTAATCTCTCCTTTTATTTTTAGAATTTCAAATTTGAGGTTTTTTAATTTGTTCTCCTTCTAGCTTTTTTAGTTGCATGCCCTATTCATTGAACTACTCTTTTTTCTATTTT
This sequence comes from Myrmecobius fasciatus, assembly GCA_023553655.1. Taxonomy (NCBI): domain Eukaryota; kingdom Metazoa; phylum Chordata; class Mammalia; order Dasyuromorphia; family Myrmecobiidae; genus Myrmecobius; species Myrmecobius fasciatus. Next base: position 499,025 of record JAJPUD010000400.1, on the reverse strand, counting down.
ATTCAAGAAGCATCTAGAGATATAAAATTTCTCCTAAAAACTGTTTTGGCTGCATCATATAAATTTTGGTATTTTGTCTCATTCTTTAGGATTAGGTTATTTAGTTTCCAATTGATTTTTGGTCTATATTTTCCCTGGCCCTTTATTACATGTTTTTTTATTACATTTTTTGGCATCATCATCTGAAAAGGATGCATTTACTATTTATACCTTTCTGTATTTGATTGTGAGGTTTTTATACCCTAATATATGGTCAATTTCCATGTAGGTTCCATGTATCATTGAGAAAAAAGTATTTTTCTTTCTGTCCCCATTCAATTTTTCCAAAGGTCTATCATACCTAACTTTTCTAAAATCCTATTTACCTCCTTAATTTCTTTCTTGTTTATTTTGGGTTCAATTTGTGTGGTTCTGATAGAGGGAGTTTGAAGTTATAGTTTTGCTGTCTATTTCTTCTTGCAACTCTTTTAACATCTCCTCTAGGAATTTGGATGCTATACTATTTGGTGCATATATGTTTAGTATTGAAATTACTTCATTATCTCTGGTGCCCTTTAGCAAGATGTAGTTTTCTTCCTTATCTCTTTTAATTAGATCTATTTTTGCTTTTGTTTGATCTGAGGATCAAACAAAAAAGCAGAGGATCACTACCTCTACTTTTTTTTTATTTAAGCTGAAGCATAATAAATTCCATTCCAGCCTTTTACATTTACTTTGTATGTATCTCTCTGTTTCAAATGTGTTTCTTGTGAACAATATATTGTAGGATACTGGCTTTTAATCCTGTCTGCTATCTGCTTCCATTTTTGAGAGCGTTCATCCCATTCATAATGTTTCTTTCTGGCTGATTGCAGTATATTTCTCCTTGGTCTGATAATTCTGGAATTTAGGTATAATATTCCTTGGAATTTTCATTTTGTGATCTCTTTCAGGAGGTGATCAGTGGATTCTTTCAATGGCTATTTTACCCTCTGGTTCTAGGATATCAGGGTAGTGCTCCTTAAATCTTAAAAGACGTTTTCCAAACTCCTTTTTTTCATTGTGGTTTTCAGGTAGTCCAATAATTCTTAGATCACCTCTCCTAGATCTATTTTCCAGATCAGTTGTTTTTCCAGTATTTTACATTTTCTTCCATTTTTTTCTTTTTTTTTTGTTTTGACTCATTCTTGATGTCTCATTGAGTCATTCATTTCCATTTGTCCAATTCTAATTTGTAGTGAATTATTTTCTTCTGTTAGATTTTTAACCCCCTTTTGCATTTGCCCAATTGAACTTTTAAAGGAGTATTGGTTTGTTCACTGGATATTTTTTTTCCATTTCACAAATTCTATTTTTCAAGGAATTGTTTTCTTTTTCCATTTCTCCAAATCTACATTTTTTTTTGCTGAGGCAATTGGGATTAAGTGACTTGCCCAGTGTCATACAGCTTGGACATATTAATGTCTGAGTCTGAATTTGAACTCAGGTTCTCCTGACTTCAGAGCTGGCACTCTAACCACTGTGTCATCTAACTGCAAATCTATTTTTTAAGAAGTGATTTTCTTCAGTATATTTTTTCCATTTCATCAAATGTATTTTTAAGGAATTGTTTTCTTCAGACACGTTCTGTATTTCCTGCAAAACTCTCATTTCCTTTTCCCATTTTTCTTCTCTCTTTTAAGATCCTTTTTGAATTTTTCCAAGAGATCCTTTTGAGTTAGAAATTAGTTCATATCTCCCTTTGAGATTTCATCTGGACATGTTTTGCCATTATTGTCCTCAGGGTTTGAGATCTGTTCTTCTCTGTCTCCATAATATCTTTTTTATAATCAGAGCTTTTTAATGCTTTTTTTGCTCATTTTTAAAAGTTGAGATCTGATCTTAAGGGACAGAGGAGATTGTCTCAAGCTTCCTCTACAGAGTGACAGTGGCTTTCCATTGCCCTGAAGTCAGGGCTGCTGACTTCCTTCCAGTGTTGGGTGGGCCTGGCCAAGTCCTGCCTGTTATGCTGGGGTTCAGGAACTTACACTTTGCCTCTGTAGTTGCATTGGAGGTCTCACAGCTAGTCTGCTAATCCACTGGCTTCTGAACTAGGACAAAGTAGCCAACACTGCTGTATTTTAGAAATTCAATAATACTTTTCCTGAACATATGCTGCATTCATGCATGAATGGAAAAAAATTTAACAAATGCATTTTATATGTCAAGATGGGGATACAAATAGAAAAGTGTGACAATCCTAGTTCTCAAGAACTTAGATTATAATGGAGGAAGAAATATATGTAGGGGAGGGATTGTACTAAAATCAGAGTAGTAAAAGAACAGATTTCTTTGCTGAGCTACTAATTTGAAATAGCATAGAGAATGAGATAAATGCCATAGGACTTGAGGAGAGTCAATGTCCAAATTTTTAATAAAGAGAAGACTGTAACCTAGCAAACTTTACTGGCATAATTTAATACTGAAGGGATGATTACATTGAACACCTAGAAAAGGAAGCAGTGATCACACAAGGCCAATATGACTTTATGAAGGATAGGCCATTGAACCATAATATCGACTATTCCAAATCACTGTTAATGAGAAAAATACAAATCAGAATAACTTTCAAATTGTCATCTCAGATCCAGCAAATTGGTAAAGATGACAAAAGATGGAAATAGTTGATATTGGAGAAGTTGCGGAAATAGGGATGCAGTAATACACCATTCATGTAGTCATGAATTAGCACAACCATTCCAGAAAGTAATTTGGAAATATTATTATTATAAGAAGTTGGCTAAAATCTAACTTTCTCTGGGCTGTTCTCCAACAAAGAAATGACACTCCTAGGCATATACTCTAAGTAGCCCAAAAATAAAAAATATTTATAACAGCATTTTTTTGTGTTTTAGAAACAAAATAGGTGACCACCTAAAGTCTAAACCTAAAAAAGCATTGAAATGCTGCTTGAATGTTTTAAGGTGAGATTTGATAGGAATAAATGCCAAATTTCATATTTGTGTTAAAAAAAATTTCCCAGGAATAATTTGGAGGAGGTATGGCTAGAAAGCAATTCATATGAAAAAAAAAAATCTGGGAGTTTTAGTGAATTGTAAACTCAACATGCCAACAGTATGATTTGGGAGCCAAGAAATATCATGCAATCTTAGGATACATTGAGAAACTGAAGGGCAGTGTTCAGAACTAGGGAGGTGATAATTGCAGTATTAGTATGCCCTAGTTAGACCACATGCGTAGTGACAAATTTTGAGAGAGTGATTTATAGTCTAGAGAGGTTTGAAAGGTGGATGAGAAAGATGGGAAAAGGCCTTGAGTGATGATGCCACACAAATATCAGAAAGACAGACATAGAGTGATTTTTAGACACCAAGTCAAAAGTCACAAGAACTTAAGATATGGCAAATATCAAAGTTAGACAGCAAAAGTGGACTTTTGTATGTACTGTCCATACATGTCTCCCTAAGATTGTCTAGTTATATAGAAACTATTAACTATGATTTTACAATAGGCCACAGTAATAGTAGTTCCCTAAAGAGATCTGCAAACCAAGAATGGGGTTAAGGCAAGGAGTGGAAAGAATGAGACTAAGATTATATCAAAAGGAGACAGCTGTGTTATAATAAAAGAACCATAGATTTGGAATCAGAAGGTCTGAGCATAGATCCTTTCTCTTTCACTTGCTAGTTAAGGAAACTTTCACATTAATTTTTCTCTACTTCAGTTTGTCATCTGGAAAATGAAGCAGATACTCTCAATAACTAATGCAATTATTCTACATGTAGAAAGTACTTAATAAATGTTACTGAACTAAATAAGTCTAATTTTTTTTCATTGTAATCCATTTTATACTCAAACTAACTAGAAACTCTGCCTTGGATCTTGGAGATATTTTTGGGGTATTCTCCAGGTACATCCTATGGTTCTTGATTAAAGTTGAAAAAATGGCACACAAAGAGCTCAAATATAAGAAGGGATATATATGACCTTATGGTAGAGAGGAGGTGGAGTATAATCTTAACTTCATTAATGTGGAAAAATCCTTGTTGTGGAAATCCATTTTATTAGTACAGATCAGCAATTCATCAGGAACTTACAGGTTTAGAGTTTTCTGGAACACTGATAGATGAAATATACAATAAATATATGAAGGAGTTATAACTTAAATTTGTGCCTCTGTGACTCTAAATCCAATGCCCTGAAGCATTCTCTCCCTTACATTTCTGTCCACTCATTTCTGGCTATTCCCTTAAATATAAATTTGCAGTCAAAATTATTAAGCAAGTAAATTTACATTAAAATTGTTTTTGTTTACTCAAATAGGACACTGAGAAAATAATGGAAGAAATGGAAGAGAAGGGATTGCTGTGATGTATGTTTTTCAAAAACAGAAATTTTTCTTTTTAAAAAAGTTTCTATGTATGGATATGTATACATATATTGGATTTGTCATAGATTTTAACATAGTTAACATGTATTGGACTGCCTGTCATCTGGGGGAAGGGGGTGTGGGGAAGGAGAAAAAAATTTGGAACAGAAGGCTTTGCAAGGGTCAATGTTGAAAAATTACCCATGCATATGTTTTGCAAATAAAAAGCTTTAATTAAAAAAAAGTTTCTATCTGCTATAAAAAGGAATTTAGTACCTCAACAGACTTTTCCACCTCAATTTTTAAAGGATATGTATTAGGACTTAATAGAATGACTACTTGAATCTCTCTTGATTGCAGACATCCAAAATCTCACATATATTTTCAGTATAAGACAAAATAAAAGACCTAAAAATAACACCATACAAAATAATGATCAAGAAATTTAATAAGAAACTATAGTGAATGGCTTTTTCCAACCCACAATTGTACAAAAATTCGGTCAGAAATTCATAAACAATAGAAAAGTGAGTCACCAGAAAAGCCAGCACTAATACTTGAGACAAGATGGTAGTCTCTCAGCAGAGATACATGTAAACCTCTATATCCAGAGGCAATAAAAGCAGAAGACTGAGAAAACCCAAATTGTCAGAAATCTATAGTGGAAACATTAGAGCAGCAACATTCAGATCAGGCCCTCCTTGAGGCAGAAGCTATGAGGTGTCATATAGGGCAACAAAGTACTAACACTTTAAACCATGAAGATCAATAGGGGCTTACCCCGAGAGATAGAAATCAGCACAGAAGCCCAGCTGGTCCAGGTATAGAACAAGCAGGGAAGATCATTCCATACAAAACTGTATAAGAAGGTGAAGTATGTCTCTGGAACGAAACTTCAATTCAGCAACTAAGACTAGAAAAATGAGTAAGTCAAAGAAGATAATAACCATTTTAAAGTAATATAATAGTTCCAGAGATACCAAGAAATTCAACCTTTAAGGAAAGAACAATTCTATAACAACTACAAGCAGAGTCTCAAAGGGGAAAAAATGTTTGTTTTTTCCACAAGGACTAGATGAATTTTTAAAAGAAATGAAGCAAGAGATCAATAAATCAGAGCTTCTGAGGAAAGAATTAGGAGAATAAGTAGCCTAGAACAAAAGTTGTAAAAATTTTACCAAGTAATTAACATTTAGCAAATTAGAATTAATAAAAGAGAAACTAATGACTCTATAAAACAGTAAGAAACATTAGAACAGAATCAAAAGATTAAAAAAATAAAAGGAAACTATAATGTATCTCCTATATTTTAAATGACCTTGAAAATAGGTCATAGAAAGATCACTGAAGACTCATTTGGACTTTTTGAAAGCCATGACTTAGAAAAATAAAAAACAACATTTCAAAAAATTATAGATAAAAATCATTTAAACTATAAGACCAAAGGACAAAGTTTAGAAAGAAAAAAATGTGTCTCCTTATTACTTCCTGAAATATAAGGAAAGGAAAAATTCCAGAAATGCTATAGCCAAAATTCAGAACTTAAATGTCAAAGAAAACTTACTGCAAGCATCCAGAAAGGAGTTCAAGTACCAAAGAACAAGTCAGATCATCCAAGATCTCAAAGCTTTTATATAAATAAGAGAAGAAGAGGCAAAATATATAGGCTTATAAACAAGAATAACTTTCTTTTCAAAGTGGACAAATCATCATACAGGGAAGAAAATGGATCTTTAATGCAATAGATGACTTTTAATATTCCTGATAAAAAGATCAAAGTCCAATAAGAACTTTGAAATATAAACACAAGACTCAAGAGAAATTTGGTTAGATAAATTGATCTGAGCAAGTGGAAGGGAAGCTATCATGAAAGAAAGCTAACATTCTAATATGGGAATAAAAAGTAGGTGTTTCTTTATAACCTTAATCCTCTGGACATTGTTACTATGTTCCAAGTATTACTTTTATAAGATAGAGCTCTAACTATAAATTCCTTCGAAAGAATTTATCTGGGGGCAGTTAGGTGGCACAGTGGATAGAGCACCAGCCCTGAAGTCAGGAGGACCTGAGTTCAAATCTGATCTCAAACACTTAACATTCCCTAGCTGTGTGACTCTAGGCAAGTCACTTAACCCCAATTGCCTCAGCAAAAAAGAAAAAAAAAAGAATTTATCATGAAACATTAATTTTAAATAGAAATGATATCACTATTACTACTACTTCTATTAATATGTCAAAACCTAAGAGTAAAATTTAATTACTAACATTTTTAATCCCACAATGTTTTGAAATACAATTAAAATAAACATACTTGGGTTTTTGCTTTTATTATGATGAGTAAATATTAGTTTTCTTCTAATATTCTGATTTTAAATTGTATACTGTCTGATAAACAACATCTAGAAGAAGAATTGTAACTGTAATAAGGAATTTCACTTAAGGATAATATTTGACTGCTAATAGATGCTTTATATGTACTCAGTATAACACATTGTTCTGATCTTACACACATTTTTTAAATACAGTTCTAAAATCTAGCTCAAGATGGACTGCTCTTCTGCATATATCACCTGTACTTTCAGTCATATGGATAAGTTTCTGCACTAACCCCAATGTTCTTTCTTGGTTAAACTAACATTGATAAATGGTTTTATGGTTTGTAAAGAAAGCAATTTACTCACATTATATCCTCATTTGAATCTCTCATACTAAACCTGTCCGGTCAGAAAACCGATGTCTACCTTATCTCTCTGTCTCTGTCTCTGTTTCTCTGTCTCTGTCTCTGTTGCCCTAAGCTAATGATATTACCTCATATTCTATTAATATATAAAAACATTAATTTGGGAATATTTTTTCTGAATTTCATCATTGTACTATTTGAAGTTAGGGAATCTAAGTGTGTGTTACTTCATACTTGGCTCATTTGAATAGTTTCTTACAGGGTTTTCTTGACTCATTATTCTTCACTTCTAATCAATCGAGTAATATATAATAATCAATATTATATATAATTATTATTATAACTAATAATATATAATATAACAACTAATATTTGAGTGAAAAGTATATGTCTATCAAGCATCCCTTCTCTTTTCAAGGTGCTGTGATAAACTCTCACCAGTCACTATCAAATCCAAACTCCTCTATATACCTAACTTATAAAGCTTATAGTAAGCATGCTCCATCCTACCTATCAACTTTTTTCTTCATAATCACTGACACATCTGCCCTCTAGTATAATCTGATGAGTATTTTGAAAAAAAACAAACTTAAATATATCATGCAGAACTCTAACACCATTACCAATACTCATGCTCTTCCTCCTATCCAAATTACCTTCTGCCTATCTAGTCTACCTTTTCAGATTAATTAAATTTGAAAGACATTTAGTATGCTCCTATGGTTTGCAGAACCACTCTGACAAGATCTGGGGAAAATAAAAAGTTTATATAAAGTGGAAATTTTGAAGTTATGCAGATAAAAATTTGCCTGTAAATCACTCTCACTCTCCTAATCTTAGTGCATGGCTTTTTTTCACTGACTAGCTTTGACCTCGGGTTTTTTGATTACTGATTTCTGAATTTTTATCTTTAGAAGTTGAGTGAAAGTCATTGTTTCACAGTACATAGAAGGCACTTTGAAGTCAAGAAGATCTGGTTTCAAATCCCACTGCTGAAGCATGCTGAATATAGGACCCTGAACTGATTTCTCAGTAGCCCAGGCAGTCCTCTAAGATGATAAAATTCCAAATCCTTAGAGTTCTGCATTGATAGAGGAAATTTATTCCCTATACCAAATAAATAGCTGTTGGCTCAAGCCCTCATTATAATTGTTAAAACTTACCATATACTGAAATTTTCAATAAAATTCCTATTTAGGGAATCTTCTTCCCTTAGAAGAAGAAATTTTTTTTTTATCAAGTACTGTTTATTATGATTCTTTTTGCTTTTGCGTTAATAGTTTTCTTTAAAATAGAGGTATTTTTGACTTATAACTTATATACTAAAGTTTCAATGAGTTTTTTTTCCTTTTTTGAGAAATTTTACAAAGGTCATTGCCATATATTTTAAGACAATGATAGTTTTTTTTTTTTCCCAAGGGCATTTTCAGGATAATTATTGGTACCTGAATTGGGCAGACTGTCTAACCTGAACATGCTTATTTTATAAGTGATCAAAATGGGAATCCCAGGGGCTAAATAGCTTACCCATGATCATATTATAAATATTATATATTAAAAGCAAGATTTGAACCAAGTCCTCTTGACTGAAAAGCCAGCATTTTTTCCATTGTACCATACTGCTCCCCATATCAGAATTGAATCAGAAATTCACTATGCATATATCATTGTTAGATTAACTATGATAACTATTTTAGTATAGATTTCTCCCAGATAACATCTGCCTATATCTGAGATCACTAAGAGTTGAATCTGTGTCAAGCCCAAATTGTCTGAAGGACTAATCATAAATTCAGAAAATAGTGTTCATTAGTTTAATCACTTGCATCCTGGCTAATAGATATGCTAAATTTAAGAATCATAGAATCTAGTCCAACATATGCAAGAAATGGATCAGCAACATAACATACCTCTCACATAGTCATCAACTTTCTATTTGAAGTTTCCAAGGAGAGGGTGGTAGGCTCCCAAATGAAAGAAAAAAGAAAAATAAGAAACCAGATCCTTATAACAAATATGCAGTGAGGCAAAAAAAAAAATTCTATATTGGCTAATTCCAAAAAACATGTTTCAGACTAAATCCTGAGTTGTTACTTCTCTGTAAGGAGATGGGTAGGATGTTTCATCATTGGTCTTCTTAGAATCATGAGTGATCATTATATTGATCTGAAATATTAAATCTTTCAATATTCTTCATTTTTAAAATATTGATACAGTATAAATTATTCTCTTGATCCTGCTCAATTGACAGTATGAACTAATGTTCATACAAGTCTTCTTAGACATTCCTGAAATCATCTCTCATCATTTTTTAACCATTATAGCATTCCATTACATTCACATACAATAATTTTGTCAATCATTCCCCCAATCAATATGCACCTCCTTAATTTCCAGTTCTTTGTCATTACAAAAAAGATCTGCTATAAACATTTTTGTATATATGAGTCTTTTTCTTCTTTTTTCAACGTTTTTGGAAATATAGCTCTAGTAACTGCTTTGCTGGGTCAAAAAGTAGGAATGGTTTAATAACTTTCAGGGGATATTTATAAATTGCTTTCTATAATAGCCATACCAATTCACAGCTTCACTACAGAACATTAAGGTACTTGTTTTGCCACAGCCCTTTCAATATTTGCCGTTTTCATGTTTTATAAAATTTACCAATCTCATGGGCATGAAGTAGAATATTCAGTAGAATAATTTATTTTTATAACATCAATATTATAGAAAGAAACAATTTTGATGGACTTTATTAAACTGGTGAAGAATGAAATGAGTTAGAGAAGCAGGAAAAAACAACTGATACAATAACAAGAGCATTGCAAAAACAAATCACTATAAAAACTCTGATCAATAAAATGACCATTTTTCATTCCAATGATGAAGCATATCACACCTCTTGACAGAGAGATGATGGACTCAGGGTCTGAAATGATGCATATTTTTTGGATATAGCTAATGATGGAATCTGTTTGCTTTAAATATGTGTGTGTATATTTGTTACAAGGATTTTCTTTTTCTTAATAGAATGGTGTGTAGGAGGAAGAGAAAATAGATTTCTGTTAATTTTTTTTAAAGAAAACTAAGTTGAAAAGTGAATTCCTGTGCATACACATTGGTCTTTTCAGATAAATCCAATTTTTCTTCCTTACTGGCTTTGTTTCCCCTGCATCGTCATTTTTGAGTATATCCTATTCCTCCTGAATTGACATCCTCTGTAGCATTTTATCCCTTAACATTCTACATACATTTTCTCCAAATTCTTTTAAAATCTTTTTTTCCCTCAAAATCAATGGTATAAGGCAGGTTGTGGTTAGATTCCTTTTCTTTCTTTCTCACAAACTTTAGGAAAGAACGGTCACTTTCCCTGCCTTCTCCCCCACTGCTGCCCCTAGGGCTTCTATCATTTCCATACTGAGGACCAGTTCTTCCTTCTTGGTGAAGATGAGACACAGAATTTTACTTTGTTGGTTTCTCTACCATTTGAAGAATGAAAATAACATTAAGGAAATTTAAAAAAAAAAGTTATTAACTGCTTTTCTTTTGGGGAAAAAAAAGAGCCTTAGTGGATTTCTATTTTATTGAAGTCCCCTATATCTATTCTATCATGGCTCTATGCCAGGCTTGTGATCTGTTTTGCAAAATACTCATCTATTTTTTCATGCCATTTAAGTGGTCTATATTTTCTCCAAAAGAAAAAAAAATCAGTTGTTTCTCCCTCCATTGAGCTTCATTTAAATATTCTATCATTTTTCTCTTCTCTGGATCCTAGGTTTCACGAATGTAAATATTCTATCTTATTATGAATATATTATATTATTATAGGAATATGTTATCTTATTATAATGGTATGTCAAACCCACCCTCTTTCATCTATCTTATTTCTTTTGAATAAAATACACCCACTCAGAGACATGATCCAATCATATGTTTCAAACTACTAAATATCCATAATACCCATGGGGTTAAATGGCCCCTTTACATTAGGACCTCTATTTCCTTCTGTTTCATGCCAAAACTTGTGGGCATTTGGGCAATTGTGGACCATTTGAAAGTGGGGCTGTTGATAGTACTATCAGATGCAGAGCTTTTTTCCTCTATAAAACAAGAACAAGCTACTTGAAATTGCATTGGGGTGATAATTCATTCTGCAAACCTGATATGGATGCTAGTTCTTATACCAACATGTCAAAGGTTGTGAAGAATCAGTAACTCTCCAGGTCCAGAAAAGTATGCCCTTGATCTGGAAGTATTTTAGGAGGACCTGGAACCTTTCATGTTCCCTTAATTTTTTAGATGCTCCAGATTTCATTCAATAAACCCCATACATGAATTGTATATTTAGCTTTGCTTTTACCTTCTTAGCGTTGGAGAGATCACATATACCTAATAAGTGTCCATTTAAAAAGTAGAAAGCTTAATATTGATGAATGGGTAGGCGAGTCTCAATACCTGTCCAATCTTTTGCCCTACAAACCTAGAACAGTATAAAGATAGAAAATAGAATTAGAGTAACACAATTTTAATCTAGTTACATTACACTGAATACATTTTGGAAATTAGTTAATAGGGTGTTTTGAACTATTATTGGCCCAATTCACTTCCATAAGGTTGGTGCCTTCATGTAAATTTGGATTTGGGGATAAATACACATTTTATTAAAGAAACAAATTGTACATGATTAAATGCCAACAAGCAAAACAAAAGATTGTGTGAGATCTGAAAGAGAATGTTATGAGCCTTCAAAACTCAACTCAGATCCTAGCTCTTACATGAAACCCAACCTGACTGCTTTGGGAAAAAGCCAAGCTCTCTTTTCCATAAACTCCTATGTGGTCTATAACAAACAAGTGAACTGTTGCTTTCAGCTCACACTTATCTTTAAGTTATGAGGTGGAGTCCATAAGCTATGCACTTTAGAAAGTCTTGTGATTGCCTTAATGATTATATACCTCAGATGTTCTCCTACTGTTCATTTATTGTTTCATGTCCTTTTTTTGACTTGTCTCCCCTAACAACAAGTGCATCATCTAGCACAGTACGGGAAACATGATAGGTACTTAGTGAATGATTACTTTGGTGACTGAGTCATAAGCATTGTAATTCATGCCAGGGCCAGTTTTATTTCTCCTTGCCACTTCTTTTGTAAGTAGAATTTGAGTTATTTCAGGAGCAATTTTTTCCTTCATCTCATTTTTTTAGGTGTAATTTCTGACTAAAATGCAAATCTTCTTAGAAGTAACATTTTAAAACCATTATCAGTCATATATATTTCAGTCTGAATAAGTTTTTAGAACCTTTCAAGTTATTAAGATCAGCTATATGTGTCACTGTGCTTTCCTTTGTTTTTAAAAATAGATTTTTACTGATAGATTTTATTTTTATATCACCTAGATCCCTCTTTGAATTGTCCTCTTATCTCTCTCTTCCAGACTTGTCACTTATAACAAAGAATTATTTTAAAAAGAAAGAAGAAAAAATTTAGCTAAACCTATCAATGCATCAAAAAGTCTTACGTTATTATATGCAATTTTCTACACCAATGGACCTCTACAAAGTATAGGAAAGGTCTCTTTATATTATCTTTGAGCCTAAACTTGTTCTTTATAATTTTTTTTTCCTGAGGCAATTGGGGTTAAGTGACTTGCCCAGAGTCACACAGCCAGGAAGTGTTAAGTGCTTGAGACCAGATTTTATCTTAGGTCATCCTGACTTCAGGGCTGGTGTTCTACCCCCTGAGCCACCTAGCTGCCCCAGCAGTGTTCATTTTCTATTATTTTGTAGTACTCCAGTCAATGAAGTATTGGGCCTGGAATCAGGAAGATCTGATCTAGCCTTAGACATTTACTAGACATATGGCCCTGTGGAAGGCACTTAGCTTCTGTTTCCTTCAGTTTCCTCATCTGTAAAATGGGGATAATAATAGCACCTACCTTCCAAGCTTGTGAAGATCAATGATGCCATAATTGCAAAATACTTAGTACAATGTCTAGCACATAAGCATTATAAATGTTAGTTACTATTAAGTATTGTTATCTATTATTTCTTCCACTTATATTGTTAAAAAATATCACATGTTGTTTTCCTATTTTTCGATTTGTTGTCATTGTTGTTTACCCTTCATTCTCAAAGAGGACCATGACATCAGGGAGGTGATGCCATGACATGCAAGTGAATTGGATTTAAGAGAGGGAGGGCTGTAGTTTACTTAACTTTGTAACAGTTCATTTAAGTCTATATTTATAACATTGATTGTAGTCTATAGCATAATAGTCTATCTATCTTCTGATGCTACAATCATCCTAGTGGGATATTTATTATCTCACACCTAGATTTATTGCAATAACATGCTGGGTGTCTCCTTGCTTCAAGTATTTCTCCATTCAAGTTCATTCTCCACTTAGCTGCCAAACTTCCTAAAGGGAAGATCTGAAAACATTACATACATATATACATACCACACACACACGCGCGCGCGCGCACACACTTCAGTCAATTACAATGATTCCCTTTTACCTTTAGGAACAAATATAAAAATATAAAATCTACAGTTTAGCTTTTAAAGCCCTTCACATTACAGCTCCTTCCTACCTTTTTAGTCTTAGTATACCTTTCTCCCTCTCTATGCACTCTGTTCTGATCTCCTCTATCTTCCTTACATCTTCATATTCCTTTATCTCCCATTTTCAAGCATTTTGATTGGAGAACATTCTTATTCCTGGTCTGTGACTACTGGTTTCCCTTCCTTCAAGTCTCAGCCAAACGCCCACCTTCTGCAGGAAGCCTTTCCTTTTGTTGCTGTTGTTCAGTTGTTTCAGCTATGTCCAAGTGTTCATGACCCCATGTGAGGTTTTCTTGCCATTTCCTTCTCCAACTCATTCTGGAGGCCAACAGCGTTGAGCGATTTACCCGGAACTCACAAAGTTAATAAATGTTTGAGGCCAGATTTGAACTCAAGAAGAGGAATTGTCTTGAATGCAGGCCTAACATTTTATCCCCTGTGCCCCCAAGCTTCCCTCCTATCTTTTCCTAGTGTTCCTTAATCTTAGTGCCTTATATCTGAGAGTACCACCAAATTGTCCTGTCTATATTTTCTTTGTACATAGTTGTTTGCATGTTATCTTCCCCATTAGACTATGATCTTACAAGTATGGGACTATTTTTTGCCATTTTTTTGTAACTCCAACATTTAGCCCAGTGCCTGATTTATAATAAGCGCTTAATAAATTCTAGTTGACTTACCACACTTGTCAGTTACAAATTCACAACAATTTAGGGTTGCAGGCCACTTTAATAGGCTTTCAGAGAGCTAGTTATTAAATTTTCAGTGTGAGCCTTCATCTCTTGAAAATCTGCTAATGATAAAAATGGGGCTTGTTTTATTGATTTCTAAATTTCAGAAAGTTTTAATAATGCAGATCAGACTTTATGTGCATACTTTATTTTGTGAACATTTACTAGCATCTGTCTGTATTACTCTATAAATATTACTTGAAGTCAGCAGGACCAGCAAAAAAGGCTCAGAGAATAAAGTCTTCACCAGACTAGAGACATGGTGATGAGAGACTAATAATAATAATGATAAATAATATTTATTTACCACCTTAAGTTTTGCAAAATGCTTTCCATGAATTTTCTCATTTGACTTTCACAACACCCTTGGTGGCAGAAAATTTCAGAAATCATCTAATCAAACCTCCACTTGAACGCATCAGTCAAAATGGTTATCAAACTTTGTTTGAAGATCTCCCATGAATGAAGGGAAACCAACAACTTCCATTTTGCCTCTGGATGGCTCTAAACTGCTGAAAAGTTTTTCCTTATATCAATCCACTATCTTCCCTAAAATTTCTACACATTGCTCAAAACAAATCAATCCCTCTTAAATGAAATAAACTGAAAAATTTGTTGTTCAATCATTTCAGTCATGTCCTACTCTTCATGACCCCATTTGGAATTTTCTTGGCAAAGATACTGGACCAGTTTGCCATTTCCTCCTCCAGCTCATTTTACATATGAGGAAACTGAGGTAAACAGGATTAAATGACTTACCAATAGTCACATCCAGCTAATAATGTCTAAGGCTAGATTTCAATCAAGAAGAGGAGTCTTCCTTACCCCCAGACCTGGTGTTCTATCCAAATGCTGATGCTAAAAACACTTGAAGCCAATTATCTTATCCTAAATTTTCTTTTCGCCAAGCCAAATATCCTCAGTTTTTTTTTTCCAGCTAATCTTTGATTGGCATTGTATGTAGTCTTTAGAGTTATGTCTTAACAGAAGGGAATAATTCCACTTTGTGGTCATAATGATACTTCCATCTAGTTTTTAAGCATCTAGTCAATATGTTGTTAATGTTTCCTTAAGTCATCCAGTTCCCCTTTCTTTTGGGGTGATTTAAAAACTTTTTTATGGAAGCCTTTTGGCTGACCTCCTCTCTCTCTATCGATTCACCAAATTGGCCAAAAATAAACAATCAGTATTGTCAGCCACCGTCTCCTTTAAAATAAAAAGAATAGAAATTGTTTTATGTCTGACTCTGTGACACTTTTGGGGGGGATTTCTTGGCAAAGATACTAGAGAGGTTTGCCATTTCCTTCTCTGGTGGATTAGGGCAAACAGAAATTTTGCCCAAGGTCACACAACTGGTGAGTTGGCCAAGGTCATGCAGCTGGTAAGTTTCTGAAATCTAGGCTGACTCCAGGCCCAGCATTGTACCAGCTAGCTATCCAATAGAGATTGTAGCTTCCTCCAAATCCTTGTTTCTGGAACTCATTTCCATTGTCTACATTATTCTCAGGATATCTTTCACACCTGCTTCAGCTGCCTTCTAAGGCTGTTCTTAAACGCATAGTTGGTACGGTTTTATTATTTAAGCACTTTGTTCATGTCTAAAACTGACGTGTATGAAATGCCTTTACATGGCATTTTTTAAACTATTAAATATCCATTCTACACATTTTTGCACAGACTAACATTCATGCCTACAAATCTTCCTGACTTTTCACTACCTAGGAATGCTTAAACCTTCCTTCAAGGATCAATTCTTGTGCCAATTTTTACATGACGTCCCTCACAATCATACTAGTGGTTAGGACTTTCCTCATTCCTCAGAAATTTACTTTATATTATATGTTTATGTGTAGTAAAATATAAGATCCTTGAGGGCAAGACTTTTATTTTTGGTTTTCTATTCCTAGTGTTTGAATTAAATTGGATATATTGCTCTGAAGGTCAGGAATCAAGGTACAAGAATATATTTTTTTTTGGTTGGGAAGTTTTAATTGCAGTACATACTAGGGATTTTTGTTTTCTTTTAACCAGATCAAATCAATATTTGACATGTTAGTAGACACTTAATGAATGCTTATATAATGGAAGATGATACTGGATTTCAGGTCTGGAAACCTGAGTTGGAATTTCTGCTTTCCTACTATCGGACAGTGGACAAGTACAAAATGCTATCTAACAGGCCTCAAATGCAGAATGAAGAAGTTGAATTAAGATGATCCCCATTACAGTTCTGGTTCCTATAATCCCATAGTCCCATGACTCACTAGCTCTTGCTGATTACTTCTTTGATAATATGAAATGTGATGTAATTACATACTGAAAATGCCATCTTTGGCTTCTATATTGAAAAGTCTATTGATGAGTAATATGCTTTGTTGTAGTCAACCTCCTATATTTTTCCTATGAATTTATTTCTCATTCACTTTCCCCAGCATCCATGCCAAATTGAAGAAATTTTGCCAGTCAAAAGTTTTTTTTTAAATAAATTTCTATTTGTTTTGATATTGACAAAATCTTCCCCTTTATTCTTCCTCCCCTTCCAGGAAAGTCATTCTCTATTAAAAATAATATCTTGAAGAGGAAAAACAATTAGTGAAACCAATCAATATATTGAAAAAAATCTGAAAAAAAACTATATACAATTTCATATCCATGGACCTTCTACTTTTGCAAAGAAATCGGGGAGGTGCCATCTCACATTTCTTCTGGAGCCAAACTTATTTTTTGCAATTTTGTAGCATTCATTATCAGTTGTTTTGTGGTTGCTACTGTTTCCATTTCCATTACTGTAATCAATGTATGTTTGTTGTCCTGGCCCTGCTTACTTCACTATGCATGTAAGTTCATGCTACTCTGTATTCATCATATTTATTATCTCTTACCATACAATTATACTTCATGATATTCATGTAACAAATTATGATTTGTTTAGCTATTCCTCAATTGATGAATATCTATTTTGGTTTTGGTTCTTTGTTACCATAAAAAGTTTTTCTATAGGGGAGGATTCTTGGAAGATGGCAGAGTAGGTTGCTAAATTTCAAGCTCTCTCTACTTCTCCCACAAATAGAACAAATTTGCCCCTCAGGGCAAACAGACTGGTGAAAAACCAAGAAGACTTGGGTCAGAACCCGAGTCCTCCAGAAAAGATCTGAAGAAAGACCCCAGGGCAGGATTAACCTGTCTGAGTACAAACATCTTCCTACTAGTTTCTCAAAAATATCTAGTGGGGACCCCTGGATCTAGGTATTTGTGGTTGGAGCCTCAGCAGGAATCCCAGAGGCTTTCATTTACCATGTGATTTGTTTGAGTTGGGGTTTGAGTCTGAGAAAATTGAGTGAACTTCAGATGAAAGGGAATGCCAGGCTCAGCTGTGCTGTTGAGATCCATCCTGGGTGAGGAGTCAGCACCTGTAAGTGTAGAAGTAGCTGGGCAGGGGCATTGCTGACTGCGGACACTTGCAGGAGGGTGAAGCTCTTGGTTTGGGGTTCCTGGTCAGAGTGGAGAGCTGAAGGGAAGTTTGAGGCACCATCCTTCCACCCCAGGATTGGAAGTACTTATACTAATACCTTTCATTAAAAAAAAAAAGAAGAACCATTGAAGAAGAAAGAACCCCACCATTGAAACATATTAAAAGAACAAGAAGATTGAGATTCATCTTCAGAGGAGGACACTTTAGTAAAAAAAAAAAAAAAACAAAAACAAACAAAACTACTCCAAATAGTAATGTGAAATGGACATTCAATGAAATATCAGATTTTCTAGGACTTTCTATCAACCAAACCCGAACTTAACAGAAAATTTAACATACAAGAATCAATATCAAAGAGCAATTTTAAGGAACTAAACCTGGACAAACTATTTAAATATGGACAAATTGTTTGTTTTTTTTCTACACAGGAAATGTATTTTTGTGTTTAAGATTTACAACGCCAATAGGGTAAATTGTAAAGAAATGGCAGAGTAAAGGTAAAAATAGTAATCATGTATACAAATGAGGTGTAAAGGAAGAATAAACATAGAGGCATTCAAGGGGGAAGGAGGGCTTGTAGTTCTGAAAACCTGCTCACATCAGGAATGGGTTCAATAGTTAACACTATGTGTGTGTGTGTGTGTGTGTGTGTGTGTGTGTGTGTGTGTGTGTATCACGAAGGGTATAGTACACTCCAAAATCTATAAAGAAATAAGGAGGGAGGGATAAGTGGATGGGGAAGCAAAGGATGAGGGAAGAAGACAAGAGAGGGATCCTTGGGTAGAGGAAGGTTAAGTAACAGTAAGCCAGGTTATGGAGCAAAATTTAATGAGTAGCAGGGATAGGAAAGACATGTGTTTACATGAGGTATATATGTATGTGTATGCATATATATATATATACACATATATACATAAGTATACATAAATATATCTTAACTGTAGTTTGCTTGGAGGTAGTGGGGGGTATGAAAGGGAGATGTGTGTGTGTGTGTGGGGGGGGGTAAATATATCCTTTCTTAACTATAGTCTGCTTGGGGATGGTGAAGGGAATGAAAGGAGGAAAAATAAAATAAACAAGGTGTGCAGCAGAGAACAAAAGAACAATTTACAAAGAAATAAAGAAAAGATGGATACTCCTGAATATAATTTTTCTACTAATATATATGCTTTCTTAATTTGGTATTTTTTTGTTATATATTTTAAATCCTCCCTGATGTTCTGCTGGGTACATGATAATGTTCTCTTTTGTTTTGTATTGCTTTTCTGTTTTTATTTTTGCTTATTCTGTTTCTTCAAATAGAATAAATTTGGAAAAAAAAGTTTTGCTATATATGGGGATCTTCCTTTTATGAAATGACCTTCTTGGAACAGATGCCTAGAAAAAGAATCTCTGGATCAGAAAAATATAGATATTTGAGTTACATTATTTGGATAACTACAAACAATTTTCCAAAATGATTGTACTAATTCACAACTCCATCAATAATGAACCTCAGTGCTTATCTTTTTGCAGCCCCTTCAACATTAATTATTCTCATCTTTTCCATTTGTATTGTTTTCATATATTTCTTTCTTATTGTTAGCAATTTGGAACATTGTTTCATATAGTTGTTAATAATTTACAATTCTCTTTTTGAGAACTGCTTGTTCATATCATTTGACCCCTTGCCCATTTTGGAATAGCTTTTATTCAAAAAGACAGGATTTTCTTTCTCTGCTGTTCATATGTGTCTGCTTTATTTCCTTTATATTCTTTACATAGCTTTACACATCAATCATTCAAAAATATGTGCATACTATATACAGATTACTATAATTCACAAAATTGCAGAAGTACAAGTACATTTGTTTAATCAATTGAGAAACATTTATTAAACATCTACTATGTGTCAGGCATTGTGCTATTTAAATATCATGAGGAAAAAAAGTGCTACATGAGGTTTGAGAGGGAAAGACTAGTCATTACCAATCAAGAGAATCAGGAAAGACTTATGATGGACAAAGTACTTGAAATGGGCTTTTAAGCAAAGAATTCCACAGTCTAAGGGAGATAGAAGGAATGAAAAACAGTATAAGCAAAGGCAAAAAGGCTGAAGGGCAAATGCACTTTTAAGATTCAAAGAGGACTTGTTGACTGGAGAGAGTATTGCATAAATGGAGGATGTCAATATGATGAAAAGGCTGAAACAGCAAGTTTGGGAGATCCTGAAAGGCCAGGAAGAGTTTGAACTTTATTTGATAGATAATGGGATTTACTGAAGATGTTTGACTAAAGCAATAGCATGACAATATCTATGCATGGAAATGATTTTTCTGGATTCAAAGAGTGAGGCTAGGTAGAGACTGAAGAGTGGTTGATGAGGAAGTAGAAGCACTAAAACTTTTTAAAAGAACTTAGGGAGAGAGATAAGATAGTAAAATTAGACTGACATAAAGGTCAAGGCAAGGTTTACTGGGGATTGGAGAGACTTGAAGATATATGTAGGTTGATGAAGATAGAGATATGTGGAAATAATGGGAATGATTGTTCAAACAAGACCCTGGAAAATGCAGGAGGGAATCAGATCAAGGGCACGGAAAAAGAGGAAGTTCATAGTGTGGAATATGGTTATTTCCTCTTCTGACCAAAGAAAAGGACAGAGTAGGTAATGATTTGAAGAAATTTTGAAGAATGGAAGAAAGAGGTTGGAGAAGCTCAAATAAGATAGCCTCAGCCTTCTTCTATGAAGGTGGAGGCAATATTATTTGATAGTCAACCAATTACAGTCAAGAAGAAAAGGAGAAATGATAGAGGCAATCAAAATCGGAGAGAGAAAGGGCCACTAATCAGTGACTGTGTGGAATAAGATGACAAAACTCTTTTCCACTCCCCAGGTGCTCCTGGTTTCCATGACAATTTACTTCATGCAAGACTGAAAAGACCAAAGGCAATATAACTGGCAGCCTAATAATAATAATAATGTTGATTGGTTCAGTGCTCTTGCCTATGCTTTGTATTCCTTCCAGGAATAAAATCACTATGTATCTTAGAGAGCAAAAAAAGAAACCAAATAATGGTGAGGATAGAGAGGACACTTTCTGTTGGTGAGATAAGTTAGGATTACTCTTACTAGAAGTCCTTTATTTGGCAGCAAAGGCTTCCAAAATGAAAGAATAATTGGAAACTCATCATCTACCCTAAGGGGGGAAAGGAGGAAGCCCACATGGGACTAATATATCAAAGAGATTTGTTACAGCCAACTAAAAATGGAAGGGGGTGTTGAGGTCCTTCAAATTTCAGTCAATATTCAATAAACATTTATCAAGCACTTATTTTGTGTCAAATACTAAGCTAAGCACTGGGAATTAAAGAAAATCAAGATAGCCCCTGTCCTTAAGGAGTTCACAATCCAAAGGGGTAGACAACACATTAAAAGAAGCTGATAAGGATCAGGGAAAGGGAGAGAAAGTTACCTATTTTGAGGGCATGATGAAGTTTTGCAGCCAAAGTGGTAAATAATCTAAGAAAGTAATAATTTCAGAACTGATTTTATCTTGCAGCATGAAGAGTTCCTAGAGATCATGAAGTCCAGAAAAGCCACCAGATGGGAGATAATGTCAAGAAATCAAGGCCCCAAATGGGGTGGTGAAAGAAATAAATTTATATAATGCCCATTATGTCAGGTAAGTGTTGGTATTAGCGATGTTTTATAGTTGAGGAATCTGAAGCAAACAGAGGTTAAGAGATTTATCCAGCCAACACGTATCTAAAACTGGATTTGAACTTAGGTCCTCTTGACTCAGTGTTCTATTTAAAAAAAAAATCTGGCTACTTAAGGTGGGGTGTTCAGGAGCTTCAGATATGACATCCTATTTTTCCTCTTCTGTATAAAAAGATCCATCTTTGATCATATTAGAAATATTATTTTTATGCAATCATTTCAGTCAGGTCCAACTCTTTGTGACCCACATTTGGGTTTTTCTTGGCAAAGATACTGGAGTGGTTTGCCATTCCTTTTCCAGATCATTTTATGGAGATGCAGAAACTGAGGCAAACAAGGTTAAGTGACTTAGAGTTAGATTCAACTTCAGTTCTTCCTTACTCCAGGTCTCACATTCTATCAATTTTGCTACCTAGCTTCCCCCGGAAGAATACTCTCTCCTTTTGTGGTGTTCCAGAATGGTGATTAGTGGGAACAGAGGATTATGGGGAGGGGGAAGGAAATGTAGACATAAAACATCTTTTAAAAACTCTGCTAACAGGAAAAGTTGATAAATGTTGGAGGGGAAGTGAGAAAACTGGGACACTAATATATTGTTGGTAGAGTTATGAACTGATCCAACCATTCTGGAAAGCAATTTGAAACTATGCCCAAAGGCTATAAAACTGTGCATACTCTTTGATCCATCAGTGTCTCTATTGGGTCTGTATCCCAAAGAGATTACAAAAGAGGGGAAAAGACCCACATTTGCAGAAATGTTAGTAACAGCTCTTTTTGTAATGGCAAGGACATAGAAATTAAGTGGAATTCCATCAGTTGGGGAATGGCTGAATAAGTTATCATATAGGAATGTAATGGAATATTATTGTTCTGTAAGAAAGAATGAGAAGGCTGATTTCCAAAAAGAAAGACCTGAAGTAATACTAAGTGAACTGAGCAGAACCAAAAGAACATAATATATAGTAACAATAAGATCATGTGATGATCAACTGTGATATACTTGGTTCTTTTCAATAGTGAGGTGATCCAAGATAAATCTATAGATTTGTGATGGAAAGAGCCCTCCACATCCAGAGAAAGAACTATGGAGACTGAATGTGGATCAAAGCATAGTATTTTCACCTTTTTTGGTGTTTTAACTGTTTGCTTGTTTGTTTCTTTTTCCTTTTGATATTTTTCTAGTGCAGCATGATGAATGTGGAAACACATTTAGAAGAATTGCACATGTTTAACCTATATTGGATTGCTTGCTATCTAGGGAGAATATAAATTTGGAACGTTTCCCAATTAGCTCAAGGCTAGCTAATAAGATATTAGCTAACAATGGGGATATTTAATCAATGATCTCAGATGCTAAGAGGTCTTTGGAGCCTAGATATATCCTTATCTATAAAGTTACAAGTAGTCAAACAAGGGCATATGTTCTTGGATTTCAAAACGTATACATGAGGGGGTGGAGCCAAGATGTCAAAGTGAAACCGTGACTCTCCCCGTCCTCCTCCTCCGATCTTCTCTCAAACCAACGATAAAATAAGCCTCTGAACTGATCTTCAAGTCAACGAATTCAGAAATATTTGGACACTGCTCTCTGAAGAACTACATATCAGGTTTGTCTAACTCGGACAGAGGGATAAACAAGGGGACTTGGGCATAGGCCAGAAGTGAGGGTGGGACTCAGCTCAGCTCATCGTGGCAAAAACTCCAAACTCCAAATTCCAAACACCTGGAGTTTATCTGAGGTTGTTGGGACACTCTGCCCTGATTGGGGGCAGGTGTTCTGGCAGACTTGCCTTGTTTAAGGAGTAATTCGGACTTAGTCCTATCCCCCACCGGCCCAGCACCTTAAGTTAATTCGCCCAAGTGCCCCAGGGCAAAGAGCTTTAGCCGTGGTTTTTCCGAACCTTAAAGAGATATACACACTGTCTAAAAAAAAAAAAAGAAGAAGAAGCAGCAAAAGAGAGCTCTCACCATAGACAGCTTTTATCAAGACAGAGAAGAGCTGACCCCAGATCCTGAGGTTCCTTTAGACAAAACTACAGAGGAAATCAGCAAGGACTGTCACTGGTCCCCTTTTCAAAAGGCCTTCCTAGAAGATTGCATAAAGAACCTCATAAGAGAGCTGGGGGATAAATGGGAAAATAAATTGAAATCAGTGCAAGAAGGATACAATATCTTGCAAGAAGGATATGATGCCCTGCAAAAGAGATATGAAAAAGACACCAATTTATTGAAAAATAAAATTAATGAAGTGGAAAAAGAGTGCAATGAATAAAAAAAAATTCAATTGGTCAGTTACAAAAGGAGCTTAAAAAGGTAACTGAAGAAAACACTTTAAAAATAAGAATTGAACAAATGCAAGTGAATGACTCAATAAGACTTCAAGAATCAGTCAAACAAAAACAAAAAAATGAAAAATTAGAAGAAAATATGAAATATCTCCTAGGAAAAACAACTGACTTGGAAAATCTAGGAGAGACAATCTAAGGATTATTGGACTTCCTGAAAGCCATGATGAAAAAAAGAATCTAAACACTATCTTCCAGGAAATCCTGAAGGAAAACTGCCCTGTGATTGTAGAATCAGAAGGCAAAATCACCACTGAAAGAATTCACCGATCACCTCCTGAAAGAGACCCCAAAATTAAAACCCCAAGGAATATCGTGGCTAAATTTCAGGACTATCGCACCAAGGAAAAGATTCTGCTAGCAGCTAGAAAGAAACAATTCAAATACCGAGGATCAATAATTAGAATCACACACGATTTGTCAGCCTCCACATTGAAGGATCAAAGGGCCTGGAACCAGATATTCCAAAAGGCAAAGGAACTTGGATTACAACCAAGAATAACCTATCCAGCTAGAATGAGCATTATCCTCCAGGGAAGAAGATGGTCATTCAATGATATAGGTGAATTTCACCTATTTCTAATGAAAAGACCAGATCTGAACAAAAAATTTGACCTCCAAACACAGAACTCAAGAGAAGCATAAAAAGGTAAAAAGGAAAGGACTCTTGAGAACTTTGTTTCTACTATGGGGATACTTGAAGTTTGGGGGTATAATTAACTAGATATTACTTTGATAATATGAGAGAGAAAACTAGAGGGGGAAAGGTTGTCATACTGGGGAAAAGAGGGAAAAAGTGGTAAAAATAAGATAGAAAAAAGGAGGTAAAAACAAGATAAAATCTCTTGAAGAGGCAAAGAAAACCTAATATAATTGAGAGAAAGAGGGGAGGGAGATGAGCATTGTGTAACTTTTACTCTCATCAGGTTGGGCTCTAAAAGTGTATATCAGACACTTGATTTCACATAGAAACTTGTCTGTTGCAAGAGGGAAGTGGGAGGGAAAGGAGGAAAAAGAAAGGGATAAATTATTAGAAGGGAAAATAGAAGAATCAGGGGAAAGGAGTTGAAAAAAGGGGGAGGGGATCTAAAGGGTGGTGGATTGTTTGGGAGAGGGGGTCATCAAAAGCAAAGTACTGAGGAGGGGGAAGGGAGAAAGGGGAAAGGAAAGGGGAAAATATAACTTGGGTAAATAAGATGGCAGGAAATAAAGAATTAGTTATTCTAACTGTGAATGTGAATGGGATGAACTCTCACATAAAGCAGAAGTGGATATCAGACTGGATTAAAAACCAGAATCCCACAATATGTTGTCTACAAGAAACACATCTAAAACATAGTGACACATATAGGATGAAGGTAAAAGGCTGGAGCAGAACCTATTATGCTTCAGGTGAACAAAAAAAAGCAGGGGTAGCAATCCTTATCTCAGATCAAGTAAAAGCCAAGATAGATCTAATCAAAAGAGATAAGGAAGGAAACTATATTTTATTAAAGGGTATCATAGATAATGTAGCAATATCAATACTAAATATATATGCACCAAGTGCAATAGCATCCAAATTCCTAAGGGAGAAATTAAGAGAGATGCAAGAAGAAATAGACAGCCAAACTATACTAGTGGGGGATCTCAACCTTGCTCTCTCAGAACTAGATAAATCAAACCACAAAATAAACAAGAAAGAAACTAGGGAGATAAACCAATTGTTAGAAAAGCTAGGTATGATAGATCTATGGAGAAAGTTGAATGGAGACAGTAGGGAGTTTACTTTTTTCTCAGCAGTCTATGGAACCTATACAAAAATTGACCATGTGTTAGGGCATAAAAACCTCAAAATCAAATGCAGAAAGGCAGAAATAGTAAATGCATCTTTTTCAGATCATGATGCAATAAAAATCACAGGCAATATAAGGCCAGGAGAAAATAAACCAAAAGTTAATTGGAAATTAAATAATCTAATCCTGAAGAATGAATGGGTGAAAGGGCAAATCATAGACACAATCAATAATTTCATCCAGGAGAATGACAATAAGGAGACAACATACCAAAATTTGTGGGATACGGCCAAAGCGGTTATAAGGGGCAATTTTATATCTCTAGATACTTACTTGCATAAAATAGAGAAAGAAAAGATCAACAAATTGGGCTTATTATTAAAAAAAAAAACTAGAAAAAGAACAAATTAAAAACCCTCAATTAAATACCAAATTGGAAATTCTAAAAATAAAAGGAGAAATTAATAAAATTGAAAATAAGAAAACTATTGAATTAAAAAATAAAACTAAGAGTTGGTTCTATGAAAAAACCAACAAAATAGATAAGCCTTTAGTTAATTTGATAAGAAAAAGGAAAGAGAAAAATCAAATTGTTAGTCTCAAGAATGATAAGGGAGAACTTTCCTCCAATGAGGAGGAAATTAGAGCAATAATTAGGAGTTACTTTGCCCAACTTTATGCCAGTAAGTTTGATAATCTAAATGAAATGGAGGAATATCTACAAAAATATAGATTGCCGAGGTTAACAGAAGAGGATATAAATTATTTAAATAGCCCCATATTAAAAAAAGAAATAGAACAAGCTATTAATCAACTCCCTAAGAAAAAATCTCCAGGGCCAGATGGATTTACATGTGAATTCTACCAAACATTCAAAGAACAATTAATTCCAATACTACACAAATTATTTGAGAAAATAGGGACAGAAGGTATATTGCCAAATTCCTTCTATGAGACAGATATGGTGCTGATAGCTAAACCAGGTAGGGTGAAAACAGAGAAAGAAAACTATAGCCCAATTTCCCTAATGAATATTGATGCAAAAATTTTAAATAAGATATTAGCAATGAGATTACAGAAAGTCATCCCCAGGATAGTACACTATGACCAAGTAGGATTTATACCAGGGATGCAGGGCTGGTTCAATATTAGGAAAACTATCAGCATAATTAATTATATTAATAACCAAACTAACAAAAAACATATGATTATCTCAATAGATGCTGAAAAAGCATTTGATAAAATTCAACACCCTTTCCTATTAAAAAACACTAGAGAGTATAGGAATAAATGGGCTTTTCCTTAAAATGGTCAGTAGCATCTATTTAAAACCATCAGCAAGCATCATATGTAATGGAGACAAACTAAAACCATTCCCAATAAGATCAGGAGTGAAACAAGGCTGCCCACTGTCACCATTACTATTTAATATTGTATTAGAAATGTTAGCTTTAGCAATAAGAGAAGAAAAAGAGATAAAAGGAATCAGAGTAGGTAATGCAGAAACCAAATTATCACTCTTTGCAGATGACATGATGGTATACTTAGAGAACCCTAGAGACTCAACTAAAAAACTACTAGAAACAATTCACAACTTTAGCAAAGTTGCAGGATTCAAAATTAATCCACATAAATCATCAGCATTTTTATATATTACCAACAAAGTTTAGCAGCAAGAGATACAAAAAGAAATTCCATTCCAAATAACAGATGATAGGATAAAATATTTGGGAATCTATCTGCCAAGGAAAAGTCAGGAACTATACAAACTAAACTACAAAACACTTTCCACACAAATAAAATCAGGCCTAATCAATTGGAAAAACATTAAGTGCTCCTGGGTAGGCAGATCGAACATAATAAAAATGACAATACTACCCAAACTAATCTACTTATTTAGTGCCATACCAATCAAACTCCCAAGAAATTATTTTACAGATCTAGAAAAAATAGTAGCAAAGTTCATTTGGAAGAACAAAAGGTCAAGGATTTCAAGAGGATTAATGAAAAAAAAAAAAAGGCAGATGAAGGTGGCCTTGCTATACCAGATCTAAAACTATATTATAAAGCAGCAGTCATCAGAACCATTTGGTACTGGCTAAGAAATAGAGCAGTCGATCAGTGGCACAGAATAGGTTATCAGGACGATCTAGGCAATAACCTTAACAATTTAGTGTTTGATAAACCCAAAGACCCCAGCTTTTGGGATAAGTACTCACTATTCGGCAAAAACTGCTGGGAAAATTGGAAACTAGTGTGGAAGAAATTAGGGCTTGACCCATACCTAACACCACATACCAAGATCAGATCTAAATGGGTTCAAGATCTAGATATAAAGAGTGATTTTGTAAGCAAGTTAGAGAACATAATATAGTTTACCTCTCAGACCTGTGGAGATGGAATAAATTTATGTCCAAAGAAGATCTGGAACTCCTAATTGAATACCAGATGGATAATTTTGATTATATTAAGTTAAAAAGTTTCTGTACAAATAAAACTAATGCAGACAAGATTAGGAGGGAAGCATCAAACTGGGAAATCATCTTTACATTTAATGGTTCTCATAAAGGCCTCATTTCTAAAATATATAGAGAATTGTCTCATATATATATATATACGAATTCAAGCCACTCTTCAATAGATAAGTGGTCAAGGGATATGAACAATTTTCAGATGATGAAATTAAAACCATCTCTAGTCATATAAAAAGTTGCTCCAAATCACTACTGATCCAAGAAATGAAAATTAGGACAACTCTGAGGTACCACTACACACCTGTCAGATTGGTTAAAATGACAGGAAAAGATAACGATGAATGTTGGAGAGGATGTGGGAAAACTGGGACATTAATACATTGTTGGTGGAACTGTGAACGGATCCAACCATTCTGGAGAGCAATTTGGAGCTACGCTCAAAAAGTTATCAAACTTGCATACCCTTTGACCCAGCAGTGTTTCTATTGGGCCTATATCCCAAAGAGATCTTAGAGGAGGGAAAAGGGACCCACATGTGCAAGAATGTTTGTGGCAGCCCTTTTTGTAGTGGCTAGAAACTAGAAACTGAATGGATGCCCATCAATTGGAGAGTGGCTGAATAAATTATGGTATATGAATGTTATGGAATATTATTGTTCTGTAAGAAACGACCAGCAGGACGATTTCAGAGAGGCCTGGAGAGACTTGCATGAACTGATGCTGAGTGAAACAAGGAGAACCAAGAGATCATTATACACAGCAACAACAATACTATATGACGATCAATTCTGAGGTCCATGGCTCTCTGCAACAAAGAAATGTCTCAAACCAGTTCCAATTGTTCACTGAAGAAAACCATATACACCCAGAGAGAGGGATATGAAATATGGACCACAACATAACATTTTCATGATCTCTATTGATGTTTGCTTGCATTGTGTTGCCTTTCTCTGGTTTTCTTTTTTTTTTCTTGTAGATAGGATTTTTCTTACACAACTTGTCAATTATTATTACATTATTAACATGTAGTGGACTTCCTGCCATCTAGGGGAGGGGAGGGGACTGGGGGTAAAAGTTGTAATGGAGAGCTTTGTAAAGATCAATGCTGGGGAACTACCCATGCATATGTTATACAAATAAAAAGCTTTAATAAAAAAAATATACATGAATAATTTTCCAACATTGACCTATGCAAAATTTTCTGTTCCAAATTTTTCCCTCCTTCCCCACACCCCCTCCACTAGACGGCAGAAATGTTAAAATATATGTTAAATCCAATATATGTATTCATATTTATACAGTTATCTTGCTGCACAAGAAAAATGGGATCAAGAAGGAAAAAAAAAAAACCTGAGAAAAAACAAAATGTAAGTAAACATCAACAGAAAGAGTGAAAATGCTATGTTGTGGTCCACACTCAGTTCCCATAGTCCTCTCTCTGGGCGTATATGGTTCTCTTCATCATTGAACAATTGGAACTGATTTGAATTATCTCATTGTTGAAGAGAGCCATGTCCATCAGAATTGATCATCATATAGTCTTGTTGCCGTGTACAATGACCTCCTGGTTCTGCTCATTTCACTTAGCATCAGTTCATGTAAGTCTCTCCAAGCCTCTCTGAAATCATCCTGTTGGTCGTTTATTACAGAACAATAATATTCCATAACATGCATATACCATAATTTATTCAGTCATCCTCCAATTTATGGGCATCCATTCAGTTTCCAGTTTCTAGATCTACAAAAAAGTCTGCCATAAACATTTTTGCATATGTTGGTCCCTTTCCCTCCTTTAAAATTTCTTTGGGATGTAAGCCCAGTAGAAACACTGCTGGGTCAAAGGGTTTGTACAGTTTGATAACTTTTTGAGTGTAGTTCCAACTTGCTTTCCAGAATGGTTGGATCGTTCACAGTTCCACCAACAATGTATCAGTGTCCCAGTTTTCCCACATCCCCTCCAACATTCATCATTACCTTTTCCTGTCATCTTAGCTAATCTGACAGGTGTGTAATGGTATCTCAAGAGTTGTCTTAATTTGCATTTTTCTGATCAATAATGATTAGGAGCACTTTTTCATACACCATATGCTTTTTCATTGCCCTCTGTATGATGCTTCTCTTTAGTGCTTTAGTGTCAGTGTTGTCCCAGGTTTTTCTGTAAATACCAAAATACAATTAAAGTGTTTGTATTAAAAAGATGAGCTTTTGTTGTCTTGGGAAGTTTGTGCACAATAAAAGGGCTTTACAATTTTCCAAAAGCAAATCAGCCTGCTTTCTTCTTCCTTTTTCCTCTTTTCTCTGGACCCAACTCATTGTCTCTGTATTTATTGTCTGTCCTATATATGCACACTGTTGGATAAGTTCTGCAAGATGCCCATTCAGATGTATATTGAAGTCTGGGTAACAGACATTCTTCATTCCTTTGAGGTTCTTATGTGCATGGACAAACTCCATGCACTATTTCTGCTCTAGTAGAATCACCCAGGTCTAGAAGCTAGAGTGATCAGGAAAAATTTTTCATATACAGTGGTATTTGAGTTACTTCTAGGAAGCTAAAAATTGTAAAATGTATAGGCAAGCAGAGTATAGTTTCACTAGTGCAAAGTCAAGGAAGCAGGAAACAGAATGCCAATTTCAGAAAACAGCTAATAGAAATAGCTGAACTTGGCTGGACCATAAAATTTGTGAGGTTCAAGTTATTGATTGCATTTTCAAAATGAAATACAATTCTGATGTTTAGGAAATGAAATTGGGGTACCAAAGTTTATCATCATGATAAATGAATAAAGAAAATTACTTGGTTGGTAAGAACTCCAGTAAGAGATATGATCCTTCCTATATATGCCACTCATCCTACAAATTCCATTAGATGTCAACATAAGTCAGATTTTTATACAAAGCTCCCAGGAGAATATTTGAATGAAAAGCTGCATTTGCCAAGAGATAAATTATGAGTGTTCAAACATTAAGTAGGTACTATGTGTAAAATACTATGCTATGCTCTGGAAGATAAAGGTGAATCAGACATAATTCTCATATTCAGGAAAATTATAATTCAGTTTGCAAGATAAATGTAGTTGTTTCAGGCATGTCCAACTTTTCTTGAAGATTCCATTTGAGCTTTTCTTGGAAAAAATAATGGAATGGTTTGCCATTCTTATCTCTAGCTCATTTGTTAACAGCAAATAGGGTTAAGTGACTTGCCCAACAACACATACCTAGATAATATCTGAGATTGGATTTGAACTTTTATCTTCCTGACTCAAAATTCAGTGTTCACTCTACCATATCACCTAGTTATTCCCCCTAAGAAAGGTAGAAGGATTTTTATAATACAAAAAAAAAAAAAAAAAAAGAGTGTGAACATGGATTATTGCTTTGGGTTTGGAGTCAGAAAGCCTGGCTTTAGTTTCTAGCTGTGATGATACCTCTGACTTTAAGTAAGTCAGTTGTACACTCTGAGCCTCAATTTCCTCATCTACAAGGCATAGGTGGACTAGATGATCTCTAAGGTCCCTTATAGATTTAAATTCTATTACTGACAATTCTTAAATCTCAAAATATTATATAAACGTAAATTGTTGTTGCTTTTGTTACCTGGAATCAGAGAAATCGGGTTCAACATCCAACTCTAATTTGTTACTTGTGTAATCTTGGACAAAACAACTTAACCACTTTTGACCTTAATTTCCTCATCTATGAAATGAAATGTTGCCAGTTCAATCAACCAGCAAGTGTTAATTAAGTAAAAAACCTCTGCCTTTAAGGAGTTTGCTCAGGGAAACAGTATGTACATACACAGAAGAGATAAAAAATATAAAGATTACAAGATTATTTTGGAGAGAAGGCCCTCACAGGAAAAGGGAATCAAGAAAGGATTTGTATGAAAACTATGCTTGAACTGAACTAGGAAGAAGACTAAACATTCTGAAAGACAGGGTTGAGAAGGGGATTCATTCCCTACTAGAGTGATAGCCTTTATACAAACAAAGATGAAAGGTGGAATGTTGTGCATTACAAATAATAAGAAAACCAGTTTAGAGAATATATACTAAGTATGGAAAAGACTAATACCTGGCATAATAGTAGGCACTTACTATTAATGTATAATAAGGCATAGAAGGTAGGTTGGAGCCAAATTGTGAAGAATTTTAATGTCCAGTAGAAGAATTTATATTTAATCCTAAAATAAACAGGAAGCTCCTGGAGTTTATTGAATTAGGGAGTGACATAGAGTTACACCACTTAGGGAAAACTGCTTTGGCAACTCTGTGGGGGACATATTGTGTGGGGAGAGACATAAGGCAGGAAGATCACTAGGCTGCTATTGTACTAGCCCAGGAGAGGGCTGATGAGGTTTCTTTCTATTCCCTCATTTTACTTATTACTCTTCTTCAATTGTTTTGAAGAAGCACAGGGAACTTGAATTTCACCACTCATTTTACCATCTTGTTAGATGCTGTCTAGAGAATGCCTAACCATGACTTATGATCAAGAAGTAATATAAGAGATATCATTATGAAAATGATCAGGAAAAGGGAAGTCTATCACATAAAGGATAACAGAGAGCTAGTCCAAAAGTTCCACTGGTACTCTGAAAATCATGAGGTAGGTTTGGTTCTGCTCTGTTGCAGAGACTAATCATACTGATGAAATCACAGCACCTTGATAAATTGAGCAAAGATGAAATGCAGACTTAGTGCAAATATGAATTAATCCTATGATATACTCCTTAGGCTTCAGTGATAGATAACTAATTGAATAAAGTGATTCCAGTGCTTGTCATTTTGTATTTCTGTTTCACAAAAATCTTTAAAGAAATTATTTGATTTTAGAAACATCCCTACAATCTGACTCTAAACAAAATTTCCAGATATTTTAGGTTCTTGAATTTCAGATATGCTGTCCCTAGTTTATTCCATAATAATAAATGTTAGAAGACAATATTTCCTGCCTCCAGGTCTGGCACTCTATTCGCTGTGCCACCCAGCTGCCAAAAAATAGACCCTTCTCCATCCATTTTTTATGCTGTCCTATCCTCTTGCTTTTATTTTTATTATCTCCCATGCTTAGAATAGATTTCTCTCCCATTTTTCTGTTTAATTCCCTCCCTTCTCTCGTTAAAATACTACTTCAAATGCCATCTCTCAATCGAAACTTTCCAGACTTCTTTCTCAAAAGAAATGCTTTTTCTCATGGCATGTTCACAGCATAGGCCTCGGGTTTCTCTTTGGAGTGAAAAATAGTATGCTTTGATCTTTATTCATACGCCATTACTTCTTTCTATGGAGGTGGATAACATTATTTATTATGAGTCCTTCGGAATTATGTTAGATCATTGTATTATTAAGAACAACTAAGCCATTCATTGTACAATACTACAATTCTCTCCTGGTTCTGCTCAGTTCATTCTGAATTGAGTTCAGGTAAATCTTTCTAGGATTTTCTGAAATCACCCTGCTCATTTCTTATAGCATAATAATATTTCCTTACAATCACATACCACAATTTGTTCATGCATTTGCCCCTATTGATGACCATCTGCTCAATTTCCAATTCTTAACCACCACAAAAAGAGCTCCTATACATAACATATTTATATATCTATAAATTCATATCTACAAATCTATGATTAGATTATTTTACCTTTAAAAAAAATCTCTTTTGGGGGAGTGGAGGAACCAAGATGGCAGAGTGGACTCAAGATGGCAGAACGAAGCCAAGAAGCTGCTCGAATTTTCCCAGTTTCCCTCAAAACATAAAATCAAGCCTCTATATAGAGTTTGATGGAATGAAACTACTCTCTAGCTCAAGATATATTGTAAGGACTTCAAGAAAGGTCAGTCAAACTGAGGTGAAAGAGGTGCTCAGCCCAGCTCAGACAGTGTTTGAAAAAGTCAGAGAGTCTTAATCCTAGCAGATCAGCAGGTGTGACTCTCTGTCTAACCTTCATAGTAGAGCAGACCAATGGAGCAGCCTCCAGTCCCAGCCTAGAAGGCAAATTGCCAGTGTAGGAAACCAGACTGTTCCTGGAGAGGGTAGGTAGGGCTAACTCCTGTTGTGAGCAAGACAATATAAGGGGCCTCTGTGCTTAAGGCCAAGGTTCAGGGAGGCACAAGCAGATTGAGACAGTGCCCCCTTTACTCCAGGAGCAGAGCTCAAGCTTAAAAGTAACAAAATAAGAAAAAAGAAATAAATTTAGCAAGAAACAGAAAAGAAGACCAAAACAACTCAGATAAGGACAAAATGCTCACAGGGGAAATCTCAAAGAGTGATATAAATTGGTCTCAAGCCCAAAAAGATGTCTTGAAAGTGCTCAAAAAACATTTTAAAAGGCAAATAAGAGGAGTAGATGAAAAAATTAGTAAAGAAATGAAAGTTATGCAAGAAAGAATCAATTACAAGTGAATTCTACCAAACAACAATTTAAAGAACAATTTATTCCAATACAAGGTAAAATATATGGAAAAATTGATAAAGAGTCCTGCCAAATTCCTTCTATGACACAAATATGATACTGATATCTAAACCAGGAAGAACCAAAAGAGAGAAAGAAAATTACAAACCAATCTATAAAATGAATATCAATGCAAAAACTTTAAATAAACTATTAGCAACATGATGACAATAACTTATAAGCAGGATAATACACTATGACCAAGTGAGATTTATTTCAGGAATGCAGAACTGGTTTAATATCAGGAAAACTATTGCCATAATTGACCATATCAATAACAAAACTAACAGAAATCATATGATATTCTTAATAGATGCAGGAAAAGTTTTGATAAAATACAGCACCCATTCCTATTAAGAACACTAGGGAACATAGAAATAAATGGAGTTTTCCTTAAAATGGTGAGCAGCATCCATCTAAAACCATAGGCAAGCATTATTTGTAATGGAGAGAAGTTAGACACACTCCCAATAAAATCAGGGGTGAAACAAGGATGCCCATTATTACCACTAGTATTCAATACTGTACTAGAAATGTTGGCTTTAACAATAAGAAAAGAAAAATGAATTGAAGGAATTAGAATAGTCAGTGAGGAGATAAAACAATCACTCTTTGCAGATGATATGTGGTATACTTAGAGAATCCTAGAAAATTATCCAAAACCCTATTTGAAAAAATAGCTTTAGCAAAGTTGCAGGATATAAAAAATACCCACATAAATCATCAGCATTTCTCTATGTTACTAAAAACAGCCCAGCAGCAAGAGATAGAGAAATTCCACTTAAAATAACTATAGACAAAATAAAACATTTGGGTGTCTACCTGCCAAGACAAACTGAAGAACTATATGATCACAGTTACAAAAGACTTTTCACACAAATTAAGTCAGATTTAAAGAATTGGAAAAAATATCAGTTGCTTCTGTCTAGGCCGAACTAATATAATAAAAATGACAATTCTACCTAAATTGGTCAACTTATTCAATGCCATACCAAACTGCCAAAAATTATTTCATAAGTCTAGAAAAAAAATAACAAAATTCATCTGGAAGAACAAAAGATCAAGAATATCAAGAGAATGGGGAAAAAAATATAAAGGACAGTGGCCTAGAAATACCAGACCTAAAACTATTACTAAGCAGCAATCATCAAAAACATATGGCACTGGCTAAGAAGCTAAAAGATAGAGTGGTGGATCAGTGGAATAGGTTGGTTAGATACACATAACACAATATTCTATGATTACAGTAATCTAGTATTTGATAAATCTCAAAACTTCAGCTTCTGGGATAAGAACTCACTTATTTCACAAAAATTGCTGGGACAACTGAAAAATAATATGTCAGAAACTAACCTACATCTCACATCCCATATTAAAATAAAGTCAAAATGGGTACATGACTTGAGCATAAAGGGTAAGCAAATTAGGAAAGCAAGGGATAATTTACTTATTAAATCTTTGGAGAAGGGAGGAATTTATTGCCAAAGAGTAACTAGAGAACATCATGAAATGCAAATGGACAACTCATTATATTAAAAAGTTTTCACACAAACAAAACCAACACAGCCAAGATTACAAGTTAAGTACAAAGCTGGGGAAAAAAATTTTACAGCCAATGTTTCTGATAAAGGCCTCATTTTTAAACTATATAAAGAACCATTTCAAATTTATAAGAATGCAAGTCATTCCCCTATTGACAAATGGTCAAATGATATGAACATATAATTAAGACAACTCTGAGGTACCACCTCACTGAGACATTAATACATTGTTGGTGGAGTTGTGAACTTATCAAACTGCATACCCTTTGATCCAGCAGTGTCTCTCCTGGGTCTGTATCCCAAAAACATCATAAAAAAGGGAAAACAACCCACATGTGCAAAAATGTTTGTTGAAGACCTTTTAGCAGTAGCAAAGAACTGGAAACTGAGTGAATGCCCATCAATTGGAGAATGACTGAATAAGTTATGAAAGGAATGGAATGTTATCTTTTAAAAAACGGTTTAGAAAGGCCTGGAAAGATTTACATGAATTGATGCTGAGTGAAACAAGCAGAACCAGAAATGCATTGTACACAGTAACAGCAAGATTGTGCAATGGTCAATTATGACTTAGTTCTTCTCAGTGGTTCAATGATTCAAGGCAATCCCAATAAGCTTTGGATGGAAAATGCCATCTGCATCCAGAGAGAAAACTATGGACTCTGAATGTTAATCAACAAATGCGATGTTCACTTTTTTTTTCCTCTTGTGGTTTTTTCCCTTTTGTTTTAATATTTTTCTCCCATAATGATTTATAAGGAAATATGAAAGAAAATTAATGTATATATATATATACATATATATACATATAGACCCAAATGCTTTTACATGTAATTGTAGATAATAAAAATAAAAAATAAAAATAAAATAAAATAATCTCTTTGGGATACAGACCTTATGGTGATGGTATTGTTAGATCCAAGTGTATGCAGAATTTGATAATCCTTTAGGTATCATTTCAAATTATTCTCCACAAAGGCAAAACTCTCATTTTAAAGAAGTTAAGAAATTTCATCCAGGGATCATTAGGATCGTATCAGAGACCAGTTTTGAAAATGCTCTAATTTTGATTAGAGCAGGGTCTAGTTCTAGCTCTAGCTAGTATTTTCTTCACTGTACTAAACTTGATAATCAGTTATTATTCATACTAACCAAACTTTAGAAAGATTGACTTTTAAACCAGAGGGCAAGTTTATTAATTTACTATGGTGATATGACTTTCTACTGACCGGAAATTTCCCAATTTCTTTATACCAATGGTATAAAGATGCCATGTAAACAAAAATTAACTTTGCAGCCCAGTGTATACAGAATCAAGAAAACAAAGTTGGATAATGTTGTATGAGAATTATCTGAGCTGATTATGTGGAAGTTTTACCAAATAGTGTAAATCCTAGAAAAAATGGCAAGCTGAAAATGGAATAAAATGGAGTAAATATCATCCAACCAATATCTATTAAATTTTTATCATTTTATATTTATATTATATAACCTGCCCTATTAACCTGGCCTTGATTGAGAATTTGGAATTCTAGTACAACCCATACTTTATGCATAAGTGCTCTTTATAATATCCTTGACAATATCTTCTTCCCTACTTGTACACCTGTGACAGGGAGGGAACTCATTACAGCCTGCAGCCTGTTCCTCTTTTGGATAGCTCTTTCAGAAAGCACATCTGCTCCTTTTAATCGGTTCAAAACCTAGTGTGATTTCCAGCAAAATACTTTCCTTGTCCCAATTTCTCCCAGGTTATGTTTAACTTCCCTTTTACAATAATTTAATTTAAAATATAACCAATTATATTAGTGTGAAGACAGCACTAGAAAAAGTCTCAAGAGGAATAAAGTTTAACTTGGAAATGGGTCTCAGGAGATTTAAATTTTTTTGAGGGTATAACTTCTATTAGTTTGTCTAAATTTAAATTTCTTTGACTACACTAACAACTGAATTTGTAGTATTTTGGAATCAAACATAGGGGAAAAAAAATTAACTCCACTGCCTCACAACTAAATTATGACTTAGTTTGACAACCACGTGTTGACTTTCACCCCGAAACGGCCCAGTTCTCTTTAAAGGGGAAAAAAAGAAAAAAAAAAAAAAAAAAAAAAAACAACCACGGCTAAATTAAAATAATGTAGAAACATTCATGCTCCACGTCTGCAACCGCAGCGCATGCGCCAGGTCACCCAAGCTCTAGACTAACTGCGCGGCCTTGCTGGCGCATGCTCAGCCTATCTGTTCCGTCAATCGAGAAGGGGAGGGATAGAATCCGGGCTAAAAGGAAAGAGAGCCCGCGCCTGCGCTGTTGTGTTCGTAGGCTTCGGCTGGCGGCGCAGGCGCCTGGGGAACATTTTGACCGTAAACATCCTGCCGATTTGAACGGAGGGTTTGGGCGGCAGGAAGAGCCGCGGCCATAGCTGCCGCCATCTTGTTTGTTTGAGTGAAACGGAGAGGAGGCGGAGGCGGCGGGCAAGCGGCTGCCGCGGCGGCGGAGGAGGAGGAGGCAGCGGCGGCGGCGGCGGAGGTGGTAGAAGTAGAGGCGGCGAGAGAGGCTTCCCCTCACACCGCACGAGGGGTGTCCCCCCTTCTCCCCGTTCCCCCTCCCCCTAACCCTCTCCCCTCCCTCGGCCACCCAGCCCGTCCCCGCTCCCGGAGGAGCTTGAGGTGAGATACCCTACCAACACCCCCCCCCCATGTTCCTCCACCTTCGGGGCGCCGAGCGTCCGGGCCCGCTGCGGGAGGGAGCGAGAACCGAGCCGCAACCGGGCCCAGTGCCCGCGGGATAAGGCCCGGCCTCCTAGCCGGGCTCCCCAGGACAAGCCTCGGCGCGCGCTGGGGGTGGGGGAGCAGATTTAATTAAAAACACCCCGCCCCTCGTCGCAGCCTCCCGCTGCCCGCTGCGTGGGGCTCCGAGGGATCTGGAAACACCGGCGCTGTAGGCAGGGTTGAGAGCCTCCCCCCCCCACCCCCCGGGGCTTGGCCTGGCCGAGCAGTGGGGGCGATCCTCCGGAGAAGCGGGATCTCCGGGGAGATGGCCCGCCCCCCGACCCCAGTGCCAACTTCAGAGGAAGAGCAACAGTTTGTAGAGCTTGGGAAGCAGGAATCAAGCTAGAGTAGCCGGCAGTGCTTGGGGAGGGGGCAGCTAAGGGCCGAGGGCTCTTCTGTCCTCCCCCCTCCCTTTAAGGCACTCATCCCTTTAAGGCGACATCACAATTGGGAAAGACCAAATAGAAAAAGGGGGAAAAACTCGAAAGGGACATGCTTTGGGCCCTTCGCTGTAGACTACTATAGTTAGTTGTTTGTTTCTCCTTCTCAACTTTCCTAACCGCTGGTTATTCTCTACTAGTTAATGCATTTAGTGTTTGGTGGAGACTCTGGGGGAAATATGTTTAATTTAAATCTCTTCCTGGATCAAAAAGGGCAGAGATCGGGGAAGGACGGTTGAAAAAAATACCTGTTTTTTAGAGTAGTGAGGAGATGATCTTGTAGAATCGTGCTACTAAAGTTTATTCTAGGTAAATCTATTTCGAGTTTGAATGGAGTAAACCCGTAAAGATGTGCCTTTGATGAATTACGACCTTTTAATACCGTCTTTCGCTTTGCAAAAAGTTGTAGAATTCATCTTTATTTTCTAGTGAAAATGTTTCTTGTATAACTTGAAAACACTTCATACACATACAATCATTTAATGTCATGAGAATCATGAAAAAATGAACGATTTTATGTTTTAATGTCAGAAGCAACAGACCGAGGATCATGCTTACTTTAAAGAAATCCTGGAGTAGATGGGAATATATGTTGTGGATAAATTAATTAGTTGTAAAATTGAATAAACTCAAGCTATACAGAGTGCTAGCATTACACACTTTAGTATTAAAATTTGCTGTTCAGAATGTTTATGTAACTTAATCATACAGTCTGATTGGAATTTGTAGAACAATAACTTGCTTAAAAATTTTAAGTTTTCTAAAATAATTAGCTGAGTGCCTGGCACTTAGTAGGTTTTTAGTGGCTTACTCTTCCCTCTCACCCCAATTATTTCCTTTTAGCTTTAAAGCTTGTGATCTGTAGAGTGTACAAATGGAAGGGCCTGGATTATTTAAAAGAAGGAAAATTAGTCTTAATGTTTTTGTGTTTTTCCCATGTTTTAATTTGCTTATCAGAAATACCAATATTCCATCTGGAAAATAGATCGTCCAGTACAGGTAAAGAACAAGGGACACAAGTTATTTAAGCAAAAACTAGTTGGTCTCCCAAAAAAGAATATTTGGGCTAAGATCACTTATAGAAACAGTTTTTACTCTGAGGAGTATAAGTAGTATAATAAAAGGAGAATCTAATTGACATGTAGTTCAATATCTGTGTCTACTTTATAAAAATGTTTTGTGTGCTTATCAGTTATTATTTATACATCCTACTGTTGGATTACTAGATAGAGCTCTGGATGCCATGTGTAATGGTGCTGATAAAAACAGGAAAGAAGCATTATTGATGTTTAACTTCAACATGAAAATCCCAGAAATTAATTTAACTTGGCATTTTGAATTCATATGGGAAAAAAATAACTTTGCATATTATATATTTCTTAAAATGTACTAAAACAATTAGTTTTTCTGCCATGCTAACATAACTGCTATTTTTGACTTTTTATAGCAAAATTGAGGCTTAACTATATTTTGAGTTGGTGAAATTTAATTTTAAATTAAGAGTTTTTAGAGAGTTTGAAATAGTTTTTTTATTTGAAAGAACAGATGACCAACAACAGTTCTGTTACTATTCTAAACTAAAAGATAATATTTATCAGGATACTGTTATCTAATACATATGCTACTTGGAGGAACTATTGGTCATACTGAATGAAATAAGACCATTTCTTTCCTCAGACTGACTTGATCTGGCATATTCTCCACACCAGTTTATAAACTACAACTTTACCTACTCTTGCCAAGAAGTTGCATCTGCTCAGGAACTTAGGTTCCTGTAGTAGAATGGGGATTGACTATTTTGAGGCACAATCCTAACCCAACAGCTGAAGATCTACCATGAGCTAATCACACCTGGTAGAAAGTGCCAACAGCTCAATTTCCAGAAATTTAAGAAAATGTTTTATGAATTTTAACTGTTTAACTGACTCTTGGTAGAGTTCATCGCTTTTCCAAGTGTTTAGAAAATACTTTGTTCTTGAAGTTATTAATATGAGTATGCTTCTGTGGGTGAATTAAAGTGTCATAACGGATAGTAAATCATTTTAAAAAATCTTTTAATATCAAGATACTGAACAGGAATTTGAATTTGGTATTTTACTCTTAGAGTAAACATTCTTTAGAGCAATTGTTGCTGTAATAGTCTTTTTTGAACAATTGAAACTAGTCCTAGACTCCAGCAAGTCAGGCAGCTTCTTGAGTTTTGGGAATATAAATATGTGAAGAGTACTTGAGGGATAAGGAACTGTGAGAAATCATTGTTAAAGGTGCTCCTAGCCTGGAATATTTTACTTAAATCTTTGTTTCAGTATCTAGTATGTCTTGAATCATTGATTGGGAGGAAAAATTAATATTCAGTTTTAAATAAGCACCTTTAGGAATGGAAATGCTTTTTTCCCTTCTTTTAGGGGGGATAATGTCTTCGAATAAATGAGAATCATCTGAGAGCATTCAGTTGAAATGAATGAAAATTTTCAGAACATTTTGCTATTGTGTTGAGAGGTACCAGGGACCTGAATGCCTCTCATTCTTT
Organism: Myrmecobius fasciatus; assembly: GCA_023553655.1. NCBI lineage: Eukaryota > Metazoa > Chordata > Mammalia > Dasyuromorphia > Myrmecobiidae > Myrmecobius > Myrmecobius fasciatus. Next base: position 457,195 of record JAJPUD010000400.1, on the reverse strand, counting down.
TTATCCCTAAATAGACTTTTCTGCTTAGATATTTCAACCAATATATCACTGGAATCACAAATATTTTCTACTCTGAAAGGAACTTTAATTCTCACTATTAAAAGTAATCAGAGTGTCCACAGTTTTAATGTGAGAAGTGTTCCGAAATATTTTCAACACCAAATTTTTCAGTCTTTTAAAATGGCATATTAATATACCAAAGGAAGAATTATTTCCTATGTGACTTTATGGTGTGTTGATATTTTATCAACTTTTTTTCTTAATGCTTTTGCTTTACTACTATGACTGATTCGTTCACTGATAAAAGTTACTACGTCAAAAATGAACAGTAAGTCAGTTTCAAAATTTGTGCAATTGGGGAATGATAAACTCTAATAAGATTATAGCTGAGCTCTTATGGTTCAGATTTAAATTTGAGGGGAGGAGCATGATTTTTACTTTCTGGGTTAGTCCCTAATTGAACAGTGAGATGTTTTCATTCTTGAGCGTTATTTACTTGCTGGTATAGTGTTTTCTTTTGCTTTTAGTCAGTGAAATGAAAACATTTCTTCAAATATCTTATGAGTATGAAAAGTTAGTAAAACTTGGATGCACTTCAAGAATCAGAGGCTGGGGAAAGAGTTTCTCTGAGATTCCGATGTCTCATAATCATGGGAAAGGAAGAGGAAAAGAATAATTCAGAACTGAAAATTTAGAACTTCCTATTTGAAGTGATAGATCCTTCTGCCCTATTAATATGAAAACACTGAATTAATGGATCTCATTAAGCTTCTACTATCTTCTACTATCTACCAATCACGTGGACTGAAAAAAAGTCCTAGGAGCCTACTTTCTATTGGGGGAGACAGCATGTACACTTAAGGTAATAGTTGAGGAAACAGAAAAAGACTACATTTCAAAGATAGAATTTGAACTTATCTTTGAAGAAAGTTGGAGATTCTAAGGCAGAAGTAAGAAAAGTATTCCATTTATGGACAACAATCTATATTAAAGACACAGAAGTAGATAGAAGAGGAATGTTGAATTTGGGGAACCAAAACTTGGCTAGAACATAAGAGTACATAAAATAAATGGAAAATGAATCTAAAGATAAGTTGGAGCTGGATTGTGAAGTACTTTTAAAAGGTCAATTTTGGAGGGATTGTGTATATATGTAATCTTAAAAATTATTTCTACTACTAATGTCAAGATCAGATTGGAAAAGTGTTTTTGCATTTATTGCATATATGATTTTTAAAAATTCTTTTTTGACAGGTTTTTTAATCAACTGGAACCATGTTCTACGCTCACTTTGTATTGAGTAAGAGAGGGCCGCTGGCCAAAATCTGGCTAGCGGCTCATTGGGATAAGAAGCTAACCAAAGCCCATGTATTTGAGTGTAATTTAGAAAGCAGTGTGGAGAGTATCATTTCACCCAAGGTATGTTTTATGTCAATATTAATAAACAATTTGGTATGTTTGTTATGTAATATTAATTATAGAAACATAAATATGTTTTAAAAGTTTATTAAGGATGGATGAAATTGAGAGATCATCCCAAATAATCTGTTTAATAGATTAACACAAAACTTTATCAGATGAATTTGCTTACTATTTGTCATTTTGATTTTTTTTTAAACAATGTCTCAATTAGTAACTGCTAAATAAACTATTTAGCATGATTCTTTGATATACTCAATTCTCTGTTAATTTATGATAACATCTTCACTAATTTAAATTTTGTGGTGTGTGTAAATGTTTAACTTTAAAGGTAGGTTTTGTCTTTGGGTACTCTTGGTCAAAGAGTTCACATCCACTGGGTGAAGGTTATTGGAAAGAACACTTTTATTGAATAAAAAAGGTCCCGATCATTAGACCTATATTTGCTTCTTGCCTCAGGAGTATCCAGAAACTTTGCTATTCTGCTTTCCTCTTCAACTTCTACCATTTAAACACAGGCCTAAAAAATATGTATTCTTTTTTAATCTACCTGTGTCATAGCTTTTTGGGGGACTGAGAAGTATAGTTTTGTGTAATTAAAGCTTTTTTCAACTCCTCTACCTAGTTCCAGTTTTTTGGTGGTTGTTGTTTTTTTTTGTTTTTTGTTTTTTGTTTTTTAAGAGAAATTTTTTTTTACAAGTAATCATCTATTCTCTGCTTGAATGTTGCTATTGACATTGAACTCATTGCCTTGTGAAGCTAATCATTCTTTTCTTTTCTTTTTTTTTTTTAACAGTTCTTATCATTAGGAACTTGTATTTGTGTTGAGCCAGAATTTTCTTGCATGTAACTTTTGTCCATTGATCTTAATTGTTTTTTACCAAGAAAGATAGGTATTTTCCACATTGGAATCTTTCAGCTATTTGAAAACAGTGATTTTGTCTTTCTAACCTTCAAATCTTTTCTTTGTCAAACCAAATATTCCTAGGTCCTTTGTAGGATAGGGATTATTCCTTGAGGCTCCCCTGAAACTGCTTGTATTTATTTGGAATTTGAGAATTTATGTATATCTTCTCTGACAATATAAGTTCTTTTAAACTAGAAATTGTTTTGTTTTTGTAATTATATCCCTGTTACCTGGCACCTAAGTACTTTATAAATATGTACCCAGTACTTAGATTAGAGAATTTAAATATTCAAACACTCTAGCCTCATAGTTCATTAATATCCATTCCATCTAAGCCCCATGTGGGAACAGTCATATTTCATATCCTTGATCTTCCCATTCATTTATTGTGATCAAGAAAATTGAAGTTCTTTTCTACCCATAATTTTCTGAGAGTCTCTTTTGAGACAACACTTTTATATCTGTTCATCCTCACATTGACCTCTACTCTTCAGTGCAATGGTCAGTATCTTTTCTTGTTTCTTCTTTTACTATCTTGATTCGGTAGCTAATCAATTCCATTGTCTTCTGCTCATGAATCTCTTATCCCCTCCTTGTCAGTGAGTCAGGTATCATATTAAATGTGTGGCAGACACTTTTCTGGGCCCTGGGTAGAGATAGAAGTAAAAAGATTTGAAATATTTCCTAGTCTCAAAGCAGCTTAAAGCTACTTCTTTCAAATTCACGTGTTGCTAAACAGTACTAAAGGAAGTCATGTAAACTTGCTGGCTGAATCCACTGAAAATTTGTTTTTTAATCTCAACTGACCCCTATCCACTTTTACTGATTCTGGCATTCCTTATAGCAGCTAGTTCAAAATTTTTTTCCCCTTGTCAGATTTCCTAGGCTGCCCTCTATCTTCCCCAGCACAACCCTGTACTCAAAAAGTAGAGGTAATTCAAGCTCTCTATATCAAAATCTTTTAATGCCATTTCCTCTTCTCCTTTATTCCTCTCATTTATGAAGAGATGGCCCTTCTCATGACTAAGTCCAACTTGTAACTTGGTCATCCTCTTCCATCTTTAGTTATCTTTTTAATCATCTTTGTCTAATTTCTAATTCTTTTCCTAACTGCTTTCTTGCTCTAAGCATGTTCATATATCCCTCATTCTTCACTTGTCCCTATTATCTTTTCAGCTGATATCTTGTAGTTTTCCTCCCTTTTTGCAGCCAAACTGCTAGAGAAGGCTTTTTACATTTTCTGCCCCCACTTCCTCTCTTCTCACTTAGTTCTTTGCAATCTGACTTCCACCCTCAGTTTTACCTTTGCAACATCTCTTCAGTACACCCCCCCTTCTCTTCCTGACACTGCTACCTCTGTAGTGTAGGCTCCCCATCACCTCACACCTTGATTATTGTAATAGTCTGCTGGTACGTCTGCTTCCCTCAAGTCTTTCACTACTATCCATCCATTCTCCATTTAGCTACTAAAATGAATGCTGGTCTGATCATGGTGTTCCCTTAGTAAACTGTAGGCTTTCTCTTGCCTCTCAAAAGTAAAAAAAAAAAAAATGCTCAGTTTGGTTTTTGAAGCCCTTCATAACCACCTCCCCCACCTTTCCAATCCTACCTTTCTGACACATACTATTTAGTCCAATAACACTGGCCAGCTAACTGTACCCCCATGTTTTAGCTCTGGTCATTTTCTTGGATTCTTCCCCATGACTGGGACACACTGCCTCTTCCATTCTTGATGATTACCCATCCTGGCTTCCTTAAGTCCCAAGTAAAATTCTGCCTTCTATGGGAAGTCTTCCTTCTTAATGCTTTCCCTTTTTAAAAAATTATTTCCTATTTATCCTACATATAGCTTAGTTTGTATATATTTGTATGTTGTCTCCCCTACTAAATTTTGCCACTTTCTGTATTTCCAGCACTTAGCACAATACCTGGCATATAGGAATAAAGGTTTATTGAATGTATAGTAACTATTAGCATTTATATAGAGCTTTATGTGGTTTACAAGAGTTTTGCAAATATCTCATTTTGCCCTCTTAATATTGCTGAGGTGTAGGTGCTGTTACCCCCATTTTATGGATAAGGAAAATGGGACAGAATTTAGATGGCTTATCCAGGGCTCATCACTAGTGGTATCTGAGGTCAGATAGGAACTGACAACTTCCTGACTAGGTCTAGCCCTCTCTGCTGCACCACATAGCTGGCTCTAAAAGGTTCTTCTTGTGCAGAATTAGCAATGATCTTTTAATAAAGAGATAAAATGGTTTTTCTAGTCCTCATCCTTCTTGACCTCTGAAGTATTTGACCCTATAGACTACCCTCTCCTCCCTATCTCTCTAGCATTTGTGACATTGATCTCTTGACTAACCACTCCTTAGTTTCTTTTTCTGGTCTTAATCTATATGCCTTCTAACTATGGATGTACTTTAAGGTTATGCCTGCCTTTCCTACTCTTCATTCTCTTACTTGTTCCCATAAATTTCCCTAGACTTAATTCTCTGCAAGTTCTGTTATCCTAAGTTATGATGCAGCATTTCTACCTGCCTATTGAATATTTCCAGCTGGGTATTCTGTAATTACCTCAAATTCAACATTTCTAAAAACAGAATTCCTCTATTAGCCCTCTTTTTAACTTTCCCATTTCTGTTGAGTGCACATCCTCGAAGTTCAGACCTTGCAGTCATTTTCAACTTTTCATTTACCTTTTATACCTCATATCTAATTGCTAAGTTTGTCAACTGTCCCTCTACTGAATCTCTGATACATTACCTTTTTCTCCACTCAACCAGCACTCTTAAGTCTGGCTCTTACTACTTCATTGCTTGAACTATTTTTCCTTCAACAAATAATTGGTCTGGATCAAGTTTAGAACTTGAATTGCTACTTCTGTCTTTTGAAAGAAGATGTGATCAACAAATCAAAAATGGATCATGTTTTGACCAAATGACAAGGGACATGGTCCAAATTCAAAAAGTCTCCCATCATGATTATATTTTACCTTGCCAGCTTTATCTTGTGGAACAATCAAACTTGACAATTTTTTCTATTATCTGCCCAGGTACACTGTAGTTTATTTTCCACCCTAATGTTTCTATTCTTCAACCTTTGATCCTTACTCAGGTGCTCCACATACTGTTATTCCCTTCAAATTCATGAATTTCCAGTATTTACCTTGTTTATATATGCTACCATAAAACAAGTCTCTTGTGCTGGGCTTGTTTTCTCTCCATGTATTGTTTCACTTAGTGATGTCATGGATTCAATTTTCATCTCTGTGGATGATCTGAGAATCCAGGCCTAATCTCCCTCCTGATCTCAGCTACCTTTTGAACATCTTAAACCCAACATGTCCAAAACTGAACTTTCCATCTTTTCTCCCAAACCCTCTCCTTTTCCCCACTTCCCTGTTGCTATGGAAAACAATATATACAATAATCTAGGTGTCACCCTTGACTCTCTTACACCCTCATTTAGTCATTTGCCAAGTCCTTTTTCTACTTTTTCTGTACCCCCTTTTCTCCGTTGAAATGGCTTTTCTCTCTCACTCCTGTAATGTGGCAAAGTCTTTCAGAATCTAGTCCCTCCTGTCCTTTCTACTTTGTAGTCTTCTTATATCTACTTTTTCCTCCACCCCACAAATATTCTACCATCCACTGATGCTAGCCTCTTTGCAGTCTCTTGAATAAAACACTCTCATCTCCCAGTTCCAGATATTTTAATTGGCTGTCCCTATTGCTTTGAACCTTTTCCTTCCCACCTTTTGAACTAGCCATTCCTGGTCCTTCTTACTTTTTAGTGCCTGCCTTCCACTGATATGTTAAAGCTAGCTTGTACTGGCTTTTGAGAACTGGTTAAATTTTTACTATCAGCATTACAGAAATATGCAAAAGCTACAAATCAGGGCTCTGTTGTTTTATTGATTGTCTAAACTTATGAAAATATTAATAATGTAGATTAAATTTAATGGATCACGTGTACTTTCTTTTCTTTTTTGTGTGTATTTCTTAAACATTTGCCAGCACTCAACTTCTTGCTCTCTTGCTGAGATACCTCCAAATTTGTATATTGTCTCCTTCATTAAGACTATAAGCTCTAAGGGGCAGCTGGGTGGCGCAGTGGTTAGAGCACCAGCCCTGAAGTCAGGAGGACCTGAGTTCAAATCTGGTCTCAGACACTTCCTAGCTGTGTGACCCTGGGCAAGTCACTTTACCCCAATTGCCTCAGCAAAAAAAAAAAAAAAGACTATAAGCTCTTTTAAAACTCCAGCTCATTTTTAGGGTACAAATGCTGCATAACAATTGTAACAAAGAACTTCTTTCAGCTTTTTGTTCTTAAAGGTACCCTTTGTCAGATCATCAAATCTCCAGACCTATATTATAGATGCACTATATCCTTGGCCCATCATTTGTTTATTTTAGATCATTATCACATTCTTCAGCATCATCTTCACTCTATTCCTATGTTCCTGTGATTTTTAAAAATATCTATTGATGAAAATACTCAAGTCCTTTAGTTTCCTATCCACTGGCTTATAATCATCCATGTAGAGTATTTCCACATTCTTTTGTGACTCACCAAAATTGAGTGATGATTATTAGATATGACCAGTTCCAGGCAGTTTTTCATCTTTACTACTTTAGCTACATGCCCAAGGAAGACAGCACACTTCTCTCACATAGCTGCAATTCTTCATCATTAAGTTGCTGTCTACTACAATTTGTCTTCCTCTTGACAAGAAATGATTGCATCCCTTTTGGAGTAATGCTTTTTGAATTGTCACTATCTTGTAGACCACAGTAAACTCGTATATCTCCCAATATACCTTTTATTGAGTATAATTGAAAGCTTATCTAGTCCAGCTACCTTTTGATTCCTATTTAATGTGCTTTCTGTAGTACTCTGCTATGAATCATTAAATGTAATCCTATTATTAAGGAGTAGAAGTAACCAAGAAGTTTGATCATTTGTAGATAGTCACTATACTGAACCAACCTATGCTTGAAGGAAGTTAAAAATAGAATACTTTTTCAATCCAGTAGAGAAATGAGGCAAGCAAATGCTGTGGAACTATTTTACTGAGGACAATTTTTGATGAGGAACTTTAGCTTTTTTTGTAAAAGAACAGATAAGTAATGTTTTAGTAAGATTTGGTGTCAGTTTGATATCCCCATAGCCTTGCACAGTGCCTAGCACATAGCATACATTTAATGCTTACTGATTGATTAATGATAATAGTGTATTGGCAAAATTGCATTGATTGAAGCAGTGTTTGTTGGGAATTATCCAATTCCAGTCCAAAGGCAATTTTATGGTTGTATAAAATAGCTGAAATGTTTGAGAGAGAGATACAGAGGATGTTGATAATAGGTAAAGTGGGAATGATTAGAAAAGTTTCATTGAAATATATAATTTAAATTAGTGGTGGGTCAGAAGATGTTAAATTTGTGTGTAAAATTTAGCTTTTATTTGGGAGGTTTGGGTGTGTCAAATGTTTTAAACAACAAATGCTATAAAAAACTACCATCATATATGTCATAATTCCTTAGCAAGTGGACTGAAAACTATGCATGCTAATTTGCCATGGTAGGGCAACGCGCAAACTTTAGAGTCAAAGAAGAGACCGTTTCTTGGTGATTCATACATGCATCCTTAAAAGAAAATGTAGCAAAAAAAAAAAAAAAAAAAAATTTTTTCCCCTCCTCTGAGGCAATTGGGGTTAAGTAACTTGCCCAGGGTCGCACACAGCTAGGCACTATTAAGTGTCTGAGGCCTGATTAGAACTCAGGTCCTCTTGACTTCAAGACTGATGCTCTATCCACTGCACCACCTAGCTAGCCCCTTCTGTCCTTACTTATTTAGTCAGAAGACTCGTTTTTATTAACATATACTTAGTAAATTCATGTTGTGTACTGTGGCATGGAGATATATGTCCAATTTTAGATGTATTTTTAGAAATACATCTAAACTAATACATCTAAGTTCACATTAGACTAGAGTAGAATATAATAATATTTTACTAAAGATTGACTTTCTTGAATGATTCTTCATGATTTAAGTAGGTTCTTGTTATGATGAATTCTTCATTAATTTGTTTAAACATTGTTCAGTGTAGATAGGTCCTCCCATTCTACTCTTCCCTGTCATTGCAATACTTTTATATTGTACATCAGATTTCTTTGTTTGGGAGTTGTATATTTAGTAGTATGTATCCTACCTACTACAATGTTACCTCAAAAGGAAAGAAATTGAAAACTTAGGTGCACTGCTTTTCAGTTTGTCAATTCCTACCATATGATAAAATTGTGTAGTAACTTAAGGTGATGAATGGAATGGTCTTTACTTTTTAATTATGTATGTTTTTCCAGATAAAACTTTTAGTTATTGTAAATGAAGAAAACTGTTAGGGATGAGAGGTGCTTGGTTTTTCTTAGTATAAGCCACTCCTACTTTTTTGCATTAAGGCATTTATATAAAGTAGACTGAATTTGGCCAACGATTTGGCATTAATTATTGGTATCTCTTAATAATAGTGTATCATAGAAGCAAAGACAAAACTACAATAAATTTTTTTAAGGTCATTGTAACATACAGCTATAAATCTTAACTATAAATATTTCATTTGAGTTTTCTATAGAAAAATTTATTAAATCAAGCCAGTCTTCCTCCTCATTTTTGTTTTGTATGTTGACCTCATCCTATGTAACTGATTTTATAACAGGCAAATATTAATATTTTATTTTTAGGTAAAGATGGCACTTCGAACCTCAGGACATCTCTTATTGGGAGTAGTTCGAATCTATCACAGGAAAGCAAAATATCTTCTTGCAGACTGTAATGAAGCCTTTATTAAGATAAAGATGGCATTTCGGCCAGGTACTGTCAACCTTTCTGCTGTCGTACTTTGCTCACTGTTTTCTCTACTTTTGTATTGGTTGCTGTAAGTGATATTCTAAAGTATTCACAATAATAAAAACAGTATTTGAAAAACAGGGTTTGATGGTCAATCATCTTTTAGAAGAGAAATCGTCTTAAAATTATCAATCTAGTGACTGACCATCATATTCTCTAAGTGCAAAGGAAAACTTTTTTAAAATTAATGCTATACAATTGCTGATAATCAGCTTTTTTATTTCCTATTAACTTTCTAAAGCATTTCTGTGTCATATGGAGCTCTTTGGTAGTCTGGTGAAGTCAAAATATCCCATTTCAAAGTAATGTTTTTAATTTCATAAAATAGAATATATACAATTAATTATATAGCTATCAAAAAAACCTCATTTAAAAAAAAAAAACCGAATTTACATCTTGTTTAAGACCTTTTCTGAGGCAGCTAGGTGGCGAAGTGGTTAGAGCATCAGCCCTGAAGTCAGGAGTATCTGAGTTCTAATCTGGTCTCAGACACTTGCTAGCTGTGTGATCCTGGGCAAGTCACTTAACCCCAATTGCCTCAGCAAAAAAAAAAAAAAGGCCTACTTTTCTAAAGGCTAGGGTAACTAACTTGTCCTTATCAGCATCCAAAACTGTTGCTTTTTGCCTTGTTTCTGAGACTTCCTTAGAGCCAAAAAATGTTTCATGTTGTCATGCTATTTAAAGGTAATTGTACTTGGATATTTTATTTTTCATTTTATTTTATTTTATTTTGCTTTTTGCTAGGCAATTAAGGCTAAGTGACTTGCCCAGCGTCACACAGCTAGGGAATGTTAAGTGTCTGAGATCAGATTTGAACTCAGGTCCTCCTGACTTCAGGGCTGGTGCTCTATCCACTGCGCCACCTAGCTACCCCATTTTTCATAACTTTTAAAGGAATTTTATAATTATGTTGACCCATGAGGGTTACTTTTTGGTTAATTTGGTGGGTGATTCACACTTTTTAGTTACGTATTTTGTGTAATTTTGTTTATATTAAATTTTACACAGCAGTTTGGAAAGGTTATTGTTAAAATGCTAAACTGCTTGCCCTAAATTCACATCTCTTAATTTTTAGAAAGATAAATATGATATATGACAGTGTATATTGTCCATGCAGTCCAGAAAATCTGGTTTCATGTCTTATCTCTTTATACATAATGACTATTTGATCCTGGAGAAAATAATTTAAACTTTTTAGTACCTCCAGCAGCTTTTAAAGACTATGTCTTAACTTAAAAATACCATATATATCAAAATATTTTATATTATTTTGTCCTTCAGGAAATTTCACTGCCTTCATCTTTTGTTCTGTAGAAATTGGGTAATGCATCCACTTCTTAATTCGACCTTGTCTTTTTTTAGGTGTTGTTGATTTGCCTGAAGAAAATCGGGAAGCTGCTTACAATGCAATCACCTTACCTGAGGAATTTCATGACTTTGATCAGCCACTGCCTGATTTAGAGTATGATTTTTATTATTTATTATTGGCTTTGCCTATAACATATGTAAAGTGGTACATGCAGTACTATCTTTTAGCTGAAAGTCTTGGCATTGTTTTTTGTACAGCCATTATGTTATAGGTACACATGCTGTGATTTTTATTGTTAATCACTTTGGTTTGTAGGACCACTGTTTTGTGTTGTCTGGCATAAGATAGGATAAATGGCATACCACAAGGGCTATGTTAGTTCTGATGATTCCGTGGAGGTCAGGAGGTCAGGTCATCTTCATAAATGAAGATTTTCCATAAGCACATGAATACAGTTTTTGTGGGAGCAATCTGACCAGAAGCTAAAGTATGCATTTCTTTTCATGTTTCAGTTCATTTCCTAAAGCTGTTGGATATTAGTAAATCAAAAGAGGGAAATTGTTAGAAATTTTCCCCCAGCTTGAGATTTGCCAGACTAGTTTAGGAAATGGAATTTTAGCTTCTTTCTAGTTTCATTATAGTATAATTGGACTTAAGAAAACGTATAATCCTTTAAAACACAGTTCTGGATAGATTATCATAGAATCTAAGAACCTTAAAAAGACATTCAAAGACACGGAGGCCAACCTATTCTTTAATAGAAATCTTTATAGCTTTCCTTAACCAACCTCTGGTTTTGAATATCTCTAATCATGTAGTACTTAACTATCTTTCAAAATAACCTCACTCCACTTTTGAATGTATCTAATAGAAAGTTTCTCTTTTATTATACTAAAATCTGCATGTCTTTAAAGTCTATTCCCTGTCTTAATTCTGCCCTCTGAGACAGAACTAAACAAATTATGTCTTCTTTCTACATATCTAATATTTAAAGGTTTTCCTTTAAATATTCCTTTACCTTTTTCTCTCCCATACATTTTCCAGCCCCCCAATTCAACCTCCCCCACCCCCAGTCTTATCTTTTGACTGAACATCCCTGATGCTTTGGTCTTTCACGTGATCATTTCCATTTTCTTACATACTGGTTCCCCTCCTCCATCTTAACAAGGGTATATTCTAAAATAGTACCTATAACAGAGTATGAGCTGTCTTGAATACAATATGACTATAGCATTTATTCTAGATAGTTTGTAGCCAAAGATTACAATTAATTTGTAAATGTTACAATCCTTTTGGAGGATGCTGAATGTTCAATATGTCATTTATGAATTTTATAGATATGCTGCAGGTATATTGAAGTTATTGTTATTAATGTCAAGTAAACATACTTTGAGGTGCTCTATTAGGGACATCACTTCTCCCTCTGGATCAGTTCAGTTTTGATTCTGCTTCTTTTTTCTCGTTGACTTAATGCCTTACTGAAATTGGAGTGTGCCCTCTGTCATTCTCTAGATCTATTCAGTTAATTGACAGTTTTGTAACTGTCAAAAAGAAAATGAGATTGGGCTAATAAGACCTGCTATTTTTGGTGAATCAATACTGACTCTAGTGATTATCACTTCCCTTAACATGTTCACAAGTCCCCTACAAGAGTTATGTTTGCCTTTGGTCTTATTTTTCATTGCAAGATTCAGCTTATTTGGGGCTTTAGCATTCTAAATACTTAGGGCATTCTTCACTTATATATATTGTTTTTTGCCCTGGGTCAGAAGCACAGAATCTCAGTCTTGGAAAGAATTTCATACCACCATAGCTTTGTATTCCTTCCAACAAGTATCCTAAAGAATGCCAATGAAGGGGAGTTCCTTATTGTATGTTTACATTTATGTAAAAGAATTTTAAATATTGAGGTCGTCTTCACCTATGTAATTCCTACCTAAAGCTCCTTAGTTATATTTTCTTGAGGACAACAGAATATGTCCAATTACTCTTCTATACAAAAAATGCTTCAGGTTCTTAGAAAGCAACTATTATGTCTCCACTACCACCTCTCCAAGCCAAAAACCTTCAGTACCTTCTGTTATTTTGTTGTCTAGTCAACATGACCATTATTACCTTGAATACATTTGAGTTTATGTTGTACCTAAAATATTATGCCCTGAATAGAATACAATATTCCAGATGATTTCTAACCACAGTAGATGTACTGCTGAATTACTACCTCTCTCTTTAGATACTTTACTTTCTGTACAACCTAAGATTTTATTCAGTGATGTGTTGCTTATAGCAAACTAAAACTTCCTGATATTTTTCAAAAAAGTCACTGTTTAGCCACGTCTTCCTCCATCTTATACTTACAAAATAGATATTTTTATATTTATTTATTTTCTCCAGCTTTATATCATCTGTCCATTTAATACATGCTAACCTGTGCTATCAAATTGTTGATAAAAATTTTAAACATTACAAGGCTAAGGATCTTCAATCATCATTGATTGTTTCGGGATTCAAGCATTCAACTTGATACACAATTATTTTATGTCATCCAATTCAGATCTTTCCATTTTGTTTATAAGAGTAAGGACATGCAAGTCTTTGTCTCTTTGCTTTGCTGAAATCTACATATGTTGTCTCTATAGAAAACTTACCCATTTGCCAGTAGCCCTATTAAAAAGGAAAGTAAGGTTAGATTAGTTTGTTTTGACTCTTTAATGATCATTTTGCTTTTTACATGTCATCCCTTAATAATGTGTCCTAGTATTTGACTAGGAATTGAAGGCAGGTATACCAACCTGAACTTGGCCTGTACTACCCTTAAAAAATTTTTTTTGAATGTAGTGACTCAGTTTATCAAGAACAGCTTATTAAAATCTTATCATAACAAGTTAACAAGAAATTGAAACCCAGGATCATTTTTGTTCTTTCCTTGAAGCAAGCTCCAAAACCATCAAAATAAACAATTTAAAATTCAGTAGTATTTTTCTCACCACTGTTTTGTTCCTGTCTTTTGTTTTTCTTACTACCTTTGAAAAGTTCTTAAAATTATTAATTTTATTTTTTAAAAATTTTCTCATCTTTAACTAAAAATATTTTCCTTACTGAATCTTACTGTGAATACAAATCCATATTGTAATTCTTTATTTAAATTTTTTGTATCTTGTATCTCTCCCAAAATTATGAAAAGTTATCACAAGTTCTGCAGTGGTATATTTGATGTAGTTACTTCTTGAAGTTGCCATCATTTTATTATATTCTCCCCTATGGAACTTTGCTACTAGTTCCATCAGATCTTGCAAATTTTGCTGCTGATTTGATACAAACAAGTTGGTCCAAATGATAAGAGCCTATCAGTTCTGTTTATACATTTTCTTGGTTTTGAACCTTGTTTGTTTTTTTGTTTTTGTTTTTTCCATAACACAAAAATACTTGTTTAAGTTGTGTTGTTAATATATTAGCTCAGTGTACTATTGAAAAAGTCTAAGCAGTTTCTACTTTTTCTTTAAAGTGACATTGACGTGGCTCAGCAGTTCAGCCTTAACCAGAGTAGAGTGGAAGAGATTACAATGAGAGAAGAAGTTGGAAACATCAGTATCCTCCAGGAAAATGACTTTGGTAATTTAAAAAAAAAAAAAAAGTAAAATTACAAAATGTGATCCATAACTTCAGATGAGTTAAAGGTTTGGGGGGTGTTTAGGATAAATGAGTATGATGGTGCTGGGGAGGGTAATTGATTCTATATGGATTTTTTTTTTCTTTATATGAAATACCACCATCCCCTAACCCATTGAGAAAGCCAGACAAACAAAATCTTTTACATAATTGTATAGTAAGGCAAAACAAATTCCTACATTGGCTATGTCCCTCTAAAAAATGTCTGTTCTGAGCCCACCATCTCTCAGGAATATGACATGGCTACACTTAAGTTTTCTAGAATTATGATTGGTCATTATGTTGCTCAAGAGTTCTTACATCTTTCAAAATTTTATTTTTCTTTACAATATTGTTATATAAATTGTTTATGCTTACTCAGGAAATGATACTAAGTAAAATTAAGGTATCAAGTAATGCCTTTTCATCAAAAAATATTCTATTTTATTCTCTATGCATAGTAATAGATGTTACATGTAGTTTTAGTTCATCTTGTTTAGTTTGAGTTTTTCAGTGCTAAAGCATATATTAGGACTAGCAAATTTGCTAAAAGAAAGCTCTGAAAAGTTCTTTTAACTGCTCCTAAAGAACTAAGTGGCCTTGGTAATCATACTAATGTAAAATGGATAACTATAAAATTTGGGTTCATGTGGATTTCTTTGCAAAATTGTAATACATTATATAACATGGAGATTGTGTACGTACACATACATATATGTTTTTATTAAATGTATGTGATTTTTGCCAATATAAAATACTTTTTAAATGAATACATATTTAAATTCTTACTAGGTGACTTTGGGATGGATGATCGTGAAATGATGCGTGAAGGTAGTGCATTTGAAGATGATGACATGTTAGTGAGCACTAGTGCTTCTAACCTCTTATTGGAACCTGAACAGAGTACCAGCCACCTGAATGAAAAAATAAACCACCTAGAATATGAAGACCAATACAAGGATGACAATTTTGGAGAGGGAAATGATGGTGGCATACTGGGTATGTTCAAAAAGATGGTTTTCAACTTAATTCTTCAGATTACAATTAACATTTAGTAGTTGTGCCAAATTAGGAAATCTACGTCAAGTAGAAGTTATTTGAGAAATTTTCCATTTTGTGTTTGAGTTGGGGTGGTTATAAAATAAACCTCACTAAAACATGTAGTTATGATTATTGTTTTTCAGTAATTGAGGTTTAATGGCTAGTCTATTTATTTGAATTTTTTTTCACTGTTTTCAGATGACAAACTCATAAGTAATAATGATGGAGGTATATTTGATGATCCACCTGCTCTCTCTGAAGGAGGGGTCATGATGCCAGAGCAGCCTGCACATGATGATATGGATGATGATGACAATGTATCAAGTAAGTATGCCACACTATATATATATATATATATATATATATATAGTATGCCACACTATATATATATATATAGTTATAGTTATAGTTATATATATAGTTAAGTGACTTGCCCAGAGTCACACAGCTAGGAAGTGTTAAGTGTCTGAGATCAGATTTGAACTCGAGACCTCCTGACTTCAGGGCTGGTGCTCTATCCACTGCACCATCTAGCTGCCCCTATGAATATATTTCTAGTGTTTTTGTTTAGTTGAAATTGTGTGGTATCCATACTCAGTAAAAAGAATTAAAAATGGTTTATACACCATTACTTGGCACATTTGTAACATCAGAATATCCCTAGCTAAATTAGAAAATCAATTTCTACTGCAGTATATGTTTCTATTCTTCCCCTCCCTTTTCATACCAGGACTCATTTTTCAATGGGGAAAAGGAATTTAGAGGAAAGGATTGTATAAGTTGGATTCTGAGAATTGATTCTCTTAAGGACATTTATATTTCTTGGGGAAGTTCTGGGTGGTGTTAGCTTTGGGATTTTTGGTGAAAATAATTTGTGTGTCTTTGTTTTTGTTTTTAACAGTGGGTGGACCAGATAGTCCAGATTCAGTAGACCCTGTTGAACCATTACCAACTATGACTGATCAAACAACACTTGTTCCAAATGAAGAGGAAGCTTTTGCTTTGGAGCCTATTGACATCACTGGTGAGTAAACAAAATAAGTTTTGACTAATCTTGATAATAGAAATTTTAGATAATCTTGGTAATGTTGATGAATGTAGGAGTCTTAGTAGCATAGAAGTCAAGAGACTTATACTAATCTAACTTACCCCACTGTGTGGCCTTAAATCCTTTCCTTATCTCTCATTTGGGTATATATACTTTGTGCTAATATCATGTGATGTACACACTGTCCCTGATCCTGGAATATCTAATTTTATTAAATAAGCAAGGTTTACTGAAAAAAAGGTAAGAGGTTAATTTTACATTTGTTATTAGCAGTTATTTTTGTGGAAATGAATATTTTTTAAAGATCATGACATTCATTAGATTTGTTCCTTAAGGAAGGTTATAAATAATGTAATGCTAAGTCAAGCTCTAAAAGGAATGGTACAAATACAAAGGATGATAAGAAATTTGGTGATAAAGTGCTCGTAAAAACTGAAAATGCCATACAAATGTAAGGTACAATTTAACGCATAGAACATTTAAACAATAGAACAATCTTAAAGCATTGTTCATGTCAGAATTAAAATGAGTAATCCAAAATACGCTCTTGTGGGATTTGTCAGTTCTAGATATTAATTTGTCTCAGTACAATTAACCTTTTCATATAAACTAATTAGTAGGCTAGCTCAATTACAATACATACATACATATATATATATATATATATTTTCTTTTTAAGAAATGGAGTCTTATTTTCTTCAAAGTTCAAGTGAACATACTCTATCTAGAGCCTTTAAAAGGTTGCATTATTAATAGATCACTACATTTATAAATATTTGTGGGGGATGTAAAAATTTTCTCCTTTAACAGTAGTTTCCTTATGCTGATAGAAAAAAGGAAATACTTCCTTCTCTAGTTTGAGGGGACTGGAAACTTGGTCAAAAATGCAGGTTAACTGAAAGGTAGTTCTTATTGGTGGGTAAGTATCTATTCCATTCCATCCTATCCCCTAGGAATCATTGCCTTTCTTTGCCTTCACCTGATAGTGAATTCTGAAACCAAAAATTGCCAAGTATTTTTAGAAGAGTGGAACTAAAGTGAAAAGAATGGGAAAAGAGAGGAGAAGGAAAGGTTAAACCTAGGAAGAAGCTTCTTGCCCTTGCACATTCCAGCATTAATTACCGTAGAAAATAAAGCATTTATTAGCAAAGGTACAAAAAGTATTAGTAACTATAGAGTAAAAAGCTCTCTGGATAGCTACAGATAGCACTGAAGTTAAATTTGACCTCAGTTACTTAGCCTTTTTGGCTTCGTTTTTCCTCATCTGTATAGTGAGTCAGAGAAGGAAATGGCAAACCATTCTTGTATCTTTGCCAAAAAAGTGCCAGATGGGGTTGTGAAAGGTCAAGCATGATTAAAATGATTTCAACAACACTCTCTGTTCCTAGAGGCACTTTTTAGAATTTATTCCTTTATTCTTACAATTTCTACACATAGGAATGGAAATAGGTGCCTCAATGTCTGTCAAGACATGGCTGTCAAGAACTTAATGTAAAGATTACCTTATGACTGTTGAAATGACTCTTCTTGGTCATATCTAGGCTAGTTAATCAAATTTCTAAAATTTTATTTTATTAACATGTTAATTTAGTTATTTGGTAAGGCACAGCTAGTCACAAGATGATCTTGGATTATCAGAGTAAAGAATTTGTTGTACATATAAAATTAAGGCCATTAACATAAATAACATTTGAAAAACAAGAAAATGGCTTTAAAACAAGATTTGTGATGAAATTGCAGTAAACTGCCTACAGTGGTTGAAGATGGGGGTGTAAGGTTATGAGCCAAAAAGAAATCTTGACCTTCTAATAACACTTTCATTGTATAACTAGGGAAACTGAAGCCCAGAGAAGTTAAATAAATTTCTTGTCCAGGGTCACACACAGTGACAAAGGCAGAATATTCTTGCTGTTTGGGTTAACTGAGAACATGGAAAATACTGCATTTGCAAACAAAATATATGCAACACTAAACCTTCCCCAAACATAATTTGCTATTTTATTCACAAGGTTCCTGAGGAATCTTAATACCTCAGGCACATTATTTTGAACAAGTTATTGTACAAATACTGTTTTACAGTGGCATTGTGGAAAATGCACTTTTGGCAACAGGAACTGGGTTTGGATGTTGTGTCTCTGCTTAGTCAATCATGTGGCTTTGAGCATGTCATCTTTTCTGAGTTTAGTTTCCTCATAGGTAAAAGGAAAAATTGGGATTAGTTGACTTCTAAGGTGACTTCCATCCACAAATGCTATAATTATATTGTTTGTAAAAGCTTTCATTATTTGTACCCAATTTCGTCTTTGAATTTTCTAATATTTGAATATTACTAAGTACTTAAAGCTAGATATGCAGAATAAATTACAACTACTTCATTCTGTTTTAGTGTCTATACTGATTTGTGTAGTTTAGTTTTTGCCTCTGAATTTGTTAAGACATAACACTTTTTTTTTTTTTTTGTCAATTTAGTCAAAGAGACAAAAGCCAAAAGAAAGAGGAAGCTGATTGTTGACAGCGTAAAAGAGCTGGACAGCAAAACAATTAGAGCCCAACTAAGTGATTACTCCGATATTGTCACTACTTTGGACCTGGCTCCACCCACCAAAAAATTGATGATGTGGAAAGAGACTGGAGGAGTAGAAAAACTTTTCTCTTTGCCTGCTCAGCCTTTATGGAACAATAGACTACTGAAGGTAATGTTTGAAGTTGTCAAGTGATTTTGATTGTCTTTGGGTGACCAGAGGCAGCAACTGGGTAGAGCTGTGGTTAAAATACTAGACTTCAGGAAGATCTGAGTTTAAAATATACCTCAGATGTTTAATAGCTATGTGATCTTGAAAGAGTCATTTAACCTCTCTTAGTTTCAGTTTTCTCAGTCTAATGAGGATTGTAATAGCACCTCTGTCTCACAAGGTGTAAGGACCAAATTGAGATGATATTTGTAAAGTGCTTAACATAGCATTTGACACTGATACTTGTTCCATTATATTCTGCTAGGATGTTTTGGCATTAACCAAAAAACACAAATTTGACAAAAGTTTCCTTACTGGAATGCCCAAACATTGTTTTAAAATGTTTTTTTGTACTTTGGTTCAAAATCATTACACTGTATTGCTTTTAGTAATAAATACTTTTAAATTTTTACAAATACTTTTTATTTAAATCATATATAAGTAATGTTTCAACAAAATAAAATATATAATAGTTATTCTGGGATATTTAATCCCAATCTGTGATTTTAGAGTTTTCTTGCCTTTGTTCTTTTTCTAAAAAAAATTGTAATCAATGTGTAATTATTCATATTCTCTTTGTTTTATACTATTTCTTGTTTTTCCCATATATTTGTATTCTTTACATTAGTCATTTTTTATGGGTTATTATTGTACTTTTGGTGTGCATTTAGTCGTTCTCTAATTGTTGGCCATAATGTGTTTGTCATTATTATTGTAAGTATATTTTACTGTCTTATTTTACGGGTATCTGGTTGAGGGTTACATGAGAGAAAGCTATATTCTTGAATGGTCACTTAAAAACTTTTGAGAGGACTATTTCAGCATATATGAGGCATTAGCATTTAGTACGTATGAGGTACGGTGTAGAAAACAAGGTGTTTATACTTAATGTACATCTTTTTTAGCTCTTTACGCGTTGTCTCACACCTCTTGTGCCAGAAGATCTTAGGAAAAGGAGGAAAGGTGGAGAAGCAGATAATTTGGATGAATTCCTCAAAGATTTTGAAAATCCAGAGGTACCCAGAGAGGAGCAGCAGCAGCAGCAACAGCAGCAACATGATGTTATTGGTTTGTAATGTAGTGATTGTTTTTCCAGCATTAAATTGTTAGTTTTGAAACTCATGGATAATTACCATATTAGTCTGAATATATAAGCCACACTGTAGAATGAGATTTCTTTGAATGAACCTAAGTAAATAAGATTAGAAAGAAAAAAAAATTGGGTTTCACAAAAGTCAAATTTGATAAAGGAGGGGGTGGGGTACTAGCTTTAGATGAAACATGTTGATTAGCATGAAGTGTAGCATTTTCAGCCTTGAAGAAATAGCTTTATCTTGGTAAGGAAATAATATTGAATTAGGCCTCTCCATTTTTTGTCAAATCTAATCTTTATGTGATGGCTTGCAGATGAACCTATTATAGAAGAGCCAAGCCACCTACAGGAATCAATCATGGAAGGCAGCAGAACCAATTTGGATGAATCTGTCATGCCGCCGCCACCACCTCAAACAGGAGTAAAACGAAAGGCACAGCAAGTTGAGCCGGAACCCGTGTTACCTGTAAGAAAATGTCCTGTGTATAACAAAGATTTTGGCATATCTAATTACTTCTTTGATAATTTGAATATGATTAGTCTCTTTCAGGAGAGACATGTTGGACATCACATAGTATAAGGGAAGAAATAAAAGAGCAAAAAGTCATTTGGTTCAAAGTACTCATAATTTTTAGATCATAATTTAAGAGGAAAAATATGTTGACGTTTGAGTTGGGAAGATGTACATTCAAAGTTTACTTGTACATAAAGTCTGTGTGAGCCTGGGGAGAGTCATTTGTTTTTTCAGTGATACCTAAAGTTGCAGAACATTTAGTAAAGTCCATTAGTAGAATTATCCTTATTAAAGGTTCCTCTTCACTGATGCAAACCTCTAGGTCCTTCCAAAAATACTTAAATTTAGATGAAAATCTGAGGTGTCCTGTTTCTTTTGGGCTTTTATGATCAAATAAGTATTGTGGATTTTTTATTTATTTTTTTTTAATTTATTTATTTATTTTAACCTCTTCTCATCAGTGCTACTCCTAAGTCTTTTAGATTGGGAAACTCTCTGCTATGTGGAAAAGCACACAAATGAAGTGAGGCATAGACTTAAAACAAAGCTTCTGATTCATTTTGCTTGATTCCTATGCAAGTATTGAATGTTGACAATATCTGTGTCTCGTATAAATTGTCCTAAATTTTGTGTAACTGTTTCTTTGTATTACTGAAGCCACAGTATGCTTGAGGCTCTTGGGGAGGTAGCAATTTCCAGGATGCTATTGTTTACCCAGCTTAAGGAGCCATATTGGAAAGGAGCTGGAAATGATGTGTTCTAAAAGCCTACCTTCTTTTCATTTTTTGATCCCCCTAACATTAGCTAATGATAATAGAATTGATTAGCAGAAGACTCTCAAGTAGTAAGAAGCCCTTTTTGCCCAGCCTGTATTAAGAAATAGTCTTTCAGATTTATTTTGATTATATAAGAACTGCTGTTCTGTGCCCCCTAGTGGTCAGGAGTTGTAATAAAAGCAGGTTCTGCATTGTCCCAATTTAAACTCACAATAGAACAGTTTCTTGAACTTTTTTTCAGAGCACTATTCTGTAACATGTATTTTTAACAGAAGATGTCAAAGCTGAGAGGGGAAATGTAAGACTGACCCTTAGAAAAACTCTTGAGATACTAACTTATTTTTCATGAGGAAAGTGGTTTGCAAATGTGAGCCACATTTAGTGTTATTCGTTCCCTCTACTATTCACTCTATTCTTGAGCTTTTCCCAACTTTCAATTCTTATAACAGTAATGTGCCATTTAGTTGGGCATAGTGTTTTGGTCATGGCATTGTGTTGACTATATTAAAATAATTGCCATATAAATTTTTGTGTGTGGAAAAAAATACTTTTTTTTTTTTTTTTTTTTTTTTTGCTGAGGCAATTGGGATTAAGTGACTTGCCCAGGGTCACACAGCTAGGGAATGTTATGTGTCTGAGACCAGATTTGAACTCAGGCCTTTCTGACTTCAGGGCTGGTGCCCTATCCACTGCGCCACCTAGCTGCCCCAATACCTTTTTTCTTAATGATTTTTAAAGCAGCTGGCAAAATTCCTTTATTTGGAACTTTTTTCTTCTGAATTTGCATTTAAGAAAAAGGTATTCAGGGGCAGGTAGGTAGCACACTGGGTAGAACACCAGCTCTGAAGTTGAGAGAACCTGAGTTCAAATTTGGTCTCAGATACTTACCACTTCCTAGCTGTGTGACCCTGGGCAAGTCACTTAACCTCAATTGCCTCAGCAAAAAAAAAAAAAGAAAGAAAGGTATCCATATTAAAATCATTATTCTGTAGACTTAGGTTTGAAGGGAAAGTAAGAAAATTTGACCTTATGTTATTTTCCAAATTTTGTTAGTTTGATTTCTGAGTTATCCAATAAATCATCCTTTGTTAAAGATTCTAGAAAGAAAAAATCAGTTGAGCAAAACAAAGCAATGCAGAGGCCACATCTAACAAAATGTATGTGTATACTCATATCCTGAGTATCCCTACTTTTCTGTTTTCCTGGAACAAATTTAGTCTTACATGGCATTCAGTTTTAGATTTGTTTTTTCCACAAAAATTGTTCTCATTACATGTTATTTTTCTAATTTTGTCCCTCGGTTTGTATTAGTTTTCCTGTATTTTGAATTCTTTATATTCATTTATTTATTACAGTACAAATAATATTATACCACAGTAATTCCATAACCAATGGTCATCTAAAAGTGTTGCTGTGATTGTTTTAGCATATATGACCTCGCTACCTTTGAACTTGGAGTATGTGGCTAACCTTGTAATGTATGGGTCAAAGGGTATGGATATTTTAGTTATTTTTGTGTAACTTCCAGAATGGTTGAATTCATTTGCAGTTCCACTAACTGTGGATCTCTCCAAACTTAGAATTATTCTTGTCTTTTTCATCTTACTTATGAGGTGAAATTTGGTGTTGGTTTGTGTTTTTCTTATGATTTGGAGCAATCTTTCATAAGATTAATAATTCAAAAAATTTTTTAAAACTTCATCTATTTTAAACTAGCATGTTGTATTACATTACTTCGCATCTTTTCTTTTAATACCAGGCTGAACAGTTGCAGCAGCTGGAAATGCCACCTGTAGAACTTCCTCCAGAAGAGCCTCCAAATATCTGTCAGTTAATACCTGAGCTGGAACTTTTGCCAGAGAAAGAAAAGGAAAAAGAGAAAGATAAGGAAGAAGAGGAGGAGGAAGAGGTAATAAAAAAAGATTGGCAAATTCGTTTTTATTGTTCTATTTCCTAATGACTTTCTGGTTTTGTTTTAAATGTGGAAATTATATTAACTGAACATCTAAAGGACTTACTGCCACAGAAGGCTCCTTGAGAAGGGAAAATATACTCAGTTTATCCCAGAGAAGGTATAAGGGAGGCATAATTGCTTTTTTGAAGCATTTGAAAAAGTTGTCATTTGGAAGAGATTGAATATTTTTTGATACAAAAAAGGCTAATTTCTGTACAAGATAATTTCCTCACATTTAGAACTGGCTTGAAGGGGGAATAGACTACAAAAGAAAGTCCTTTTGTATATGCATTCAAACTTAAAAGTTGGGCCCCCATTTTTGGAACATTACAGACATACAGACACCAAAATCTTATCTGGTTGCTTTTTGATGGGAATTTTATACTGCCCTGTGCCTACCTAAACTAGACACATAATAACCTTTTCTTGAAAACCTGTAGTTCTATTAAGGGGTGTAATGTGACATTGGGTCTAGAATCAGACGTGGCTTCACATTCTTCATGTTTAATTACCTGTGGGCCCTTTTGTATGTCATCTTAACCTCTTGATTTTTAAAGCAAAAGGATTGGTCTTGATGAGACAGATCCCTTTTAACTCTAGTTTTATGAACTGATGATTCTGAATATCAGTTATTGTTGTGTTATGATGTGTTCCCGATGTTTTGTTCTGTAGAGGTATTTATCCTACGCTTAAATGTTTACAGAGTTAGGAATTCTATAATCTTAAAATGTCTCTTGGCTTAAAATGCTATTTATGTGATTGTTCATCTATCTGCTCTAGTGTATTATTTTCCCCCTGTTCTCTTTCAGACTGCTCTGAGGCAGATTTCTGACCTTACTAAAATTGAATGTAAAATAAACACAATTGGCAAAGGTGTTGAATTCACTGCAAAATTTGAGTGTTGGCTATTTAACAAAATAAAAATCATTTTGTGGTTTTCTAAATAAGTATGTAATTGTAAGGATCCATTTCTGTTTGAGTTTGTCACTGGTCTAAGGAATTCTATGAAGTCAGCAGGCATGAATTTAAGTTTCTATAGTAATTGGACCTCTCTTTCCTATCTGGAAACCATTTTAACTCTTTAATTCTTTACCCTGTCCTAATTGCTCAATGAGTTCTCAGTGGATGGATTAGACCTTAGTCTCTTACACTGCATGTATTAACTATACCTCAATTTTATTCATTTATGAAATAGGAATGATATCTGCCCTGGTAATTTTATAGCACTGTTACCAAGTGATAGTGTGAAGTGTTTTAAACCACTAGATAAATGTAAAATAGCACTATAGGTTCTTATGATATCTATAAATTTGGTTAAATTTGGTTACAGTTCTAACAGTCCTTTGGACTCCAGTGTTTATCTTTAATATTGTGGTATTTTTAACTTAGAATTGTGGTGCAGCCTACTCCAAGTATACATTTTTAGATAACTGTTCTTGAGAACACAGAATACTTGGATGTTTATCTAAGCTTTGTAGCAATAAAAACTTAAGGGAAATTGTGCCTTTAAAGAAGGGGGTAAAAGACATCTTGATACACCATTTTCTTGTTTCCAGAAGTGCTTTAAAGGACTATGGCAACTTTCATGCTGAATCATAAAGCTTCTGCTTTGTGCTAAATATTTTGCTGCAATAGCTTTTGGGGGAAGGGAAATGGAATTAGTTCAGTTGGGGATATGTAGAAATAAGAATTTTTTTTTTTTCCCAATTTGGTTGGTTAGTGTGTTAAATTAAGTCTTAACTTGGTTCTCAGGAAGAAGATGCTACAGGGGGTGATCAGGATCAAGAAGAAAGAAGGTGGAATAAAAGAACTCAACAGATGCTTCATGGTCTTCAGGTATTATTGATCTGCTTTTAGGGGGGATGTTTGAGTTAAGTCATGATCCTCTAAAAATTTACTAATAAAAATGAAAAGGTATGGTTATATGAAAACAAAGCTTAATGTAAACTTGAGGCACAAATGGAATACTTTTAGTCACAGTATTATTGAAGGTGTTAAAGTACATCAGCTCTTGTTGAATTTTATGCTACCCAATAAAGACAGGAAAGTTCCCTAGTGAATGCAACCAGGTGATTTTATTCATAACTCTAGGTTCTAGCAAGCAGCATGACGTTTTCTCAAAAATAAACCTTTGTATATGCTAATAATGTCCCTTTTCTGTTAGCTTAGAAATTCAAATACATCGAATGGGTATATAGCTTTGAGCAAGTTTTTGAAAAGATCATAACTAGAATTTGTAGGAAACTTTGTATATCTTTGTGGTCAAATCCTTTTGTGCTTTAAAAAGGTTGTACTAAGTCAAGTTAGGAGTGAGAGTGTGTGTGTTATAATTCTTGTCAAACCTATGATATTGAAGAATACTTTTATAAAACTTTATATAAATTAGAATTCTGTGGACTACACTTAAATTTTACATTGTCTTGATATATGTAAAAAATTACTATTGTTTAATAATCTTAACCACTCAAATTTGCATAATTCTTACTTCATCCCAAGACACATTGTGCCTGACTTAATTTTGTCCACCAGATCTGTGAGAATGGTTTAGGTGCTTTTTGGTCTTTTGACAGAATAATCTGATCAGCATTTAGCTGCTTTTCCTGATTGTACACACCAAGAGAATATCTTTTCCTGATTATTCCCCCCAAGAGAATACATTTGAACTTGAATTTGATACACAGTTCAGAAAATCTATATTCTTAATTATTATATATTATGTTTGGCCAAAAATTGATTTGCAGGTTTTGTCCCTCATTTAATGATTATTATTTGACTTATTATTTGACTTAATTTTTATATCATCTCAAATTATAAAAACTTCAACTGCTTATTCAGTCTATCTTTTTATTTGCTTTTCAGAGAGCTCTTGCTAAAACTGGGGCCGAATCTATTAGTTTGCTTGATTTGTGCCGAAATACGAACAGAAAGCAAGCTGCAGCAAAATTCTACAGCTTCTTGGTACTTAAAAAGCAGCAAGCTATTGAGCTGAAGCAAGAGGAGCCTTACAGTGACATCGTTGCAACACCTGGACCAAGATTCCATATAATTTGAATGTCTCGATGGATTATAGCTAGTGTTTATTTCACTAGTACCAATGAATTGCCCCCAATGTGTAGGGCACACAAGACCATTACAGAAAATTTAGATTTTTTTTGTCTGTACAAAGTATCTCTTGCCCCTTTTTATATTTTTAATTTACCATCTTCATTTTTAAGGGAAACTGCTCGGGTGGGTTTTGTTTGTATTCTTCTAGAGTATACTCTCCAGAAACCCAGATAATGATTTTAACAGTTCAGAGCAGATGTGTGCAATATTGGTGCATGTAATTAATGATGTTGAGTTGCAATGAAAAGTCATGATTTGATGTATCTTAATTCTCCATCAGTGCATTTGAAAAATTAACCTCTGGGAAAAGCCTGCCAACCTCAAAACATTTATTAAGTACCTATTATGTACAGGGTACTTGATTTAAAAAAAAAAACAAAAAACACTTTATATATATATACACACACACACATTATTTGCTTTTCACAGAACAGAATTGGATTTTCTTTAAACTTTTTGCTCTGGTCTCTAGCTGTCTGAAAACCATGGTCAAATTTTCCAGCAGTTGATAGATGTAGTAATTCCTACAACATTGGGAATTTTTTTTTATAGCACATAGAAAATCTTACAACAATGATTTAAGCAGGAGGCAAATATCTCTGCAGAGCACTTGTTGAAACTGGACTTACTGAGGTGAACAGCCAGACTTGTTTAGGCTAAAAGTATTCCCAGTGTTGTCTAAATCATTTAGTTCAAATCCATGTCATTCTAGCTCATTATAGAGATAACATTTTTATTATTGCATTGGAGGCTTGGTATATAACAACCCTCCAAAGCAAAGGAGGATTTAGTTTCATTGTATGAGCATTGAAGTCAGCCTTATGACTCCAGCATAAGCAATGGCAGATTTTCTTTCAGAATTAAAGAGGAATTCTAGCTACATAATAAGCTATATAAATCAAGCCTTTTAAAAAATAAAGTTTTCAGATAATGAACCATTTATCTGGCACATTCAAATCATGAAAATAATCAAGAATTAAAATACTACAAAATGTCTTGTATGTCAAAGGGGCAGATAATGGGAAGCCACTTGCCTGATTATACTTATTAAGCAGAAGATGCTATGTTAACTGTTAACGGCTTTTCTGATATTTATTATAAGTCTTAGTATTGATCTATTTTTCCAATACTGCACACTCCTGTGTTTGGACCTTTATTTTAATAGCTTTGCAAGAGAAAATCCTGCACCTGGTTTCCTATAATTTAAAAAACTAAAATAAATGAAAAAGCAAAAAAAATAATAATAATAATTAATAAATAAAGTAAATAAATAAATAAATAAAGGCTTTATTGTTAACAGACCAGATAGAACCAGAAATTATGTGAATATATGTTGATTATCAAACATGTCTTAACTTTTTTAGGGCAAAATTACACTAAAAGTTCTGGCATAAACGTTGGCACTTTGGTGGAAAAGATTAACTTTTGAGACTCAGATTTCCATATATACCCAATAATGTAAAATTATGTGAAATGTTTTAAAAATTTGTGAGACTGCATAATTACTGTTTTAATAATTCAATTTCTTGAGAAAGGTAATTGTATAAAATTGCTACTGCAGCTTTATTTTCAACATGACGTGCCTGTAAACCATGGAAATTCCCCCTTTGTAAAAAGACATTGTAGATAATTTGAATGTTTAATTATAGAAAGGTCATTAGTTTTCTTGTTACACATTTTGTTAGTCTGGTTTTTGTTGCTTATCAGGTTTAATATTGTTCTTGAAAATAGTTGATGCTGTGTTATGTATAACTTTTCTAATAAAAGTTGTGTTATAAGCTGTATTTTTCTTAATTTTTAATTCGAGGTGAAATAATTTTTATAGCTGGAAAGCAGCTTATGGGGATCAACTAATTAGTCCTCTTATAGTGTAAATGACAGAGCCACCAATTGAAATGTCTTCTGAGCTTAGTACAATGCTTACACTACTTTATACCATATTTCTTTCTCTTAATGAGAAAAAAAACAATACAACATTTTGCTTTTTTGTTCACCTCAAATTGTCTAACAATTAGAAGTATTTTACAGGTAGTCATCCCACAGCTTAGACCAAGTTCTTCATGATTCTTGGTCAAAAAATTTCATCCGTGCTAGTCAATCTTGTGATGATCTTCTGAATTTGGACTGATTTTCACATTGGCAAAATAAAATATACTATTGAGCTCTTGAAATAGGACTCATCAGTGCTTCCATTTCTTTGGTGTGATGTCTGAGATCAGCATGATTTTAGTAGAGAATGTAGGGTCAAAAGGAATGTTTATACCATCTTAATAAAATGGAATGATTCTTGGAACTTTTCCTTTAAAAAAAAAAACATTTGAAGGAACTGGAACTGTTTAACCTAGAGAATAGAAGACTGAAAGGAGACAGATACTATCAAGTTCACACAACAAAACTAAAAAGCAACAACGTTAAATTTCAGACTCACTTTGCCTAAAGTGGAAATGAACTGCTTCAAATAATAGGGAATATTAGCATTTGTAAAGTTCTTACTATGGTAGCTGGCACATAAATGTTTCTTATCAAAAGTTTTTTAAATACAAAATTTAGAGAGGACTCCTATTAGACTATTCCCCTTGAGATGTATTTATTCCAACTCAATTTTGATAAAATTGATTTTAGGAGATGGGGTAGTATTGAAGTGATGGCTGTTTAACATCTTTGTATCTTTTGGAGGAAGTTACTTCGAGTAGCATTTAGTTAACGAAGCTGCTAAAATGTGAGCAATTTAGCTGTAGTGTATCCAAAAGTAAGTTTGACTGTGCTTCCAAAGTATAGCTTATCTTTTGGGGAGAGTGGGGGAAGGTAAGTGAAAATCACTTCATTACTTCAAATGACTTAAGAGTTAGCCAATACCTCCTTCAGTGGATCTGATAAGAATATTACATTGAGTAATTGTTCCTAAGTTAAGCCAGGAATTTGAAAAGGCAAAACAAATGGAGACGAGTCTGGTTCTAAGAAGGGCAAAATAAGTACGCCTGTTGTGAACATAAAAATACTGAAATTTCTTGTGTGGGCTTTCTCTTCATTTACCAGTGCCTTATTTTGACTACTATGGCTCATCTCTTGGTAAAGGGTGCTCCTAATGTATGAATTTCTAGGGTAAATGATGGATTTGGCCAATATATAGACCAATGACAGATACTGTCATTATTAATGTCTATTAAAACTAAAATTCAACCCCCAGTTTTGGATATTCTTCCTTAACAGAGGAAACATTTGTATTACCAATAAATCTGATTGTATTGAATTTTTTATTGTTTACATGTTGAATTAATAGCTTCATAAGACTGTCAAAAGCACACTTTTTTTCTTTTCACTTAAGTGAAATGTTCCCCTGCACTTGAACTCTGACTCAGTATCCTCTCTCAAAAGTAATTCTCAGGGCATATATTACCATCCAAGTTAAATAGACTTCTGTCACTACTTCCCAATGTCATTGACCATATAATCATGGAAGCATTCATCATACATAGGTCTTGTTAATAACTGGAAGCTGCATCTGAAGCTAATGAGCAACAATGACCAATTATGAATCAGGCACGTGTGTCCTGGCCAATTCAACCAATGAAATATTTGACACCTGGGAAAATAAATACAAAGATGCTTAAAATTAAGAGATAATTAAAATGTGAATATGCAGAATAAACAATAAAAATGACGAAAAGGGCACTAGGAAGTAGAATCAGGAAAGGCTTTGTGGAGAAGGTGCCTCTTAAAGGCAGCAATTATATGAAGAAGAGGGCATGAAGGATTGCCTTCAAGACAATGCATAGAAAAGGGATATGGACTGTGTCACTGATACATTTTTGGTGCAGTAAGATAACTGTAGATATATGTATACATACATTGGATTTGTCATATAATTTAACATATTTAACATGTATTAGACTACCTGTCATCTAGGGGTGGGGTTGGGGGGAAGAAAGGGAAAAATTTGGAACAAAAAAAAATTTGCAAAGGTCAATGTAGAAAACTCACTCATATGTTCTGTAACTAAAAAGCTTTAATTAAAAAAAAGAAAAGGGATATGGGAAAGTAGACTGTAAGGAATGGAAAACCATCCAGTTTGACTGTCATAGAAGGTGATGAGAGTATGAGTCTGAGACATTGAAGTATTTGGTGAGACATTCAGATCAAAATATCCTTAAGCACCTGGAGCTCAAATGAGAAGTCAGGATTAGAGCTAGTACTTGGAAGACAACTGCATAGTAATGAACTAAGCTACTGGAGTGAATGGGATTGTCAAGAAAAAAGCTGGTAGAGAGAGGAAGTTCAAACTCTTGGAAAGAGAATGGTAATTTGGTGAAGAAGACAAAGTGAAACTTTTTCACTCAATCAATAGAATTGGAAGCCAAGAAAAATTAATGCTTGCTGAATTACGCTAAGAAACCATAACTCTACTGTGCTCTTAGAAGAGAATTTAAGTTCTTAAGACATTTCCACAACAGACAATAATAACCCACATTGGCAGGTAGGTGGTGCAGTGGATAGAGCACCAGGCCTGAAGTCAGGAGGACCTCAGTTCAAATCTGGTCTCAGACACTTAACATTCCCCAGCTGTGTGACCCTGGGCAAGTCACTTAACCCTAATTGCCTAAGCAAAAAATAATATCTCACATTTATGTAGGTTTTTAAGGTTTACAAAGTACTTTTCCCACCAAACAACAAAAACCCATGACTTGAGGTAGTTGTAAATATTTTTATCCTTATTTTAGATGAGGGAATTAAGTGACTTGCCCATGATGAGAAATAACTTGACAGTTAATGTCAGAATCAGGATCTGATGCCAGTTGTCCTCACCCCAAATTTGCTGCTCTTTCCAC
The DNA here is from genome assembly GCA_023553655.1 of Myrmecobius fasciatus. Classification (NCBI taxonomy): domain Eukaryota; kingdom Metazoa; phylum Chordata; class Mammalia; order Dasyuromorphia; family Myrmecobiidae; genus Myrmecobius; species Myrmecobius fasciatus. The sequence continues at coordinate 425,917 of JAJPUD010000400.1, read as the reverse complement.
TGCATTTCACTATCTCTGTGAAAATAGAAAACAATATGAGCAGATTCTCTAGAGATCATTTGGTACTACCTCCTGCCCTCTGAACTGTCCTGAAAAATGATGCATCAGATTTCTAAAGTAGCATTCATTTAAGAAGTCTGTCATGAAACAAAGGTCCTATATATACTTATATATAGGACCTTTATATATTTATATATATATTTATATTTATTTATATAACCCCACACTTGCCAAAATATTCAAAGAATACTCATTAAAAATTGGAAATCAAGCAAATGTGCAAGTGGGAAATGGCTTAACCATTTGTAATATATGAGTTACAATGGAATATTACCACAGAGTAACTATGATGAAAAGAAGCATGGGAAAATTTATATGAAATTATTAATTCAAGTAAGTAAAACTAGGAAACTATGCACAATGACGAGCAATGGAAATGCAAAAAATAACACCCACAAAACAGAAGTAAATATTGTGAAATTATAAAGAATAAGATTTACCTCCAAAGAAAATTTGTGAAAAGGCACTTGCCTGCCTTATTTTCAGAGGAAGCGATCTATGGATATGGAACGCTGCACAAAATAGACTTTCTTCAATATGTTGGCTATTTTTTACTGAATTTTTTAAAGAATATTTTTGTTCATTGTTTAAGGGATGACTCTCTGGCAGGGAATGGGGAAAGTGAACACCAGGAAATGTAGGAAATATTAAAAATAAGATGTATTTAAAATATACAAGAAACTGCATATGAAGATTTAGAGAATCATGCAAAGATGTAAACTGATGCAGAGTGAAATACATAGAACCAAGGAAAATCACATGCTTATTAACGACTCCAACAATGAAAATAGAGTACGGGTGGGGACTGTGGGTATGGAACTTCAAATATACTATAGGACCAAGCTGATGTGTTTGATTAATTTTATTGCTTTGCTATTTTTTTCTTTTTTTAAATTTTGTTGCAAAAGATGGCTTTCTTTGAGAATGAGAAGAAATATACTTGGAAATAAAGTTGAGATAAAAATGAAAAATGATATCAATACAATTTAATGAACAAATATAACTTCAGTGTCCTAAAAAAGTGAATACTTATTTTCATTCACTCAATAACTTTATTCAGACCTTTCTGCTGTAAACCATAAAATCACTAATTTAAAATGAATGAGTATCAAAGCTTTACATATCCATTCTTATTTTTTTATTATCTTCACAGGTTTATTCATGGATGAATTTGGGGTTTCCTTTTCTGGGCAGTGAACAGCATGGAAGTATATGGTGACAACTGTATGTAAAAGGAGCTCAGGCATTCTTGTATCTAAGTTCTACATATTGTCAACTTCATTGGTAACAACTATTTTCATTCTGGCTCTAATTTTTAGTTTGTAATTCAGAAATATAACCCAAATATTAAGCATTGGTTTTATAATATAAGTGTAATGTGAGCACTGAAGAGACAGAATGGTGTGGTGAGACAAGTACTAACCTTGGAGACAGAGATCATGGGTTTAAGTGCCAGCTTTGTCATTTTCTTAGATGGACAAGTCATTAGAAGTCCATGTCTCCTGACATGGAGGAAATAACATTCCTCTATTCAAATCCAACTGTAATACCATATCATGATAGATTGAAATCCTTCCTACATTCATGTCTTACTGTGTGGGGGATGTGATCTAGGGTTCTTAAAAGCTAAGTCAATCAAGAGTAAGCTAGAGAGGTTTCAAGTACCCTCTAAACAACAGATTGTTTGTCTTCCTTAAGGACCTACCCTCCTAAATTCAAGAAAATTCATCAATAGAAACTTGTCTACCACTTCAATTCAATTTAACTTACCAAGTATATATATCATCCCCAACTTGTAGATAATACAAGTGGGCTGATTCTGGGCTTATGTAGGATCTGGACTGCCGTAACGCTTTCTGGAATGGCTCAGGAATGCCTGGAGACTAGAGGGCAGGATGGGGTAATATAAATAATTGTCCTAACTCACTGAGAAGTCTGAGACTTATTGATTACCTTCAGTTTGGTTTAGCTTGTCTGCTGTGATAGTTTTACCAGAGTGTGACTATTCTATAGCTTTTTGGAGCCACAAGTAAGAGCTGAGTCCCAGGTAGATACTAAAAGGTGGATAAGCAGCTCTGAAAAGCCCTCACACCAGGGCTGCTAGTCCTCCTGAACATCCTATAAAGCCTGACTCAATGCCTACCCTCTCAATGGTTAGGATACTCCTCCCTTCTCATACTCTTAGCTCAATGATACTGAACCCCGAGTTGTTGAAGTACAAACCCATCCCCTTACTGCCTGCTCCTTCTCTCCTAGTCCCCTCAATTCTACTCTGCTAATCTATGACGTCTACTAGGCTTTCTGGAATGCTTACTCCATGATTAATAAATACGCTTTTTAAAAAAAATCCTTTCTTTTCTCATGCCTTCCATCTTCTGGCTAAAATCTGGCTCCTTCCTGATAATATTGCATCACTGGCTACCATTTACTTTCCACACTAATTGTACTTTCATTCATAACCCTCAACTCACTGATTGAAGTGGGAGAGTTGAAGTACTTCTTAAACCACATGCCAGTTCAAGTATCCATTTTGCCATTATTCCTCATCCTTTAAAGTTCATGCTGTACAAGTTATCTATTGGTAAACATTAAATATCTACTATGTGCCAGCCAAACAAAGGAAAAGGCAGTCCTTGCTCTCAAGGTGCTTACAGTTTAATAGGACAGATAATATGGCAGTAACAATATATATATATATACAAGATGTAGATAGGAAAAACTATAGATAATCAAAAGAGGGAAGGCAATAAAATTAGCAGGATCAGGATCCTGATGGCTATTGTTTATTAACCTCCTAGGGCATTCTTCTGCCTTCCTCAATCATTTCAATGATTTCATCAGTCTTTCCATGGTAACTCTAGGCCATATAATAGGAGAATTCAATAAATATAACTGGTCCCAGAAGTGTTGTAATCTTTCAGTTCCTTTATTAATTAATTTCTCATGACCTCTCTACTTCAGCTACATATTAAAAACATCATACCCTTGATCTTGCCATCAAGTGTTTTACTTCTGTGTTCATGAACTCAGAAATTACTTCATCACAATTTTTAATCATTTTATCTTTACCATTGCATTATCTCTTGGTAATATACACTATATTTTATTTCTGAATCCCTTGTTCCTTCATTCTATTGTCTTTGATACTATTGATCAATATTTCAAATATTTTCTCCTCAATAGATCTTCATGACACTGCCATTTCCTGGTTCCCTTACTTGTCTGACTACTCCATACCACTAACCTTATTGGTCTCTCTTTCTGGATTTTCATGTCATGTCCACTAATCGTGGCTATTACCCAAACTTCTGTCTTGGGCTTTCTTTTTTTCCCCTGATTATATTGACTCACTTCTTGATCTCATTAACTCCCATGGGTCCAATGATCATATTTAATTATATTATTCACATATACATATATGTGTGTGTAGATATATGTATTCATACATCTACACATATGTATATACATATATAAATGTTATATTTGTATTATATGTATGTATGTAATATATATAAAGTATAAATATATGGGGTGTGTGTGTGTATATATATATATACATAGATACACAGTGTAAATAGATAGAATGTATGTGGGTATAGGTGTCTATGTATCCACTTCTAATTTCTTTCCTGAGCTCTCGCCTTTTATATACCTTGAACTGGATAACCCATAGTCATATATATAAAATATTTATAAATATATGGCATGTGTGTATATGTACATTATATATACAGTGTAAGTAGGTAGACACATAGATAGATGAGTATATGTGGGTATTGATGTGTGTGTATCCACTTCTGATCTCTCTCTTGAGTTCTTGCCTTTTAGACATCGTAAACTGGATATCCCTTGGCCATCTCATACTCAATATGTTCAATACCCTTTCCTCTTCCCAACTTATCTATAGAAAAGTAGAGGGCAGCAGCAGCACCCTGCCTATCACAGTTTATAGAGAAAGCTTCCCAGCCTCACAACCTAGTATTGTTGTCAAATTCTCATCTATACTCCCCGCATATATATCCATCCAATCTATTGCCAGGTCTTTTTCCTTCTACCTTCACAATATCTCTCATATTCTCCTTCTTTTCTCCAATAACAAAGCCACCAACTTGGTACAGAAGGGATCTCATCATTTTCTGACTACACTACAGTAGTAGCCTTTGATTCGTCTCCCTATCTCAAGTTTCTCCCCACTTCAATTCATCCCCCACCCATCTGCCAAAGTGTTTTTTGGAAGCAAATCTCTGGTCATGTCACTGCTCTCCACACTCCATTTAATATTTAATTTTTATTTATTTATTATTATTTAATTTTTTATTTAATTTAATAATAATAAATAAATAATATTTAATTACATGCTCCAGTGGCTCCCTATTACTCCTTGGATCAAATATAAACTCTTCTATTTTTCTTTCATATCCTTGTTCCTTCCTTCCTTATACTTGACTTCCCCTTCAAATGATCTGTTCTTCTGTTCTTTTTTGCTTTCCTCCCACATAACACTCCATCTCCCACCTCCTAGACTTTTCACTGGCCACACCCCATGCCTGGGATTCTCTTTTCTCATGTTCATTCAGTGGCTTTCCTTAAAGACAGCTCAAATTCCTCATTTTATAGGAGGCATTTGCAGGTTCCTGTCCCCACATGGTAGTATCTTTTCTCTGAAATTATCTTCTGCCTATTTTATTCTGTTTGTGAACAGTTGTTTGTATGTTTTCTCTCCCATAAGAATATGAGCTCACTGAGGGCAAGGCCTGTTTTTAACCTTTCTTTGTATCCCCAGAACACAGTTGCATAGTGTCTGACCCATAGTAAACACCTACTAAATGTTTGTTGACTGACTTGCTGCCTAGTATAAATCAAATACTTGGGATACAAAAACAAATCCAAAACTACATCTGCCCTCAAGAAACTTACATTTTTCTGGGGTAAAAAAACTGCAATGCATAAATAAGTAAATATAAACCAATTTTTGGAGGGGAGGAGTTAAAAAATAGGATGAATGACAAACAATTGGGAGCCTCTTGTTGGAACTTGAACTGACACTTGAAGGGAGCAAAGGGAGGTCCAGAAGGCAGATGAGTGAAAAAAGGGCATTTTAGATATTGACAACAACCTGTGCAAAAGCCCTGTGATATTGAATTTGATGTACTACATTTCATTAAGGTTTAATCAAGTTACTATTCTCCCTCATTTAGTGAGTTTAAACTCCTGAAGTCTGTAATTTCACTTCCCCGTTTCACTCTTGTAAGCCACTCACTACCCACTTTTAAGAGAAGCTTATTTAAGATAAAGATCAAATGTAATCCATGAAGTATGGATATCAGATATTCCAGGTATTCTAAATTGTTGCTGTTGTGCTAATCCCCATTCTTTGATTCTAGCCAATCATAACAAAAATGCCCATAATGCCACAGATTGCATCTATTTTGTTCCTTTGAGGTTCATCTTTTTACAATTATAAAAGAACTTCTTTGCCAGTCAGAGTGGTCCTTGGTTACCGAGGAGATTTGGACCCCATTGTACCTCCAGTATTGGAGGGAATGTTTGAGCATCTGGTCTCACTATGTCTTCCCTGTAAATATTTCTTTCTAAAAGCTATTTGATATTAATTGTCTAGATTATATTAAAGTTCCAATCACTTGTGGTTGACACTGAGGAGAAAACACCAAAATGGGATTCAAGTCAAAGCATTACAGGGGAAAAAATTAGTAATCAATCCACTGGGACTAGGCTTAGAATCCAGAGTGAAAGATGTGACCTTTCTCACTCTGAGGACACAACCTCCCAGTATGCTGTGGGTTGGGAAAGAAAATCCAAAGTCTCAATACTTGTATTTCTGTCTAGAGGAAATAGGAAATTCACAGAAGATTTTTAAGAAGGGAAATGACATGGTATATAACCTGTGCTTTAGAAACATCTTTTGTGTAGAGTGATAGAGAAAGTAAATTGGAGGGTAAAAAACTGGAGATCAGTTAGAAAACTTTTGTTAATCCAATAAAGAGGTAATCAAGACTTGAATTCTAAGGCACCAACAGTGCTCTGAAAAAACTTTTTTTAATTCACAAAATTCATCTTCTAAAGTTCATCTATGTTAGGTGGCATATGTTCATTGTTGTTCATCCTTCAGTTTCAAACAGGTCCAATGATATAATAGAGTGATGTCTTAATTTGAGCCCAAACTGGATGGAAGTGAGGCAGAGTTGCACAAAATTGTCAGCCTCACTCTCTCTTCCAGATTATTGAAGTTTAGTGTCAGGACAAAAGTCAAGAGAGCTGGCAATGGCCTCAGCTGTGGTGTACAACTTTGGCATCTTAGAGGCCGGACCAAGGTCTCTGTGCTCCTCCAAGAGGCCAGCTTCAGAAACTTCCTGGCCTGTTGGAACAAACTATTCTAATCCACCCATGACTTCATATGCTTGGGGTAGACATCCCCTAACACACCGACAGCTTGGAGGCCTTTTGGTTACCCTCAACCTGGTCTAGCCTGTCTGTCGAGATGGCTTTACTAAGCTGTGCACACTATGCATGCTCCAGCTTCTTGGAGGAGAAACTGTTTGAAGTAGGATCAGGCCGACTGATGATTTCTTTTAATGAATCAACTATAGGCATTTATTATTATATGCCGCACATTCTGCTAAGTACTGGAGATATAACTACAAAAATAAGGGAGTCAATCTCTGCCTTCAAGAATTTACATTCTCATAATTGGAGGGGGAGGAGAGGAAAGAGAAGGTTCCTGACAAAAGGCAACTCTCTGAGAATATAAATCACAGAAGACTGCAGATTTACATTTGTAATATAGTTTCCTCTTTGGCAAGCTTCCTTATTACCTGCTACCATACTCTGAGACTTGTTTTACTATTCCACCATGCTCCAGGAAGCTCATCTTTGGGAAAACCTCATCATCCTGCAAAAGCCCTTCTGTGGTATTCTGCCCCATCCGCATTCTCTGTCCCTCTGATGGGAGAATGCGGCCCTCCCTTTAAGGAGGGATCCCAATTCAGAACATCTCAGTTTTTACCTAACTTTTTACTTTGAGAACTTCTTTGACTTTTCGATTAGGTGGCATAATTAGCTTTGAGAAGATCAGAGTTTGAATCCTTCCTTTTGACAGTTATTAGTAGGGTGACCTTGGGCAAGTCATATGACTGCTCTCGGCCTTAGTTTTATCTGTAAAATAGGGATAATTAATAACATCTACCTCCCAGGGTTGTTATGAGGGGAGAATGAGATAATATATGTTTTTTTTTGCTTGTGTTGTAAAATTCTTTTTTTTAAAATTTTATTTTATTTGCATAACATATGTGTGGGTAATTCTTCAACAATAACCCTTACATAGCTTTCCATTACAAATTTTTCCCCCCAACTTCCCCACCCCTCCCCTAGATGGCAGGATATCCACTACATGTTAACTATGTTAAAATATTGGCAAATCGAATATATGTATACATATTTCCAAACTTATCATTGTTGTGCAAGAAAAATCTTATCTACACAAATGATATATCAGATAAAGGAAACACAATGTAAGCAAACATCAATCAAGGAGTATGAGAATGTTATGTGGTGGTCCACCTTTCACATCCCTCTCTCTGGGTGTATATGGCTTTCTTCAGTGAACAATTGGAGGTGGTTTGAAACATATCATTGTTGAAGAGAGCCATGTCCATCAGAATTAATCGTCATATAGTACTGTTGTTGCTGTGTATAATGATCTCCTGGTTCTGCTCATTTCACTCAGCATCAGTTCATGTAAGTCTCTCCAGGGCTCTCTGAAATCATCTTGCTGGTCATTTCTTACAGAACAATAATATTCCATAATATTCATATACCATAATTTATTCAGCCATTCTCCAATTGAAGGGCATCTATTCAATTTCCAGTTTCTAGCCACTACTAAAAGGGCTGCCACAAACATTCTTGCACATGTGGGGCCCTTTCCTTCCTTTATGATTTCTTTGGGATATAAGCCCAATAGAAATGCTGCTGGGTCAAAGGGTATGCACAGTTTGATAACTTTTTGAGCATAGCTCCAAATTGTTATGAGATAATATATGTAAAGCACTTTGCATATCTTAAAGTATTATACAAATGCTAGCTATCATTATCACTACTACTACTACTACTACTACTACTACTACTACTACTGCTACTATTACTACTACTACTACTACTGCTGCTGCTACTACTGCTACTACTACTACTACTACTACTACTACTACTATTACTACTACTACTGCTGCTGCTACTACTGCTACTACTACTACTACTACTACTACTACTACTACTATTACTACTACTACTACTACTACTACTACTACTACTACTACTACTACTACTACTACTGCTGCTGCTGCTAGATAGGTTTCAATTTGATCCACTGAAAGGGGATGTTCATACCAATGAAGCTGGATCATAGGAGGTAACTGAAACTCTATATACTTGTCATCTCCCTCACAAAGTCTTTGTAAGGTAAGTGAACACTTTGGAAATCTCAAAGCTCTCTAGGCTCATGAGCTATGTTTTGTTTTTAATTCAAATAATAAAATAAAGCTGTACAGCTTTAGTTTTCTTTATATTATTGAGTTTATGGGAACTGCCTATAGGCTAACACACTACTTTTCTGTGGTAACAAATCAAACCTCATATGGATCAGTAATTTTATCTATTAAAGAGTTCCCTTGAACTATGTGGATTACAATCCATCTTTGACTGTCCATCTTATTTAACTCTAGTCTCTGTCTTTTCACCACATTGTCCCCAAAGTGATGAAGGACCTCCAGTGAAGCTCTCTGTCCAATTTCTCTGACCACTCTGGCACTCCAAATATAGTGACAGTATTCTATAGAGATATCCAATCAAAGGCATAGCTCTTGTAAGAGACAGGACTAAAAAAACACATAACAGAAGCAAAATGTCCAATTCAGAGACATTTCAAAGTTGCCATTTTGAAGTCTTGGCTATATTCTGGAACCCCAGCTGCTCTGATGGAGGGCCCTTAGTGATCAGTCATGATTTATAATCAAGGATTAATTAGCTCTCAATTGGCCAACAGCTGTTCACTGGTACACCATTTTGCAGTTCAAGAATCCTACAATTTCTTTGAGCTTTTCCAACTGTGCAGGCCAGCTATGCTATAGAGATGCACAGTTATTTCCAGAAGGCATCTGGCCCAAAAGGGTCTCATATCCCTTTGCAATTATTCTGACTGCTGACAGCTTCCTATGTCAAGTAAAAATCAGGAAGGGAGTTACTGAATGGATTTTGGTTTTGGGTCAGTATCTTGTAAGCCCTTCCTTTGGTCCCAGTTTTATTAACAGCCAATTGTCTTTCATCAATGAAGATTTATGTCGCATCTGCTAAGTGCAGAGCCCTATGCTGGAAATTGGAAGAAATACAAAATTTAAAATGAACATGGATCCTGTCTTCAAAGACTCAAAAGAGTTTATGCCCCTTTAGATACAAAAATTAGATAATTTTTATTAAGTAAAGTCATATGGCAAGTTCATTAAAGGGGGACAAAGCAGGACCATGTAAGGTCAATACTAATTCAGAGAGAGATCAGTTTTCCTAAAGGAGGCAGCACCATAGTTAGGCTTTAAAAAAAGAGTAAGGTTGTGCATGATGACCCACTCCTACAATACCTGCTGCAGAGGCTGAAGCTGATAGATCAATTGAGTCTGAGAGTTCTAAGCTATGGTATCCACACAAAGTCTGACATGAATATAATGGGGCAAGGTGGGGAAGACAAGTTTGCTTGAGGAAGGATGAGATAGTCCTGGTTTGAAATAGAACAGGTCAATGATTCCATGATGATCAGTACTGAGATCAGACCTATGAGTGGTCTTTGCACTTCCAGCCAAGGCAAGAGGGAGACTATGTCTAAAAAATAATAATAAATAAGAATAAAAGGATGATAGGCATTCAATAGGACAAGATAGAGAATGAAAGCATTTTAGCAACATGGAAGAGGCTGAGCAAAGACTTAAAGTTAGAAGAAAGTAGTGTGGGTCTGGGGACGAGAAAATTGCTCATTTTGTCTGGAGCACAGGGAGGGTATACAGGAATAGTATTTGTTGTGTCTGGAGAGGTATCAGGTTATGATGAGACTTTTATGATTCAAGAAACAATAGACAACTCCTAAAGATTGCTCAGTAGGTGAGGGGATGCTCATCAGTTGGGGATGGCTGAATAAGTTATGGTATATGAATAACATGTTATGGAATATTATTGTTCTATAAGAAACGATCAACAGGATGATTTCAGAAAGGCCTGGAGAGACTTACATGAACTGATGGTAAGTGATGTGCATAGAAGCAAGAGAACATCATACACAGCAACAAGATTACATAATGATCAACTGTGATCGACTTGTCTCTTTTCAACAATGAGATGATTCAGGTCAGTGCAATAGACTTGTGATGGAGAGAGCCATCTGCACCCAGAGAGAGGACTGTGGGGACTCGATGTAGATCACAACATAGTGTTTTCACCTTCATTGTTGTGGTTTGTTTCCTTTTTTCTTTCTTAACTTTTTCCCTTTTTGATCAGATTTTTCTCGTGCAGCATGATGAAAGTTGAAATATGTATAGAAGAACTGCATGTTTAACATATATTGGATTACTTGTTGTCTATGGGGAGGAGGTGGGGAAAGGGAGGGAGAAACAATTTGGAATGAAGGTTTTGCAAGAGTGAATGTTGAAAACTATTATTTGCAAATATTTTGAAAATAAAAAGTTATTATTAAAAAAGATTGCTCAGTAGAGAAATGATTTGATCAGAGCTATGTATAAGAAAAATAATTCTTATATGAAGGATGCAAGGATTATAACAAACCCAATTTGGGATATATTGAGTTTGGGGTATAGTAGGACAGTGAAGAGATGGAAGTCAGAGTAGAGACTAAGGCTAAAGATAGTTATATTAAAGTAGAATAAGAGAACTACATATAAAATGGAATGTCCATTTTCTGTAATCCTGAACAATTACAGATTAGAAGTCCTAAAGCACAGACCAGACTGTGCTCCGTTTCTACTTTTATTCAGCCATGGTGTGTAGGCTTGGCTATCACATCTGAGCAAGACTAACCTCCATGTTGTTAGATCATCTGTGTATAACTACTGAGTGTCCTAAGGTGACATATTATGCAAAGTATGGAAGACTTAGCGCAAAGCATTATGCTATGCTTTTTCCTAAATGCTCTTGCCCAATACACTCTTTCGAAAACCACATCCCCATGCCTTGTTCTTCAAACCTATTCTTTGTTCCTCTTTATACCTAATTGGTGAGCTTGCCTTTCGAATCACTTATTCTCTCCAGTAATTGAAACTCAAAAATAATACGTGACACCTTGTGCCCTCTTTTGGGGAATAAGTCCCACTATACATCTACCTGCCTTGAATAATGCCTCTGGGATACTGAGAATACCGAGAGTCACATGATGTTGGTTCTTCTATATTCCCTCCAGCTTTGTCACCTACCACCTGGGTTTGGGATTTTCATTGAAAGGGTGCCAAGGAAAACATTAAGAACAAGGACCAGAAATCAACAGTGTTAGCCCAAATTTTTAGCCCTAATTTTTGGTCAGCCCCCAGTAGAGTGCTCTTTATCCTCCTTGTGTTGCTGTCTGAATTCAAGAATATGCTTTCAATTACCTAAATTATAGAAACATGATCAACTTGTCAGATTCTTAGCCAATTCAAGGAGGATAGTAAAGAGTATTAATTCCATAAGTGATAGAGAAATAGTGTAATAGATGTACAGAACGAAACACATTCTTAGCCATTTGTTGTTGTTCAGTCATTTAGATCATGTCCAACTCTTCATGACCCTATTTGAGATTTTCTTCACAAAAATACTGAAGTAGTTTACCATTTCTTTCTCCAGCTCATTTTATAGATGAAGAAACTGAGATAAATAGGGTTAAATGACTTGCCCAGAAACACACAACTAGTAATTGTCTAGGGTCAGAATTGAATTCAAAATGATGATTTTTCCTGATTCCAGATTTACTCTATCCACTATTCCACTTTAGAACAAAGTGAAAGGGTTGGTGTTTCTATCCAGTTAGCCAGTGAATTACTATGTTTTGCTTGATTATGAAAATTGTTAAAAGAGATTTTCTGTTTAAATTAGTAGAAGTAGTGAGTTAGTAGGCAGTGAAAAATATACCCACCCCCAATAGCACCATTATTAAAAATTTTAATGATATTAGGAAAAAGGTAAGAGGGCACAGATATTGTTCCAATCTTATTCAATTTTATGGAGGAGCATGATATTACAGTGGATAAAGAGCTGCCCTTGAGGCTAAGAAAATCTTTAGAATCATTCAACAAGAAGGAACAAGGACATGGACCACTGGGAAAAGAGCCCAGAGAATTTAGTGGGACCATATGCAAACAGTGCATCAATGCATTCTCTTCTCACCTCTGAAATGGAGAATCCTAAGTTTTTCAAGGCTCACTTTTTATCACCTGATAATAAGGCTTTTATTGATCCCCTAATCCTACTCTCGTATGCTAATTGCCCTCTAAAAAAAATCATCTTTATATATATATATATATATATATATATATATATATATATATATATATATGTATATATATATGCATATATATATATATGAAAGCAAATGTTATCTCCTATAACTAGACTATAAACTTCAAAGGGTAGTTTTTGCTATTATCTTTGTAATGCTAGCACCTGGCAGAGAGCCTGGCAAATAACTATTGATTGATTGATTGATTGATTAGATCAGTACAGTGACATCCCCACAAGATATCAGAGGTATGAGTTATCCTCAGAACATGTGGCCTGGACATTTATATTTAATGTGTGTCTTCCATATTTGACCTGGACAACCATATTTACTATATGTGTGCCCCATGGGATGATTCTCAGTCCTACCACTGTATATGTGTATTTATAGAAGAATGTGTGCCAGGAAGGTTTGTTGGTTAATTGGCTATTTTGTGAGGGTGGCGGGGAAAGAGGAAGAAAACTAAGCTTTGTTAAATAACTTTGATTTGAACTAATTGTGTCCTTTGACTAAGCAGTAAAAGTATGGACATTTGTGTGGGCTTATGAGCTATAATTTGAGTAGATGTGGATCCACAGAGTATTTTAACCTTATGTAGCATTTCTGGGTATCTAAATAGGCTTGCTAGAGGTATAATGCCTCCATTACCCATCCATTTCCTAACTCTCTCTTATCACTCTACCAAAGCCATTATTTACACAATGATTCATGGGTCATGTAAATATTAGGCTTGGTTTGTTCTGGATGTTTGTACAGCTATCTATGTACATTAAGGTTGCCAGGTTTCAGTTTGGAGAACACAGCCTTAAGTTCAGAGTGGATAGGGTGAAGTGAAGAAAGACCTCAGTGCTATCAGCATCTGGCCCAGCTCAAATACAGAACCATTTACACATCTTGACACTGCAAAACAGTACAAGAAACTAAAATCTAGGACAATCTTTTATAGAGTGTATAGTTGGCAGCCCTAATGTAAAGTAAAAACAAGCAATTCAGATCCCACTAATCTACTGCATTATCTAGAAAAAAAGTACTCACTAAGGAAATTAATAAAATAAATGAAGTTGTCAGGGTTCCATCTGCTGTAGAGAATAATCTGTTTTAAAGCTTCTAAGCAGAATCTTTACATGTACTCCAATATTCCAACCTATAAGTGATTTCATTGACATGGGTATTCTCTTCAGTTATGCACTTTTGCAATCCTGGCATGTCTTTTTTAATGACTCTTGTCTGTCTTCCCAAGAACCTACCATAGTTGATCCAACAAAAGTGCTGAAGGACCTTCTTGATTCTTCTTGACACCATGAGGATATTAACAGAATATGTGAACTGTCCATCAGTTTTCCCTCACTCTCATTACAATTCTTTAAATTATATACATTTTTTACACATCAAAGGATGACTTTAGAGGTATCCTTTATCACCCAGCTCCTTCACAATTCCTGCTTTGCAATGTGTTAGGCCTTGCTCATGCTCCATAGTGTTTCTCTATCAGTCTCTGGGTAAATTTCAGCTTTAATTCTTAGACCATGTAGAGTTCCATGACTCACAGTCATACAATATCACAATAATAATATTAATAGCTAACATTTATATAGTACTTACTATGTACCAGGCACTGTACATTTATTAATTCAATAATCTTCACAACTCTAGAATATATTATTCCCATTCAAAGAAAAGGAAACTGAGGTAACCAGAGTTTACATGACATCTCCAAAATCACACAGCTAGTAAGCGTCTATAGCTGCATTTGAATTTAGGTCTTCTAAAGAGCCTAGGACTTTATCCCCTGTACCACTAGAAGTATTCTGATATTAAAAATATGGGCTTCTATTTCAGGGATAAATTTGGGGTCATTAGAAGAATTTTGCGGTTTCCCAAAGGGCAATCTAGCCCCATCTCTTTCTCATGTTTAATTCTATGCCCAACTCACCTGTTATATCTAAAACACATGCATTGGTAAGTAAGGTCTGTAGGTTATTTACATACTGCAAATCATAGTCTTTGTTGTTTTTTTCTTGTGTGCATGTTAGGTCCAATTCTGAATGAGTATGAATCTCATTTAGGAGACTGTAGTATTCTGAGGCTTCATGCAATTAGCTCAATGTCATTCACAAAGAAGTGCATCTACAGACCCTCACCATCTAGAGCAGAGGTTCTTAACTTTTATGTATTTTTTCTTTTATTGTGAACTACTTTGGCAGTTTGGTGAAAACTGTTTACCCCATCTCAAAATAATGCTTTTGAATACATAAAATACATGACATAAAGTCATGAAGGAAACTAATTATATTTAAATATAGTTATCAAAATATTTTTAAAGTGTTTATTGTTGTGATTGTCTAGTTGCTTTCAGCCTTGTCCAACTCTTCATGATCCCATTAGGGTTTTCTTGGCAAAGATATTGGCCATTTTCTTCTCTAGCTATTTTTATAGATGAGGGAAGTGAGGCAAATAGTTAAGTGACTTGTTCAGGGTCACACAGTAAGTCCCAAGGCTGGATTTGAACTCATGAAGATGTCTTCATAATTCCAAGTCCGGGACTCTCTCCACTGTGTCATCTATCTGTCCTTAAAGTATTCATGGACCCCAAGTTAAACTTCCCTTTTCTGCCAGGACTTTGTTCTGGCTTTCTTCCTTGGCATTACTGAACATTCTAATTAGAGTACCTTGTTTTATTTTTCTCTTAATATTAATGATCAGAGGGTTTTTTTCCTTTCAAGAAGATTTTCATATGTGCATGGAAGACACTTTGTTAAAGAACAGATCTTTAGTTTTGCTTTACTGAATCACTTTTAAAAAAACAAACACAGTGAGATCTTTTATTTTCCACATCTTTCAGTCAGTTCTAAAATGATAAAGATGTGACCTATTATAGATTACTTGCAAATGACAGCTTGTTTTTTTTTAACTCCCTCATCAATGATATCTTTAATGCATATACATATCATTCCCACATCCTAAACAATGTAGTCCAAAAAGTTGGACATGACTGAAAAATTACTAATCTCTTTATTATAAAAATTAATTAAATTTGATTGAAATTCTATATAAAATTGTTATAACCAGTGTTGATATCCTTTCTTCCATCTATTTTCCATTTTCAGCACTAATGCCCTGTTTTCTTAAAAAAATAAAAACAAATTTTTTATTTGTACACTATGCTGCTTTTCTAATCTTTCTTTTTTTGAGTGCCATTACTGCTTTTTGGTAAGTAGAACTGGGACTGTAATATTACAGTTCAAATGGGGAGGTTCCACTTTCCCAGAAGGTAAGAGAGAGAGAGAGAGAGAGAGAGAGAGAGAGAGAGAGAGAGAGAGAATGTTAGAATATTTTTGTAGATCTTTTCTTCCTTTCTTTTGTTTTTAGTCCTTTCAGTTTCATGCCTAGATGCCTTCAGAATGACTTTGCTTAGTAGGGTCACTCAGTCTCTAGAATTCAGATCTCTGAGCTTTCTTTAGGGATAGAGATTGGACCTGTGGTTTAATTGTTAATGCACTTCTAAATGAGAAAACTCACTGTAATGATGTGGATGAGTGCTTTTTCTATAACTTACCATCTTAGAAAGTCATTTTTTCTCCACTGCATCTTCTTGTTTCCTGAGGTGATACTGTTTATAATCTTATACAATCCTTTTGCATAAAATTTTACAGACAATTTAATATTCTATTTCAGTGTTATCCTTGACTATAGAATCTTTCTACTTGGTATGCAATTCAGTTGTTTAAGCATGTTTTAGGCTGTTTTGGTTTCTTTATTGGGCAGCTAAGTGCCACAGTAGATAGAGTAGAGGACCTAAAATCAGAAAGACTGCTCTTCATGTGTTCAAATTCAGCCTCAGATGCTAACTAGCTGGGTGATTCTGGGCAGAGAACTTAACTCTATTTGTATTAGTTCTTCATCTATAAAATGAACTGAAGAAGGAAATGGCAAACCATTTTTATATCTTTGCCAAGAAACCCTGAATTGAGTCACAAACAGTTAGACGACTGAAAATTACTAATATCTTTATTATAAAAATTAATTTATATTAAAATTTTCTATGAATTTTTTATAACCAGTGTTGATATCTTTTCCTCCATTTATTTCCCATTTTCAGCATCAATGCCATGTTTACTTAAAAATTAAAAAAAAACTTTAAAAAAAAAGTTGCACGCCAAATTGTTTTCTAATTTTTATTCTTTTATTTTCACGATAAGGAGTGTCTTTACTCTTAACAAGTTGCATGTCTGATTATACACACAGTTGATTCAGGAATGACTTCCAGAGTAGTTAGTCATTTCCTGACTGTTAAAACATAATCACCTTCCATTTTGTGATATTATTTGAGACTTTCCATGCCCAATGCCTTTGAATTCTTTTCTAAAAGATATACAAAGATATACAAGTGTGAAGTTTCTATGTAGCCTACAACTTTTTGGATACAATAAAACCAAGTGTGACAACTCCCCTTCTATTTAGTTGCAACTTGGTTTCTTATTTATAGTATAAATGTTAAAAATCAATACAATTCAATTCTTCTAGCAGTTTGCCAACTTACCCACTGATTGTTGGACAAAGACCTCAAATTTAGAGTACCAACTGCTAAGTTAATGTTTATAGACAGTCTTAAAACTATGTGGTTCTCACTAAATATAGCAATCAGGAATGAGGCAACTCTCAGTGAGCAGATGTCTCCCACTGATCACAAATGGAACTTAACACACATGGGAAGTGATTTGTGCAAATCCATCCCCACTGATGTGGACAGCTAGGTAGTGCAATGGATGAACATGGACCTGGAGTCAAGAAGACCTGAGTTCAAATGTGGCCTTAGACACCTACTAGCTAGCAGTATGACTCTGGGTAAGTCACTTAACCCTGTTTGCCTCAGTTTTCTCTTCTATAAAATGAGCTGGAGAAGGAAATGGCAAACTACTCCAGTATCTTTGACAAGAAAATCTCAAATGGGGACACAAAGAGTCAGATATGATTGATTAACAACAATAAAATCCCTATTGATAAAGAGCTCAAAGTTCATTCCCTATGATAGTCATCTCTCTAGACACAAATTACCATACATACATTAATAGGCATGTTGATAATTGAAGTCCTTTGTAAATTCAGGTCAATTCAACAAATATTTAATTAGTACTTATGGTGTGTAGAGCATTGTGCTAAATCCTGGGGCAGATATAAAATGTTGAGATAAGATATAGTCCTTATCTCAAGAAGATTTTTCTTTCTAAATATACTCACTGTCTTTGAACTAATCATTCAGACAAAAAAACAGTGTCCCTACCTTCAAAGAGGGCACCTTCTAGTAAGCAAGGCAACATTCTACATATAAAAGATATATAATATAAAGGGAAGATTATCTCAGAGGGAAGGCAAAAGGTGAGGGGGGAATTAAGGATTCATTAGCCTTTGAATGAGTGTCTAAAAATGCTGTCAAAAATTATGTATTTTTTTTTGGTTTGTTTTGCTGGTTTTGGGGTAATTTTTGTTGAGACTATTTCCTACCTTTGCCTGGGATGGAGGTATTACAGTTACCTATGATGGGCCAATGCTATTGCTGATTGACATGGAAACCTTGATAGAGACTACTGGTGCTACAATGCATAGAGTGCTGTGCCTGGAGTGAGGAAGAATAGAAGACCCTGGACAAATTTTAACAGTTTTCTCAATTGTAAAATGGGGTTTTCAATACACCTACCTCACAGCATTGTTGTAAGAATTAAATAAAATGATATTAGCATGGGACATAGTAGATGCTATAAACATGCTTATTCCCTTCCTTCCTAATCTGGGTCTCTATGCCTAGAAAAAAATAAAATTAAAAGTTGCCTAATCTGAAAACCAACTATTGATTCTTAACATTTCCTTATATCCTTTTTGCTACTATCACTACAAAAAAAAGAAGGGGCAGAAGAGGACCTTCTGAGGGCCATTTTGTATTTTTTATTTGTTTCACAGGTTGCCATGGCTAAAGAATTCATCACCAAGTAGTTGATCTTGGCGAAAAGCCTTGATATATTTAGATAGGTTGGTCCTTAAAAAGTAAATATTGTCTCAACCACACAGATGCATATACCATCCAGTACACATGATCTACCAAACAAATGTTCTTGAGACCAAGTTATTCTTCCCTCAATGCATGGAGACTGGGGGGGGGGGGGAGGAAGGGAAGAGGGGAGGGAGTTAAGAATGAAAGTTGCTGGGTAAAGAAAAGCTCTTAAATTCCCTAGCTGTGTGACCCTGGGCAAGTCACAACCTCAATTGCCTCAGCAAAAGAGAAAGAAAGAAAGAAAGAAAGAAAGAAAGAAAGAAAGAAAG
>JAJPUD010000400.1:337989-395837 GCA_023553655.1 Myrmecobius fasciatus | reverse complement strand
ATACAGAGTGAAGGTAAAGGGCTGGAGCAGAATCTTCTATGCTTCAGGTGAACAAAGAAAGGCAGGGGTAGCAATCCTTATCTCGGATCAAGTAAAAACAAAAATAGATCTAATTAAAAGAGATAAGGAAGGAAACTACATTTTACTAAAGGGTTCCATAGACAATGAAGCAGTATCAATACTTAACATATATGCACCAAGTGGTATAGCATCCAAATTCCTAGAGGAGAAGTTAAGAGAGATGCAAGGAGAAATAGACAGTAATACTATACTAGTGGGAGATCTCAACCTTGCTCTCTCAGAATTAGATAAATCAAATTCCAAAATAAATAAGAAAGAAGTTAGGGAGGTTAACAAAAGGCTAGAAAAGTTAGGTATGATAGATCTCTGGAGGAAATTGAATGGTGATAGAAGGGAGTATACTTTTTTCTCAGGGTTCATGGAACTTATACAAAAATTGATCATGTGTTAGGGCATAAAAACCTCAAAATCAATTGCAGAAAAGCAGAAATAGTAAATGCATCCTTCTCAGATCATGATGCAATAAAACTCACATGTAATATAAGGCCAGGAGAAAATAGGCCGCAAGTTATTTGGAAATTAAATAATCTAATCCTGAAGAACGAATGGGTGAAAGAGCAAATTATAGACACAATCGAAAATTTCATCCAGGAGAATGACAACAATGAGACAACATACCAAAATTTGTGGGACTCGGCTAAAGCGGTTATAAGGGGTAATTTTATATCTCTAGATGCTTACTTGCGTAAAACAGAGAAGGAGAAGATTAATGAACTGGGCTTACAATTAAAAAAGCTAGAAAAAGACCAAATTAAAAACCCTCAATTAAATACCAAATTGGAAATTCTGAAAATTAAAGGGGAGATCAATAAAATTGAAAATAAGAAAACTATTGAATTAATAAATAAAAGTAAGAGTTGGTTTTATGAAAAAACCAACAAAATAGATAAGCCGTTAGTTAATTTGATTAGAAAAAGAAAAGAGGAAAATCAAATTATTAGTCTCAAAAATGATAAGGGAGAACTTTCCTCCAATGAAGAGGAAATTAGAGTAATAATTAGGAGTTTCTTTGCCCAACTTTATGCCAATAAATTTGAGAATGTAAATGAAATGGAGGAGTATCTACAAAAATATAGATTGCCCAGATTAACAGAAGAGGAAATAAATTATTTAAATAGCCCTATTTCAGAAAAAGAAATAGAACAAGCTATTAATCAACTCCCTAAGAAAAAATCTCCAGGGCCAGATGGATTTACATGTGAATTTTACCAAACATTCAAGGAACAATTAATCCCAATACTATATAAACTATTCGAAAAAATAGGGAAAGAAGGTATACTACCAAATTCCTTCTATGACACAGATATGGTGCTGATAGCTAAACCAGGTAGGGAGAAAACTGAGAAAGAAAACTATAGACCCATTTCCCTAATGAATATTGATGCAAAAATTTTAAATAAGATTTTAGCAACAAGATTACAGAAAGTCATCCCCAGGATAATACATCATGACCAAGTAGGATTTATACCAGGAATGCAGGGCTGGTTCAATATTAGGAAAACTATTAGCATAATCAATTATATTAATAACCAAATTAATAAAAATCATATGATTATCTCCATAGATGCAGAAAAAGCCTTTGATAAAATCCAACACCCATTCCTATTAAAAACACTGGAGAGTATAGGAATAAATGGGCTTTTCCTTAAAATGATAAGTAGTATCTACTTAAAACCTTCAGCAAGCATCATATGTAATGGAGTCAAACTAGAACCATTCCCAATAAGATCAGGAGTGAAACAAGGCTGCCCACTGTCACCATTACTATTTAATATTGTATTAGAAATGTTAGCTTTAGCAATAAGAGAAGAAAAAGAGATAAAAGGAATCAGAGTAGGTAGTGAAGAAACCAAATTATCACTCTTTGCAGATGACATGATGGTATACTTAGAGAATCCTAGAGACTCAACTAAAAAACTACTAGAAACAATTCACACCTTTAGCAAAGTGGCAGGATACAAAATAAATCCACATAAATCATCAGCATTTTTATATATTACCAATAAAGTTCAGCAGCAAGAGATACAAAAAGAAATTCCATTCAAAATAACTGTTGATAGTATAAAATATTTGGGAATTTATCTGCCAAGGGATAGTCAGGAACTATATGAACTAAATTACAAAACACTTTCCACACAAATCAAATCAGACCTAGTCAATTGGAAAAACTTAAAATGCTCATGGGTAGGACGAGCGAATATAATAAAAATGACAATACTACCCAAACTAATTTACTTATTTAGTGCCATACCAATCAAACTCCCAAGAAATTATCTTACAGATCTAGAAAAAATAGTAGAAAAGTTCATTTGGAAAAACAAAAGGTCTAGAATTTCAAGAGGATTAATGAAAAAAAAGGCTGAAGATGGTGGACTTGCTGTACCAGATCTAAAACTATATTATAAAGCAGCGGTCATCAAAACCATTTGGTACTGGCTAAGAAATAGAGTAGTCGATCAGTGGAATAGGATAGAATCACAAGACAAACTAGGCAATAACTATAGCAATTTGGTTTTTGATAAACCCAAAGACCCCAGCTTTTGGGATAAGTATTCACTATTTGACAAAAACTGCTGGGAAAACTGGAAACTAGTGTGGAAGAAATTAGGGCTTGACCCACATCTAACACCACATACCAAGATAAGATCTAAATGGGTTCATGATCTGGATATAAAGAGTGATTTTGTAAACAAGTTAGAGGAACATAATATAGTTTACCTCTCAGACCTGTGGAGATGGAATAAATTTATGTCCAAAGAAGAACTGGAACTTTTAATTGAAAACCAGATAGATAACTTTGACTATATTAAGTTAAAAAGTTTTTGTACAAACAAAATCAATGCAGACAAGATTAGGAGGGAAGCAATAAATTGGGAAATCATCTTTACATTTAAGGGTTCTGATAAAGGTCTCATCTCTAAAATATATAGAGAATTGTCTCATATTTATAAAAATTCAAGCCATTCTCCAATCAATAAATGGTCAAAGGATATGAACAGACAATTTTCAGAGGATGAAATTAAAACTATTTATAGTCATATGAAAAGGTGCTCCAAATCACTATTGATCAGAGAAATGCAAATCAAGACAACCCTGAGATACCACTTCACACCTGTCAGATTGGCTAAAATGACAGGAAAAGTTAATGATGAATGTTGGAGGGGTTGTGGGAGGGCTGGGACACTGATGCATTGTTGGTGGAGCTGTGAACGGATACAGCCATTCTGGAGAACAATTTGGAGCTATGCTCAAAAAGTTATCAAACTGTGCATACCCTTTGACCCAGCAGCATTTCTATTGGGCTTATATCCCAAAGAAATCATAAAGGAAGGAAAAGGCCCCACATGTGCAGGAATGTTTGTGGCAGCCCTTTTTGTAGTGGCTAGAAACTGGAAATTGAATAGATGCCCTTCAATTGGAGAATGGCTGAATAAATTATGGTATATGAATGTTATGGAATATTATTGTTCTGTAAGAAATGACCAGCAAGATGATTTCAGACAGGCCTGGAGAGACTTACATGAACTGATGCTGAGTGAAATGAGCAGAACCAGGAGATCACTATACACGGCAACAACAGTACTATATGACGATCAATTCTAATGGACATGGCTCTCTTCAACAATGAAATGTTTCAAACCACCTCCAATTGTTCACTGAAGAAAGCCATATACACCCAGAGAGAGGGATGTGAAATGTGGACCACAACAAAACATTCTCATACTCCTTGATTGATGTTTGCTTACATTGTGTTTCCTTTATCTGATATATCGTTTGTGTAGATAAGATTTTTCTTGCACACCAATGATAAGTTTGGAAATATGTATACATATATTCGATTTGCCAATATTTTAACATAATTAACATGTAGTGGATATCCTGCCATCTAGGGGAGGGGTGGGGAGTTGGGGGGAAAAATTTGTAACGGAAAGCTATGTAAGGGTTATTGTTGAAGAATTACCCACACATATGTTATGCAAATAAAATAAAAATTTAAAAAAAAAAAGAAATAGAGGAAAAAAGCAATGGCACAGGAGAGAGCAATTGTTTCATATTGCAAGCTGTCAAGTGCCACCTGCGTTCTTCATAAGTGACACAGGATTGATCTAAAGGTAGCTGCCATAACAAAGTACTCCAGTTTTCTTCATCTTCACCAGTAAGAGAAGAAATATCTTTCATCCCACCACAGACTGGATATTTTAGGGAATTAACTACCTGGAAGGTAGTTTTACCTAAGGGGTTTCTACTTGGACATTTCTGGTGGTCATTGAAAGGGCCCTCACAGTTACTATGCCCATAATACCCCTTCCCTACATGGATGCCCCCCATATAACACAAATGGAACAGGAGCTTTAGTTTAGAGGATATCTCAGGGTTGACTGCGCTAAAGGGACCTTAGTGCCTTGGTGCTGAATTTTCCTGTATAGTTTTACTAGCTCCCTGCCATGGTCCAGTCATCAATTTACACTCTCATCAGTCCATATTTCAGGAGCCACAATCAAAAGCTCACACCTATCTAACTAGACAGAGGGCTCTGTTTGCCTCTCCCTTCCATCTCTCTTCCCAGAATACCTATTCAAACTGATGTCAGTATTTGCCCAAACCATAACCAATGTGACTTTTAACCCAAATTTTACCAATTTTATCAGCCCACGTATCTATGGTTATGTAATAAGGGAAACCCATAGCTAAAATCTGAACCTGTTTGGGTGTTACTCAGAAGGTAAGATCTAGCTGCAGAGAAAGACTGGGTATAGTGTGTGACAGGCCATAGGAACTGAGAAAGGAGATGTTGCATAAATCCAAATTATCATATTTATTTCTTTTAGGAACTTTACCTCCTATCTGAGAGCTTGTGAGCTGGCTCCAAGAGGAATTTGTTTTTACAAAACCAAATAATAATAACATAATTAATATTAATAAATAAATAATTAATAATAATAAAGAACCAGGTACCTTTCAGATTTCTGTTTGAACTTCCCCAACCCTCTGTGAAGGGAGCAAACTAGCTTTACTCTCTCAGGGCAAGTTATCACCCTTTTTGTCCTCTTAAGAATAGTGATAGGATAAGCTAAAACATTTTTACCCGGAGTGGGAGTTCCCCCATCAGCCCCAATTTTGTTTCCTGTAGTGTTTTAGCTCCTATCTTACTCTGAATCTGAATTTTTGCGTCAGAGATTACAGACAGTTTTTGTTTTATGTAAATTCACATTATATGAATTAGACTTCAGTAAAGAATTTTGAAAGAAATCTGCATTCCAAAAAACTACTCCCACATCCCTGCACACCTATGTTTACTTTTCTGTACAATATTGTACTCTCTCTCTATTTGCCCCGAAGCTCCACAGCCTCCCAGCAACCACTCTATCTCCCAAACTTCCCCCACCCAAAAAAAAAAAAAACAAAAAAACCCAAACAAACCTTCCAAGTAAAAACAAAATAATGAGGGCTTGGCTTGGGACCTCCTATGCAAAGAGGAGCTCTTCACTCCACTCTGCCCGCCCACCCCAACACGAATGTCTTCCATTCATTTGCCATTGGGTATTGCATGTCTGTCCCTAAACCCCACATGTTGCCTATTGCCCTGAGTCCCTCATGAGTGTGTCCATATTTGGTCCTCTGCCCCTGCCTTCTTCTTCTAGGGTGAAGCTGAACTGAGCCCCTACATGTTCTTCCTTCTGCTCTCCCTCTGTCCCTGAAATCGTGTTGCCTCTAAAAATTGTCTTACTAATAAAATAAATAAATAAAAATAGCCTTACTTAGATGTCTGAGGAACTGTTCACTTAGGTAAAGCAGAAATGGCCTGTTTAAGGCAGGTTCCTGGATTGAACCATTCAGTCCTCATCTTTATCAAGATATATCTTATCTGTTTCATCAGATGCCCTTGGGTCCCTGAAAGTTGATAGCTTTATTTCTAGATGCTGAATGAGTCAATCCAGTTTTTTTTTTTTTTTTTTTTTTTGTTGTTGTTGTTGTTTTGTTTTGTTTTTTTGGATGTGTTATGCTGGCTTTCCAACTTATGCAAAAGTCAGTCAGAAAATGCTGGCCTTGGTGCTTTTTTTTTTTCTGGACCCTTTTCCAGTCTCCACTGAACTAATCCCTCTTCCTGAGTGGGAACCTGTTCCCTGTCCCACAGAGAGAAGCCTCTGGAGGTCTGATCTAGAGGGCTCCAAAAAGAGTGTCTTGTTATCTTATCATTCCATCCTCCTCTATATTTTTAAGGTTCTTCCCCCAACTCCATCATGACATGAACAACAAGATTTATCTTGTTTCAGCTTGGCAAAATCACATCAAATGGGGGCTCTATTTCCTTCATCTCTAAAGGAACAGAGTTGCAATAGGACTTGAAAGCCGCAGCTTTTCTGCCTCTGTGGAAAAGGAGGTACTATAATACTCTAGCTTTAAGAAAAAAGGTTCTGCCACATGGATATTTGGAAAATAATTTGAAAAACACTAAGGCCTTAACTAATTTCTCGCTCTGCAAAAGCATGCTCATTGAAACTGGTCCCTGTTGATGGTCCTTTTCTACACACAGTCTTGTTTTTATTAATGGTCTCACAGACAGCAATCACATGCTAATTAGGGTCCAACTCTGCCCTCCTGTCACTTTTACTGATTGCCTGGGGAAAAAAAAAAGGGCAAACTTGGAAGGAAGCAAAGAGCAATCCCCCTGCTGTATGACAGTGGCAAACTGCCATTTCACAGTCTGTGACAGTATTTGTGGACACTGGGAATTATCTGCAGTGGCTTACTTTGAGAGAAATTTAGCAATAATCAGTTTCTCTTT
The DNA here is from genome assembly GCA_023553655.1 of Myrmecobius fasciatus. Classification (NCBI taxonomy): domain Eukaryota; kingdom Metazoa; phylum Chordata; class Mammalia; order Dasyuromorphia; family Myrmecobiidae; genus Myrmecobius; species Myrmecobius fasciatus. Next base: position 388,969 of record JAJPUD010000400.1, on the reverse strand, counting down.
CACTAAATCCCTTAATGTTCTCTTTTCAATAATCACATATAAATTGAAATGAAGGCCCATTGATGAGATGAAATCATGACTCAAGATAGCCCGTAAAAAAGTGTTCAATGCAGGTTTTCACTACTATTTGGATTACTTCCTATACCCATTATCCAGGGGACAAGGGAAAAATTGTTTTCTAATACTATGGAAGAGAAGGATTTAGGATTGAGAGGTATAGTCCCTAGCACTCAAAGGCCCTAAGAAAATAATCTAAGCAAAGCAAAACATTTTCACATATGAAAAAACTGAAGTGCAAAGAGAGTTACATTTAATAACTGCATTGTTTCCCCAGTTTCTGCCCTGAATTTTATCTTCCTCCTGGAAATTACTAAAATAAAAGTCTGACTGTTTACCCCTCCCCTCTTTTCTCCTCTCTACCTCTCCCCACCCCCAGTACTTCCCTACTCAGTAAACTCCAGTGGCTCCTTATTACTTAGCTCATATCCTATCATCTGCAAGTGGCCTTTCTCATTTACCCCAATCCCCTACCTCCCCTTTAGATTGCACATTTGTATGTATAGAGTTTGCATGTTATCTTCTCCCCTACAATCTGAGCTCCTTACAGGGAAAGAACTATTTTGGGAGTAGGTTTTTTGTTTGTGTGGATTTTTTTTTTGGTCTAAATTTTCTGAATTTAAAATAAAGTCAGGGGTAAAAGATATAGGTGAGAGAATCACCAATGAAAAGACATAGACTTTATAGAGATGGAGTGTTGCATGTGAGGAAAAATAAGAAAATATCTATATCTGTATCATAGAGTACATAGACTGAAATGTAAGAAGATTGGAAAGGTAGAAAGATGCCAGGTTGTGAAAGGCTTTGGATACCATAAGACTTTATTTTTGATCCTGAAAGAAATAGGGAGTCACTGGCATGCACTATAATAGAGGGAGTCTGTTCAGACTTATGCCTTAGGAAATATCATTTTGGCAGCTGAGAGAAGGATAAAATGGAGAGGGTAGATGCTTGAGAGAGGAAAACCAATAAGAAAGCTGTCAGGTGAGAGGTGATGAGGGCTTATACCAACATGATGTGAATGGAGCAAAGTGGGATTTATACCAGAGATGTTGTAAGAAATGACAAAATTCATTGACAGACAGGATAAAATGGATTGACTCCATATAAGGAGTTGAGGATTACAATGAGATTGTGGATCTTAGTAACTTGGAGTATGGTGATGTATTCAATGATAAAAGGAAAATTAGGAAGAGAGAGTAAGATTTTAGGGAAAAGATAATTAGTTCTATTTTGAACATATTGAGTTTTAGATGTAGACTTCCATTTGAGATTTGTATGGGGCATCCATAAGCAGTTGGAAATATAAAACTGAAGGTCAATGGAGAAGTTAGGACTGGATCAATCAATAGATGTGAATTTTACTTATCAACATACAAATGATAATAGACCCGAAGAAAGTTGATAAGATCACCAAGTAAGATAAATTAAAAAGAGAAGAGAGATGAAGACAGAGCCAGTTGAAGCTAACTTGAACCAGCTCTCAAAAGCAGATTGTTAAATTTTCATTATGGGCTTTTATACCTAGGCAAACACTACAAATCAGAGCTTGGTTTATTGCTGTGTTGGTTCTCTGGACTTAAGAAAGTGATGGAGAAAATGTTAATAATGAGATTAAATGTTAAAATATGTGAATGCTTTTTTTTGATATACAGTTGTTAAAACATTTGCCCACACACCCCTGCTTGGGGATAAGGGTGGTGAATATCTAGAGTTATTAGATGAAAATCTAGTAAAGGAGTTTAAAAAGAAGCAGTCCAATCGATGGGAAGAGAATCCAAAAAGAACAGTGTCTTGGAAACCTAGAGAAGCGAAAGTATCCAGAAAGAAATAGTGATTAACTATGTCAAAATCAGATGAGAGGTCCAGAAGGGTGAGGCCTAAAAAAAAGGTCATTAGATTTTGTAGCTTTTGACATCATTAGTAACTTTGGAGAGGACAGTTTCAAACGAATAATGAAGCTGTATGCCACATAACAGAGGATTTACAAGAAAGATGAGATGAAATAGAGGCATCTAGTACAGATAACTTTCTTTTTTTTTAAATTTTTTATTAATACTTTTTATTTGCAAAATGTATGTATGGGTAATTCCTAAACATTAACCCTTAAAAAGCTTTCTGTTACAAATTTTTCCCCCCTACTCCCCACCCCTCCCCTAGGTGGCAGGATATCCACTACATGATAATTATGTTAGAATACTTAAGAAATCGAATATATGTATAGTTATTGCATCATTTTTTGTGCAGGAGAAATCATATCTACAAGAAAGAATAATCGGATAAAGGAAACACAATGCAAGCAAACCTCAATAGAGAACATGAAAATGTTATGTTGTGGTCCACATTTCACATTCCTTTCTCTGGGTGTATATGGCTCTCTTCACCGAACAATTGGAACTGGTTTGAAGCATTTCATTGTTGAAGAGAGTCATGTCCATTAGAACTGATCCTCATATAGTATTGTTGTTGCCGTGAATAATGATCTCCTGGTTCTGCTCACTTCACTGAGCATTAGTTCATGCAAGTCTCTCCAGGCCTCTCTGAAATCGTCCTGCTGGTCGTTTCTTACAGAGCAATAATATTCCATAACATTCATATACCATAATTTACACACCTACACACCTATCAGATTGGCTAAAATGACAGGAAAAGATAAAGATGAATGTTGGAGGGGATGTGGGAAGACTGGGACACATGCATTGTTGGTGAAGCTGTGAACAGATTCAACCATTCTGGAGAGCAATTTGGAACTATGCTCAAAAAGTTATCAAACTATGCATACCCTTTGACCCAGCAGTGTTTCTATTGGGCTTATATCCCAAAGAAATAATAAAGGAAGGAAAGAGCCCTACATGTGCAAGAATGTTTGTGGCAGCCCTTTTTATAGTGGCTAGAAACTGGAAACTGAATGGATGCCCATCAGTTGGAGAGTGGCTGAATAAATTATGGTATATGAATGTTATGGAATATTACAGATAACTTTCTCAAGAAATTTAATCAAAACAGGAAGAGAAATGTTGGGTTATATCTACCAGGATAGATAGGCAAATCGAAAAAAGGCTTTTTAAACACTGGAGGAGACTTGAATATGTTGGTAACCAGGAGGAAAGGAGCCTATAGGTAATGAGAAATTGACTGACAATTAGCAAAAGAGGGCAGGCTAAGCCAATAAATATATGACAAGAAAATGGCAATACTACCTATGTTGATTTATTCAGGAAAAAAAATAATGAAATTCATTTAATGGACCCAAAGGCTAAAAATTTCAAGGAAAAAAATTTGAGAAGGAAGGGAGCCCAGCAGTCTCAGTCTCAAAATTTACTCCAAAGTTATCCTTTTTATTCCAAAATTATAAAAATCATTTGGTACTGGCTAAAAAATAGTGAGACTGACCAATGGTATGGCTTAGGTATACAACATATAGAAGTAAATCAACACTGTTTCTCAGCATTCAATAAGCCCCAGAGTCCCAGCTATTGGATATGGACAAGAAAAAATGTTAAAGAAACCAGGAAGAAGTCTGGCAGAAATTGGTTTTAGATCAATGCTTCTCACCATACATCAAGAATTGCTCCATATAAATATATGACTTGGATAGAAAAGGTTATATCATAAACAAATTAAAGAAGCAAGGAAGAAATTACCTTTCAGATGTATGGATTAGGGAAGAGGTGTAGTCCAAACAAAGGATAGAGAAGATCACAGAAGATAAAGTGGACATTTTTAATAAAATAAAATTTAAAAGATTTTTTGCCAAAAACAAATCAGTACTGATAAAATTAAATGGAAAACAATTAACTGAAGGAAAATATCTAGCCAGTTTCTCTGATACAGAGCTTATTCCAAAGACATATAAGGTACCGATTAAAATTTATAAGAATAACAGCCATTCTCTAATTGAGAAGGGATCAAAGAATATTAATAGGCAATTTTCAGAGAAAGAACTTCAAGCTATCAACAGCCATACTTTCAAAAAATACTTCAGATCACTAATAATTAGAAAAAATGCAAATTAATCAGCTTTAAGGTTCTTCATACCTATTTGATTGTCAAAGATGATTTTTAAAAAAGGAAAATGGCAATTGTAGGAAGGATTTCAAGAAAAATATACACATTAATGTATTGTTGGTTGAGCCATGAATTGGTCCAGGCACTCTGGAAAGCATTTGAGAACTATGCCCCCAAAGTTATACAAAAGTGATGTTACAGAGATCACAGGAGGAGGAAAAGGATCCATATGCACAAAAATATTTTTAGCTGCTCTTTTGTGATCATAAAAAATTGGAAACAAAATCCCATCAATCTGGAATAAGTTAACAAATTATGTTACATGGATGTTATGAATGTAATTGTGCCATTAGAAATTATGAAAGAGATGATTTCAGAGAAACCTGAGAAGATTAGTATGAACTGCTATGGAACTAAATGAGCAGAACCAGGAGAAAAACACAACGATTAAACAACATTGTAAAGGCAAACAATTTTGAAATATTTAAGAACTCTGATGAGTGAAATAACAAATATGATTCCAGGAGTTTTTGATACATGCTACCTATCTCCTGAGAGTGGTGAGGAACTCAGAGAAGCAGAATGAGGTATATCTTTTTAGATGTGGCCATTGGTAGTGGTGGTGGTGGTGGTGGTGATGGGATGGCAAGGGCAGGATTTGTATTTGCTTGACTATGTATATATGTTACAAAGGTGATGATTTGGGTTAGTTTTTTTTTTTCTTTTCCATGGAGGTGGGAGGGTGAAAGGGAAAATCTCATGTGATTTTTGCCAGGTTTATTTCTTTAAGTCAGATGCAGACTGAAGAAAGAGCTGTGATTGAGAAGGAAATGTATTTACTTTCAGCAACAAATTAAAAAAATTAAACTTTGGAAGCTTTGAGAAAATTTTAAGTGGTAGATTTTTGTTGTTGTTTTTTTGCTAGGCCCTAAGAAATATGCCCTGGGATTACAAACAATGACATGAAAGATGGCAAGGGTCTCTAATTTCATAGCCTTGCAAAATAACCCACATAAATAAGGTACCTGTAAATCCTCACCAGCTTAGCTTGCCACTGAAAGGGAGTGTAGGATTCATAATATTTCATTCTTTAATCTAACCTTCTTCTACTCCAGGATCTCTAGCAGCAAAAAAAGTTTAATGAAATAGGGCCTCCTGTGTATCCAACAACAACAAAAAGCTGCATTTGCAAGAACCTAATTGAAAGGCAAAAAGAATGATGAAGCCACATGTTTACCAAGTTTCAGCAAGACATGAATATGATATGGAAATTCATAGGCTGAGTACACAGGCTATGTGTACTCAAATCATTTTCTCTCCTAAGTGGCTTTTATGGTTCAGTTAAATACAGGCGAGGAAATTATCATTTAAAATAATCTCTTTGGGATCATAATTGCTGCAGTGTTTTGCAACCTGCTAAATTAGATCTTCTGTCTCAAGGCCTCAATAAGTAGATCCAAATCCCCAATGGTGGGGTGGGTGGTAGCAACCGGGGAGAAAGATTGATTATAGTGGGAAGGGTGCCAGGAAAAAGAGATAGAAATAAGTCCTTTTAATAGACCGAAGGACACTACCAGGTCACACTTCGTCATCATGTACTGGGCTTCCACCTCATGGTGGATGTCATTTTAGGGTTCTTGCCTACAGATAACCAGAAGCTGCTCTTGAGAAGAGTGGAGTTTTGTGAGGTCCATTACTCTTTATTTATACAGTGGAAGTCGCACGTTAACTGAAAAGTCCAGCTAAAGCTTAACTGCCAGAAGCAGGGAATGGTAGGGAACCGCAGAACCTAGCCCCCAATGAGGAGACCCTGCAGCACTCAAGGCCAGAGTTATCCCTCCATGTATGTGTACCGAGTACTTGTGTTCACCCGGCCCCAATGGCCCTCCTGTGTGATCTCTTTTCGAGTTTACTCTTCCAACAGATGGTGTGTTTATTTGTGGAAGTGTGCCCCAGCTTGATGAGGGGAATGTTTTATAGCCACTTGTCTTATTTTTCATTAAAGGCCTTTGTTTGGATCTAATTGTGTCTTCTGACTGGTAAAAAGCACATCCAAGCAGCTGGGGAGCTCTGATTTTGAGCAGATATAGTCACTCATATATATGTGCATATATACATACAAATATATATAAAGCTATTTAGGGTTCAAGACATTTTGCCTCTGCATGTATGTAAATATATACATATATATATATTTGATGGGGGAGCGTATATAAGAGAGGTTCTTTAACTGATATATTTGCAAAATAGATATACACATGACATAAGACCCTAGTCTCTCTGTCTCTCCTCTTTGTCTTTGTCTTCTGCCTCTCTCAGTGTGTCCATCTCTCTCTCTCTCTCCTTTTTCCTCCCTCCCTTTCTGTTTTTCTGTCTCTCTGTCTCTGTCTCTCTCTGGCTCCATTGTTAAAATATCACCCTCTGGACACAAGAGAAAATGAAAGTCACTTTCCATTATCTCCTCTGAGTGGATTGGGATTTTTTTTTTTTCTTTCTGCTGAGTCCTAAGGCCAGGAACATAGGAGGTGGATCAGGAAATGAGTTTCAAATTATATGACATTTAAATCAGCATTGGGATTTCCTTTACTGTTTACCAGAATATCTCCCTTTGTTTGGGTCAGTGTCTTGTGATCTAAGAAAGCTGGTTCTCTCTTCTTTATCTTTTTTCAGCTTTCTCTGCACTCCTCCCCAAGTTGATCCTCTCTTCTCTCATTCCTTATTCTTTCATCTTTCAGGCTATTTTTCTTTTTTCCTTCTCACCTCCAAATAGCTTTTCTTTTCTTGTGGTCCATTTCCATCATATGTCAGAGGAAAAGGGACCCAATCATTAAATCTTAAGACCTGGGTTTTACCACTGAACTAAGACAAAAGGCAGTGTGACATAATGGATAGGAATTCTTGGAGATTAGGAATGGTCAGTTAGCTCATCTCATGGGTAGTGATAATAATGACATAGGCAAACTCTCTAAACCTCTGTGGACCTTAAGCAACTCTCTAAAACATTAAGTTACAGATGAATTGCAATCTATATGAGTGGATGGAGTTCTACTGGGAGTTTCTAAGCTGAAGCAAACATATAGGTTCTTCATATATTGATATATTAAACTGAGACACATTTCTTAGGCTTCTGACAAAGCTTAGACTTCCATTAGTCTTTTATGAGGCAAGTGCACCTATAAGATGGCTGAAATCATCCTCCTAATGCATCTTTCTTCCCTTACATTTTGCTCTCCTGGTGCCGTGTCTCCCTATATTACACTCCATTCTAACCATGGAACCTCTCCTCTGCTCTGAACATGAGTGTAGTTGAATTTTGATTCTTCTCATAGGAATGTTAACCCTCTAACAAACTGGCAACCCTCTTGGGGTTTCATTATAATATTCTGGGACTAAGATTTGCAGGACAGATGGAAGATTGCTCCTGTAGAGGGAGAGTCCTCTCTAAAAATTCTCAATAACATTAAAATTACATGTCTGGTTGAAAAATAAAAATAGGAAGGAAAAGAAACCCTTTTATAGAAGAAATACTACACATACTATCTCTTCTGTAAATTAAGGGGATTGAGTTAGACAATTCTAAAGTCCTTTCTAGTTTTAAATACTTTGATCCCAGCCTAGGCAGGACTTAGGCAAGGAATGGAGCCAGCTTCTGGATTTTTCAAGTTTCTTCACTCTAGGGGCTGCCCTCTTTAGGTCAGAAAGATCTCATATATCCACTGGATTTCTGTTTAACAATCAGCTCTCTGAGTTGGGAAGAAGGAGTGTGGGGACACTTTTAATTTTGATCTGCAGTATTAACATTCTCCATCACTTCCATAAGTCTAGATAATCAGCAAGATGGTAAATCAAGCCATCTTTTGTAGATTTGCCAATTTCAAAGGTATAAATACTCAAGCTGAAAATGTCGCCATCCTAGTCTGGGCCAGCTTCCTAAGTTACAGCGAAATATCTGAAGGCAAAAAAAATCTGCCTCTGAGGGACAGGAAGGGCAATCAAGTTCCAAGCAGCTGCCCACTCATTTCCACTGCTCAGTTTTTTGGTTGTTGTTTTTTTTTTTTTTTAATAATTATTATCCCATGTCAACCATGCAGAATCTTTATATCCATTGCACACCCACTTTGCTAGGCTGTCTCTCTCTCTCTAGGACTCCAACACGATTTATCAAATCTTGTCTTGAGCATCTGTCAATCCACACTGATAGACAACTAGTCAAGTTCCTTAAGTTACTAGTAACCACCTACCCATTCCCTAGCCTGCTCCCTGTTTTCCTCCTGCCTTTATTTTCTTTCTTTTGTAATTGTCATTAACTGGAAACAGCGCCAGCTTTCGCTCCCCTTTTCCTCTGCATAAGTACAATTCATGACTTGCCTTTTGCTCTGAGACATCTGTCCCAATTATAAGACTCTCATCTTTCTCTCCACAACTACAGCCCCCTCGTGGTTAGATTTGGAAATGCTGTGCCATGACATTTTGCTCTTTCATTGACAGATTGTTACTTGGAGATGCTGTGATAACTGTGAGATTCTTAACTCCCTTCACCTCTTTCCCCTCTATTGAATCACTGTCATCAAGGGAGTAAAAGGGAGATATACAGTGGTTGTGGTTCCTTCAAATGTGAGCTCCTGGCTACCCTGACTTCCTTCAAGATTCAGCTCCAAGCTTATTTTCTCAAAGGAACCTTTTACCAGTCCTTCCTCTGAGATGACATCATTTTTATACTCAATTTCTACTGTATGTATATAATTTTTGGCATATTATTTCCCTGTTGGAATGTGAATTCCATCAAGGTAAGGCCTATCTGGTTTTTTAAATTTTTTATACTTTTTTACATTTTTATTCTATCTTTCCCCCAATTGCAGGTTAAAACAAATTTTTAAACATTTTTTAAAAAAAGTTTTGAATTCCAAATTCTAACCCTTCCTCTTTCCCTTCTTTCCACCCTCTCTGAGACAATAAGCAAACATAAGTTATATATATGCAATCATGTAAAAAATTTTCATATTAGTCATTTTGTGTAAGAACATTAGAATAAAATAAAAAGAATTTTTTAAAAGTGAAACGTACTCTGTTCCAGTCTATATTCAAATAATATCAGTTCTTTCTCTGGATGATGATAGTATGCTTCATCATTAGTCCTTTGATATTGTCTGGATTGTTGTATTGAGGTCTATGTTTTTTGTTTGTTTTTTGCCTTTCTTTGTTATCCCCAGTGTTTAGCACAAGGTCTGGAATATAGTAAGCACTTAATGAATTCTTGTTGACTTTCTCTATTTCATGGTATTAGAAAGCCAAAATATTCATCACCTAACAATAATTGACATTAAGCAAGGCATTTTATACACATGATGATTTCACTTGAGTCTCTTAACAACCCTACAAACAGTTGTTATAATAATCTTCATTTTGTAGATGAAGAAATTGAATCTCAGAAAGGCTATGATTTATTCAAGGTCTCACACACCAAGGATGTTTGAGAGGTAGCATTTGAACTGAGTTTTTCCTGACTCTAAATCTAATACTTTTTCTTTGACACCATCCTGATTTAATTAATAGTGGTTACTCCTTTGGGTGATGAGTTTCTCTGTGCTTAGACAGGCTAATCCCTGACCAGGAAATATATTCTGTTCATGGGCCCATATGTGAAACCTTTCTGGCTCGATAGGACCTTTTAGAGATTATATTCTGTCTGATTTGCCTTCAGGAATCATCATTCCCCTCTCCATCATGATAAGGCACCAGAGAAGAATTCTTGGGGAAGCATTATTAATATCACCTAGATATAGTAATATAGTGGACAGAGTCAGAAAAACCTGAATTCAAGTCACTTAACCACTGCCTGCCTCAGTTTCCTCATTTGGTAATTTGGGGAAGGTAAAAGCACTTCGAAGGACTCTTGTGAGAATAAAATGAGATAATATTTGTAAAGCACAGTGCCTCGAAAACAGAAGGTGCTTAATAAATGCATGTTTTAGAAAATCATTTTACAGATGAAAAAAACTGAAAGCCAGAAGAGGTTTAATGATTTGCCCATGATCACCCCATTAGGAGCATGAATGGTAGGATTTTAGGTGAATTCTTCCTAATTCTAAGTCAATGCTCCTTTTACTAATTTAGCCTCACTGTATGAAGTAATAATCCAAAGAATTACATCTCAGACATTTGGCTATTTCTACCAACTCAAATAACCTTTCCCTTCCTTCCTCCACTGAAAAGGATATACAGTAATCATTCCCATTCTGTGCATGTGTCATCCTTCTCTTTCTTGACTCTTTAGAAATCAGTCAACACATTTCCTCTCAAACCAAAATTTCTAGAGTTCACATTAGACTTATCTAACTTCAAGGTCACTTCATTCAAGGAATGGGTCACTGCTGGTTTTTGTGCCTCAGGGAGAAGTCAGCCCCAGGTTCTTGGAAAGTAACAAGAGCAGAAGGTTAATGTTGACCAAAACTGCTATCTTTCAAGGCAGGGGTTGTGATAAATTGTTGCACTGATCCATAGCCAATGTCTTAATCAACCACATTTCAATAAAAGCATAGCAGGAACCATCCTGTCTCCTTGCCAAACTATTCCTTGGCCTTTCTGTCTCCATTTGAAATACTCTTCTAAAATTAAATAGCTCTTCTTTTCTATCTGCAACTTGGGTAATACTTTTGGTTCATCAGAGCACTGGAACTCTCCTGTTCTCCTGGAATTATGCCTCTGTATCTAGTCCAAAGTCTGACAAATCAACGAAAATAAAATGGACTGAGATGCCATCCTCCAATAACTTAGGGTCATGGGAAAGGGATGGTGGTGATGGGCTAAATATGGAAAGCACAATACCCTTTGACCCAGCAGTATTTCTACTGGGCCTATATCCCAAAGAGATCTTAAAGGAAGGAAAGAGCCCCACATGCGCAAGAATGTTTGTGGCAGCCCTTTTTGTAGTGGCTAGAAACTGGAAACTGAATGGATGCTCATCAATTGGAGAGTGGCTGAATAAATTATGGTATATGAATGTCATGGAATATTATTGTTCTGTAAGAAACGACCAGCACAATGATTTCAGAGAGGCCTGGAGAGACTTGCATGAACTGATGCTGAGTGAAATGAGCAGAATCAGGAGATCATTATACACAGCAACAAGACTATATGATGATCAATTTTGATGGACATGATTCTCTTCAACAATGATGTGATTCAAACCAGTTCCTATTGTTCAGTGATGAAGATAGACATATACATCCAGAGAGAGGCCTGTGGAAACTGAGTGTGGACCACAACACTTTAATGCTTTTTGTGAATATTTACTTATATTTTGTTTTCCTTTTTAGGTTGTTTTTTTTTCTCTTTCTAGATCTGATTTTTCTTGTGCAGTAAGATAACTATATATATATATATGTATATATATATATATACATATATTGGATTTGTCATATAATTTAACATATTTAACATGTATTAGACTACCTGTCATCTGGTGGTGGGGGTGGAGGGAAGGAGGGGAAAAATTTGGAACAAAAAAAGTTTTTTTTGCAAAGGTCAATGTAGAAAAAACACTCATATGTTCTGTAAATAAAACGCTTTAACTAAAAAAAAGAAAAAGAAAAATTACATATTTAAACCTATACTGAATTACATGCTGTCTGGGAGGGGGGAAAAGAGAAAAATGTGGAACAAGGTTTACTTTGCATGTATTTTGAAAAATAAAAAGCTATTAAGTAAATAAATAAATATGGAAAGCACAGCATTGTTCCACTGGAAAAGTAAAAAATTTCCATTTAGGTGCAGGGGAAATGTTTCTGTTTTCCTCCTCTCCTCTGTCTTGGTTATGGAAAGGGGTTCACTGGCATCATGCACTCTGAGAGCAACCAGCAAATATTAAATATACAGTTCAAAAGGACATCTTCTGGATTCTCTCCCCAGCTCTCACATTGCTCCTGGTTCAGGTTGGTGCAAGGGAGTGATTTGAAGTCAGAGGATCTTGTTTTGGAAACCTGTATGACTTTGGGAAGGGCAATGCTGTGCAGTGAAGCATAAAAACTAAGCTCTCATTTACCTTCCCTGAATCTTAATTTCCACATCTAAAAAATGAAGGAATTGAACTGGTTGATTCTGAAGTCCATTCAAGGTCTAAAAACTATGATCCTATAATCCTGAGTGTGCATAATCTTCTCAGTCATGGTTCCCAAATTTTCTGAATCACTTTATCTTGGCAAAGATCCAGCTCACTGGTGAGTTTTATCCCACACTCAGTTGTCATAGGGGAGAAAGGTGACAAAATAATCTTTCTCAAGCAGGAATACTAGAAGATAAGTAGCAGGGAGTGTTGGGGCTGAGGGTCATAGGATAATAGAATTTAGTACTGGAAGGGGTTTCAAGGATTGAATTGAAACCATATTCTGTTCAGGATACATTGATGAATTTCCATCAGAAAACTCCCTTGTTCCTCCAGTAAATGAGCATTTAATAAGCACCTACTTTGTTCATGATATAGTGTCAGGCATGAGAAGTAGAGAATAAACAAAATACAGTTGAGTTTTCAAGGATGAGCTATGAGACCCAATATAAACAGTCCCTAACCTCCTCGATATTTTTTGCTACACTCTCTTATTGTCTGATCCTTAGCCTTCTCTGTCACTAAGAGCCACACTGAGGAACATACAGAAAGAACCTCATTCGACCATCTTGACCCTCCTAATGCTAACATGAAGTTCTTCCTCACAATGAGAGCTACCTGAAAATGGCACTAGCTCTTTCAAAAGAAGTATTATATCCCCTATCTTTAAAAGTGTTTAATCAGAGGCTGGATGATAATTTGTCAGAGATGTATTAAAAAATGTGATACAAAATTAATTAATGGGGAGCTCAGGCCAATCTGAGTTATTGAATCTTTTCAATCTTCTCTCTCAATGCTCCTTCTTGGTGATCTTATCAGCTACTAGTAATTCAACTATCATCTCTATATAGATATCACCCCAATTTATATAACCAATCTTGGTGTTATTTTTGAGTTCCAGGCTCCTATTACTAACCAGATCAGAGACCTTTTCAGCCGGATGTCCCATAGGCTTCTGAAACTCATCAAATCCAAAACAAAACTCATTATCTTTTCTCAATAATCTTCCCCCTTTCCAATTTTCCTCTGTCTATTGCATGTCTCATCATCCTGGGTTTACAACCTTAGAAGTATGCTTAATTATTCACAATAGATATTTCACAATATTTCTAGTGCTTATCCTTTTCTCTCTGCTATCATTCTAGTTCAGGTTCTCATCACATCTTGTCTGGGCTACTTGAAGCACCAGTTGACCTTTCTGCCTCACCTCTCCCTCTTCAATCTATTCTCTGGACATCTGCTAAATGGACATTCCTAAAAGACGGACCTGAAAAGTTTCCTCTATCACACCAAAAGCTTCAGCAACCCCCTGTAATCTAGATATAGTACCAGAGATTCTGCTGCTAAAGCTCATAATAATCTAATTCTGGTCCATCTTTTCAAGTTTATTGCATCTTTTTTTCCCTCAATGTTTCAGTTAAACTGGCTGCTTGCTGTTTCTCAAACACAAAAGCCAATCTCCCATCTCCATGCTTTTGCACAGGCTGTCCTTCATAACTGGAATGCTATCCCTCTTTACCTTCATCTCTTAGATATCTTAAGCTTCTTTCAAGGCTCATCCTAACTGCTACCTCCTATACAAAATCTCTCCTAACTTCTCCAATTGCTAGTGACCTCCCCACATCTCCAAATTACTTTTATTTATTTTTTATGTCAAGGATGGCCCTTTTCAAATGTGGACAGTTTTGCTGACGAAAAGATGGAACATAAAGGAGAGCAACAACAACAACAAAAAGCAGCCCCACAAAGAAGAGGCATTTAGGGTAAAGAGGGACAAAGTGTCCTGCTTCTTAACATTGATTTGCATATGACTGGGATGAGGACTTCCCAGAACTGTTGGTAACTCTGGGACAATTCCATATTGATTAGCTCTGGTCTAGATGGTGAAAATGAGTATTTTAGTTTATTAACATGAGGTAGAAGTGGATCATCTCACTAAAGAGTTCTTGCTTTGGACTAGTAGGATATCTAAGCTTCAAACCTGAAAGTTGATCTCTTTAGAGGCCTCTGGTCAGATCTGAGAAGAGACTTTGGACTTGCACTGCCACCTGTTGTTTGGCAGAGCTGACCAAAGCAAGAAAGACCTTCACTTACTTTGTGACACAACTGCCTGAAAACGGAAAATGTCTGGGCTTTGCTTTTCCCTAAATGACTATCTCCTTCTCTGAGAGGTGGAAAGGGAGCTGACCTTAAAAGTTCTGCAGATCGGGGGGGCGGAGCCAAGATGGCAAACAGCAGACAGCTTTCTCTGTGAACTCCTGGGACCTTCCCTCAGACCCAGACAGAGTGAGCCTTCGAACTGGTTTTTGAGTGAGGGCTCCACCAAACATTTGGACTGCAGCACACTTCTATCAAAAATCTACCTTGAGAGAACTCCGGAGAGGGTTGGCCTCAGGGGAAATCGGCTACTGGTCGTGATCAGACTCCAGCCAGGGCGGAAGTCAGGGCTTCGATAGAGGGGAGGATTTTAGGCACTCAGGAAGCCCCTGGGAGACACCTGAGCCCCTTTGCTCTGCTTGCGGGCAGGTGCTTTGGCAGATCTGCCTTTGGTAAAGGGTGGATGGAGAGCAGCTGAAAACGTGGTCCTAGTGCGAATCTAGCCCGACCAGCCTCAGACCAGAAGTCAACTCGGCAAACTGCCCCAGGGCAAATACAAATTGTTGCAGGGTTTCTGCTTTTGACCAATATCCCAACTTTAAATCATGAGCAAGAAGCAGAAGAGAGCTCTCACCATAGACAGCTTTTATGGAGAAAAAATAGAACAGTCCCCAGATCCTGACATTATGAAAACAATCCCAGATGAAGCCACAAAGGCAGACTTAAGTTGGTCTCCCTTTCAGAAGGCTTACCTGGATGATTGCATTAAGAATCTCAAAAGAGAGCTAGAAGAAGAATGGGGAAATAAATTGAGATCAGGGCAACAGAAATATCAAAAACTGGAAAATAGGACTGGTGAATTGGAAAAACAAAACAGTTCACTGAAAAACAAAATTGGTGAATTGGAAAAAATCACCAATTCACTGGAAAATAAAAATGGTGAACTGAAAAACAAAATTGGTGAATTGGAAAAAGACAACAATTCACTGAAAAACAAAATTGGTGAATTGGAAAAAGACAACAATTCACTGAAAAATAAAACTGGCAAAATGGAAAAAGAATGCATTGAATCCAGAAATTCAATTGGCCAGCTACAAAAGGAGCTAAAAAAGATAACTGAAGGAAATAATACTTTAAAAATTAAAATTGGACAAATAGAAGTAAATGACTCAATAAGACTTCAAGAATCAGTTAAACAAAAACAAAAAAAATGAAAAAATAGAAGAAAATATGAAATATCTCCTAGGAAAAACAACTTACTTGGAAAACAGATCCAGGAGAGACAATTTAAGGATTATCGGACTCCCTGAAAGCCACAATGAAAAAAAGAACCTGGATGCTATCTTCCAGGAAATCATGAAAGAGAATTGCCCCGATGTTTTAGAATCAGAAGGCAAAATTGGCATAGAAAGAATTCACCGATCACCTCCAGAAAGAGACCCCAAAATTAAAACCCCAAGGAATATCGTGGCCAAATTTCAGGACTATCGCACCAAGGAAAAGATATTGCAAGCAGCTAGAAAGAAACAGTTCAAATACCGAGGAACTGTAATTAGAATTACACAGGATCTGTCAGCTTCCACTTTAAAGGATCGAAGGGCCTGGAACTAGACATTCCAAAAGGCAAAAGAACTTGGATTACAGCCAAGAATAAGTTATCCAGCTAGAATGAGCATCATCTTCCAGGGAAGAAGATGGTCATTCAGTGATACAGGAGAATTTCACCTATTTCTAATGAAAAGACCTGATCTGAACAAAAAATTTGACCTCCAAACACAGAACTCTAGAGAAGCATAAAAAGGTAAAAAGGAAAACTCTTGGGAACTATATTTCTACTATAGGTATCCTTTAAAGAATGGCAGTATAATTAGATTTTTCTTTGATAATAATGGAAAAGAAATTAGAGGTGGAAGGGACACCGTACTGAAAAAGAAAAAGTGGGGGGGGAAAGGAGGCAAAATAAAGTAAAAATAAAGGAGGTAAAATAAGGCAAAATCTCATAAAGAGACATAGAAGATCTAATATAATTGAGGGAAAGAAGGGAGGGCGATGAGGATTGTGTAAACCTTACTCTCATTAGATTGGACTCTAAGAGAGTATATCAGACACATTTGGCTTCAAAGAAAGCACTGACCCTCCTTGTGGGAAGGTAGGAGGGAGGGGAGAAAAGGAAAGGGATAAACTAATAGAAGGATTAGGGGAAAGGTATAAAGGGGAGGGAGGGACTCTAAAGGGAGGAGGATTATTGGTGGGAGGTGGTCATCAAGAGCAAAGTACTGGGGAGGGGGGAAGGGAGAGAGGGCAAAGGGAAGAGAAAATCATAACTCTGGGTAAATAAGATGGCAGGGAATACAGATATAGTTATTTTAACTGTGAATGTGAATGGGATGAACTCTCCCATAAAACGGAAGCAGGTAGCAGACTGGATTAAAAGCCAGAATCCTACAATATGTTGTTTACAAGAAACACATATAAAACACAGAGATATATACAGAGTGAAGGTAAAGGGCTGGAGCAGAATCTTCTATGCTTCAGGTGAACAAAGAAAGGCAGGGGTAGCAATCCTTATCTCGGATCAAGTAAAAACAAAAATAGATCTAATTAAAAGAGATAAGGAAGGAAACTACATTTTACTAAAGGGTTCCATAGACAATGAAGCAGTATCAATACTTAACATATATGCACCAAGTGGTATAGCATCCAAATTCCTAGAGGAGAAACTAACAGAGATGCAAGGAGAAATAGACAGTACAACTATACTACTGGGGGATCTCAACCTTGCTCTCTCAGAATTAGATAAATCAAATTCCAAAATAAATAAGAAAGAAGTTAGGGAGGTTAACAAAAGGCTAGAAAAGTTAGGTATGATAGATCTCTGGAGGAAATTGAATGGTGATAGAAGGGAGTATACTTTTTTCTCAGGGTTCATGGAACTTATACAAAAATTGATCATGTGTTAGGGCATAAAAACCTCAAAATCAAATGCAGAAAAGCAGAAATAGTAAATGCATCCTTCTCAGAACATGATGCAATAAAACTCACATGTAATATAAGGCCAGGAGAAAATAGACCACAAGTTATTTGGAAATTAAATAATCTAATCCTGAAGAACGAATGGGTGAAAGAGCAAATTATAGACACAATCGAAAATTTCATCCAGGAGAATGACAACAATGAGACAACATACCAAAATTTGTGGGACTCGGCTAAAGCGGTTATAAGGGGTAATTTTATATCTCTAGATGCTTACTTGCGTAAAACAGAGAAAGAGAAGATTAATGAACTGGGCTTACAATTAAAAAAGCTAGAAAAAGACCAAATTAAAAACCCTCAATTAAATACCAAATTGGAAATTCTGAAAATTAAAGGGGAGATCAATAAAATTGAAAATAAGAAAACTATTGAATTAATAAATAAAAGTAAGAGTTGGTTTTATGAAAAAACCAACAAAATAGATAAGCCTTTAGTTCATTTGATTAGAAAAAGGAAAGAGGAAAATCAAATTATTAGTCTCAAAAATGATAAGGGAGAACTTTCCTCCAATGAAGAGGAAATTAGAGTAATAATTAGGAGTTTCTTTGCCCAACTTTATGCCAATAAATTTGATAATGTAAATGAAATGGAGGAATATATACAAAAATATAGATTGCCCAGATTAACAGAAGAGGAAATAAATTACTTAAATAGCCCTATTTCAGAAAAAGAAATAGAACAAGCTATTAATCAACTCCCTAAGAAAAAATTTCCAGGGCCAGATGGATTTACATGTGAATTTTACCAAACATTCAAAGAACAATTAATCCCAATACTATATAAACTATTTGAAAAAATAGGGAAAGAAGGTGTACTACCAAATTCCTTCTATGACACAAATATGGTGCTGATAGCTAAACCAGGTAGGGAGAAAACTGAGAAAGAAAACTATAGACCCATTTCCCTAATGAATATTGATGCAAAAATTTTAAATAAGATTTTAGCAACAAGATTACAGAAAGTCATCCCCGGGATAATACATCATGACCAAGTAGGATTTATACCAGGAATGCAGGGCTGGTTCAATATTAGGAAAACAATTAGCATAATCAATTATATTAATAACCAAATTAATAAAAACCATATGATTATCTCCATAGATGCAGAAAAAGCCTTTGATAAAATCCAACACCCATTCCTATTAAAAACACTGGAGAGTATAGGAATAAATGGGCTTTTCCTTAAAATGATTAGTAGTACCTACTTAAAACCTTCAGCAAGCATCATATGTAATGGAGTCAAACTAGAATCATTCCCAATAAGATCAGGAGTGAAACAAGGCTGCCCACTGTCACCATTATTATTTAATATTGTCTTAGAAATGTTAGCTTTGGCAGTAAGAGAAGAAAAAGAGATTAAAGGAATTAGAGTAGGTAATGAGGAAACCAAATTATCACTCTTTGCAGATGACATGATGATATACATAGAGAACCCTAAAGACTCAACTAAAAAACTACTAGAAACAATTCACACCTTTAGCAAAGTGGCAGGATACAAAATAAATCCACATAAATCATCAGCATTTTTATATATTACCAATAAAGTTCAGCAGCAAGAGATACAAAAAGAAATTCCATTCAAAATAACTGTTGATAGTATAAAATATTTGGGAATTTATCTGCCAAGGGATAGTCAGGAACTATATGAACTAAACTACAAAAAACTTTCCACACAAATCAAATCAGACCTAGTCAATTGGAAAAACTTAAAATGTTCATGGGTAGGACGAGTGAATATAATAAAAATGACAATACTACCCAAACTAATTTACTTATTTAGTGCCATACCAATCAAACTCCCAAGAAATTATCTTACAGATCTAGAAAAAATAGTAGCAAAGTTCATTTGGAAAAACAAAAGATCAAGAATTTCAAGGGGATTAATGAGAAAAAAGGCTGATGATGGTGGACTTGCTGTACCAGATCTAAAACTATATTATAAAGCAGCAGTCATCAAAACCATTTGGTACTGGCTAAGAAATAGAGTAGTTGATCAGTGGAATAGGATAGAATCACAAGACAAACTAGGCAATAACTATAGCAATTTGGTTTTTGATAAACCCAAAGACCCCAGCTTTTGGGATAAGTATTCACTATTTGACAAAAACTGCTGGGAAAACTGGAAACTAGTGTGGAAGAAATTAGGGCTTGACCCACATCTAACACCATATACCAAGATAAGATCTAAATGGGTTCATGATCTGGATATAAAGAGTGATACTATAAGTAAATTAAAGGAATGTAATATAGTTTACCTCTCAGACCTATGGAGATGGAATAAATTTATGTCCAAAGAAGAACTGGAACTCTTAATTGAAAACCAGATAGATAACTTTGACTATATTAAGTTAAAAAGTTTTTGTACAAACAAAATCAATGCAGACAAGATTAGGAGGGAAGCAATAAATTGGGAAATCATCTTTACATTTAAGGGTTCTGATAAAGGTCTCATCTCTAAAATATATAGAGAATTGTCTCATATTTATAAAAATTCAAGCCATTCTCCAATCAATAAATGGTCAAAGGATATGAACAGACAATTTTCAGAGGATGAAATTAAAACTATTTATAGTCATATGAAAAGGTGCTCCAAATCACTGTTGATCAGAGAAATGCAAATCAAGACAACCCTGAGGTACCACTTCACACCTGTCAGATTGGCTAAAATGACAGGAAAAGTTAATGATGAATGTTGGAGGGGTTGTGGGAGGGCTGGGACACTGATGCATTGTTGGTGGAGCTGTGAACGGATACAGCCATTCTGGAGAACAATTTGGAGCTATGCTCAAAAAGTTATCAAACTGTGCATACCCTTTGACCCAGCAGCATTTCTATTGGGCTTATATCCCAAAGAAATCATAAAGGAAGGAAAAGGCCCCACATGTGCAAGAATGTTTGTGGCAGCCCTTTTTGTAGTGGCTAGAAACTGGAAATTGAATAGATGCCCTTCAATTGGAGAATGGCTGAATAAATTATGGTATATGAATATTATGGAATATTATTGTTCTGTAAGAAATGACCAGCAAGATGATTTCAGACAGGCCTGGAGAGACTTACATGAACTGATGCTGAGTGAAATGAGCAGAACCAGGAGATCATTATACACGGCAACAACAGTACTATATGACGATCAATTCTGGTGGACATGGCTCCCTTCAACAATGAAATGTTTCAAACCACCTCCAATTGTTCACTGAAGAAAGCCATATACACCCAGAGAGAGGGATGTGAAATGTGGACCGCAACATAACATTCTCATACTCCTTGATTGATGTTTGCTTACATTGTGTTTCCTTTATCTGATATATCGTTTGTATAGATAAGATTTTTCTTGCACAACAATGATAAGTTTGGAAATATGTATACATATATTCGATTTGCCAATATTTTAACATAATTAACATGTAGTGGATATCCTGCCATCTAGGGGAGGGGTGGGGAGTTGGGGGGAAAAATTTGTAACAGAAAGGTATGTAAGGGCTATTGTTGAGGAATTACCCACACATATGTTATGCAAATAAAATAAAAAAATAATTTAAAAAAAAAGAAAAAAAGTTCTGCAGATCCCTGGCTTAGGGTTTTTGCTTTTCCTAAAAAGAATATAACACTACCTCTGGATGGTAAAAGAGGAGTGTCCTAAACAGAGCAACCAATAGAAAAGGGTCCTCATCCCCATCAGGGAATTATTCTTCCTAAGGAACAATGGACATCAAAGCCATGGGTCTAGAGTTGTGAGTTACTTTGGATGTGTATTTGCTGTATATCTGCCTCTCTAATACTTCTTAACTTGTGTGTCCACTTGTGTGGACACTGTGTACACCACTAGGACAGAGTGTCCCTGTTTTAGAAATGGAATGCTAGGTTATGAGTCTTGTCTTTGCCTTCTGTTTAATAAACTCTTTTTATTAAGAGTTAATGGAATTCAGCTAGATACTTCGTCAAATGAAAGCCCACTAGGGAGGCCAGGAGTTATAGTATAGGATGGCAAGTTTGTATTCTCCCTACCATAGTTATCCCTTTTAAGATTTATAAAGAGCTTACAAATATTACCTCATTTCATCCTCATAACAAACTTGAAAGAGAGGTACTATTCCTGTTAATCCCCAATTTACAGTTGTGAAACTGAGACCAATAGAGGTTAAGTGACTTGCCAGATTTGAATGTAAGCCTTCCTGATGCCAAGTCCAATGTTCTATCCATTGTGTAACCTATTAGCCCCTAAACCCACAAATATCAGTTAGATGGATAGAATATCAGTTCCAAAAAACATAAATGTTGTAGGATTCTGAAATTAACATTAATCTTGCTAAAGAAAATACAGAAAACATTTACTTAACTAATAACAATCAAAAGTTTGAAATGTTTATTTGTTGTTCAGTCCTGAACTACCTTCTGCGACCTTATTTGGGGCTTTCTTAGCAAAGATATTGGATTTGTCATTTCCTTTTTCTAGTTTATCTTACAGATGAAGAAACAAAGATCAACCCTGTTAAGTGACTTGCCCACAATCATACAACTAGTAAGTATCTGAGGCCATATTTGAACTCAGGAAGGGAGTCCTCCCGACTCCAGACCAGTGTTCTTCCACTGCACCAATGTTTCCATTTCTACTTATGCTCCTAGACCTCTCTAACTGGTTAGCACTTGTTCCATTTTGGGTGCCAGTTATGATATTTTCCATTCATTATTGTGAATGGAATACTTCATTAGTTTACATTGCTTTGCTTTGTTTGGTTCTTCACAAACATATCAGTTCACCTTGCAGTGCCACAGCTGTTTGCAGCCTTGATTTCTCCCAGTGTCACCATGCCATTTCATTAGATTACCAGTGGTAAGCTCCATGAGGCCAGATGTAGCTCATGCATTTGGGGTCCCCAGAGAACTAGCACAAGTCCTTTCAAACCTGACAGTTGATTTTTACATTGTCTCATTTGATCTTCACAGCATTCCTGTGATGTATTCTTCTCATCCCCATTTTACAGATAAGCAAAATGAGGCTAAGGTTAAGAAACCAGTCCAGAGTTACCCAGCTAAAAAGAATTAGAGGATAACCTTGATCCAGGTCTTTCAGACTCCAAATCTACTACTCTATGTGCTATGTCACTTAAGGATTTAATCAGCATTTGTTAAATGAAAATGAATCAAATTGCATACTTATGTGAGACAAAGCTATAGACAATCAGCACCCTTGGGCTTTTCTGTCGAGCAACAGAGAAAGGTGATGAGTGGATATGTTTGCAAATGAGGCCCGCACCTGGACAAACAGGGAGAGGGCTCCTCAGCTCCAAGGGCAATATTACTTTTTAGGATCATTTTACCAGCTACAACCATTACCATCTAAATGAAGAAATTCCTTCCAAACTCAGCATCGGTGAATCCCAAGAATTTTTCCTCTTCCAAAACAAATGAAAAACAACACAGCTAGTAAAACAGACTTTGAAAAGGTTTTGTATGATTGAAAGCCACCAACAGTCTCCTCCAATAATTTTTCTATGTGTTTGGCTTTCTAGAATGAGATCTCCCATTTCTGCAAGTCCCACTTGCCTTATTCTCCATGGGTGATTAATTAGAGTTCTGACCTTTCCTGACACCCCCTGGCTGCAAAATGATCAAGGAAGATCCTCAAGAGCTTCAATGCACAAAGGAAATTTTCTACTCCTGTCCCACACCCATCCCCACAAAGCTAATGAGGCCCTCATATGAAATGTAGACCTTATTTTTTGGGGGGTGAAGCTCAAGAAGGCAGCTCTGAATGAGAAGTGAGTCACAGAGAGGGCAAGAGCTTATGGAAATACAGTTGGACTTCTTAATTAGCAAATTCTCTAGGAACAAAGGTCCTTTGAACAAACTCAGCCTAAGAGTTAGTTACCCATCTTTGATGCCATGTCTGGTGGCTGAGGAGAAAATGAGCAGGACTGCCTGAAGGGTGGGTGTCTGGTGGGTAAGATAGGGCCTGGCTGGGGACAAGGCCACATCTGGGGCTTATACTTCCCAGTCACATATCTCCAATGACTGTCTAGACCCTCTGGATCACAGAAGCTGTCTCGAGAGAGATGGGACTGAACTTTTCAGTCTGAAAATGTTCAATCTCATTTGAAAGGGGAGGCTTAGCTCCTACTTTCTAACATATGGATCTCCTTTGCCAAAAGCTAAAAGTTGTCAAGGTGGCATGTGCTGGGCACCTTAATATAGCAGATATGAGAGGACTTTATTTTCCACAATGTTTGGGATCAAGAAAGTACTTCCTAAGAGTCTATGCATAAGGCCATAGCACAATAATATAACTAGTCAAGTATTCTCTCTGATTGGTCAAGAAGATCTATAAAAAGGAAGGCTGATAAAGGTTGTTGCATGACCCCTAAGTGGTACAAAATGGAAAGACGTGGCCTTCCTGTTAGGATAGATAGAAAAGGTATGACTTCAGAAGTCTTAGTGCCAGGAATCTTTGTGTCCTTTTTGGACGATAATGATGACCTCAGAGCTAAGGTGCCAGCTTTTGACTTTCCTCCAGGCTACCCATAAGGGAAACCTGGGAAAGACTCCCAAAAAGACTACAGTAACACGCACTCTTAAGTTTTACCACTCAAAACTATAAATTTGAGGCCATAGTCACTTTGTGACTTTCCAGATAATTCCCTAATGTCCCCATTATGGTCATTCTGAAAAGAAGGGTTTCAATCTAAAGAAGACTACATTTAAAAGAAAATTATGACAAAACACATGCTATTAGTAATAATAACTAGCATTTATATTGTGCCTATTATGTGTATAGCTAAGTGCTTTACAAATAATCTTATTTTATCCTCACAACCATGGGAGGTAGATACTATTATTGTCTTCATTTTATAATTGAGGAAACTGAGGCAGACAGACAGCATTGAAAAGACTTATCAAGTTTCACAAAGATAAGCATCTGAGGCAAGATACTTCTCAAGATCTTAAGTCAACCGCTCAATCCACTGAACCACATAGTTGCTTTTTCTGTTCCCCAGCTCCAGCACAGAGGCTGTCAAGATCCAGTGATAATCCATGCACTACAGGATGAGAATGTGGCTGTAAGGATACCACTTTGCAGGACAAATCTGAGCAAGTAGAGAATCATTATTCTAGTCCAACAGTTTCATTTTACCTATAAGATATTGTCCTCTTTCTTATAAAGATATTTTATTTGCTGATGGGGTAGAAAAGACATTTTATGTGAACCAGAGAAACAGAACAAAAGCTTGAACAGAAAAAAAGATTGTCGAGAGAAAAGTAGTTCAAATAAAGGTTCTTGAGAAGCTGAGAGAGAACAGCTCTTCAAAGGAAAAGTCAATAATAATAATAATGACAGTGCAGACGATAATGGTTATTATTAGTAGAACTAGCATTTATGTATGGCTTTAAGGCCTGCAAAGCACTTTACAAGTATTTTCTCATGTAAACTTCCTACTGGCCATGCAGGATAGAGACTATTATCCTTATTTTACAGATGGGGAAACTGAGGCATGATCAGAAAGGTTAAATGACTTGTTTGGATCACACAGCTAGTAAATATTGGATGCAGGTTTGAATTTAGGTCTTCCTGACTCTAACTTTAATGCTCTATCCAGTATTGAATGATTACAGAGATAGCAGCAGCAAGTTTTAGCAGAACTGTTTATAGGACTTGGAAGTTTACTGCTGGCAAACTGAATCAAAGAATAATTGGGAAGATTATGGAAAAAAAGTGTCTTATTTAATGAAAACATGGACTTTTAGTGTTTCAACCTATATTAAGGGTTGAGAATGTCCTAGTCTACACATGACTTTAGGTATTAAATATCCTATCAAATCAGGAGTCAGGGACTGAAGAAACTTAGTGTAGGAGAAATACGAGGGTACATAGAAACAACCCATAAGCCTAAAGAGCTAAGAAGTTGCTGAACCCTTTTTTCTCTCTCTTTCTAGATCTGATGTTTCTTGTGCAGTAAGATAACTGTATAGATATGTATACATATACTGGATTTGTCATATAATTTAACATATTTAACATGTATTAGATTACCTATCATCTAGGGGTGGGGGTGGGGGGGAAGGAGGGGAAAAGCTTGGAACAAAAAAAAGTTTTGCAAAGGTCAATGTAGAAAAATCACTCATATGTTTTGTAAATAAAAAGCTTTTAACAAAAAAAAAAAAAAGAAGTTGCTGAATCCAAGAGAAGCTGGCTACAAATGGGCTACAAAGAATTACCAGCAGACTCTCAGGGAAAATAAAATGTACCCATAACACACTTTAAAATTTAATTTTCATTATCAACACTTTCTCAAACACTTCTTCAGTCTAGATGACCAACAACATAACAAAATAAATCCTGATGTGTAGCATTTGTCATTTTTCAAGGTGTAAATGTTCACACTGTAACAATCAGCATCACAAGCTGGTTGGAGCTGGCTCTGGCACATCCTTAGAAACTATTTAAAGTCTATTGAGATCAAGATCTGACTGGCATTGCAGATTGTAGAATTAAAGAGCATTGTTTTTCAGTAAGTATCTTTGCCTTGCCTGGTCAAGGGGGCAAACCTAGGTAGCGCTGCAAACTCCAAGCTTATGGTATATGGGTAGACTGTTAATGTTTTAGATCATTTCTGCTTTGACTTTCTATTTAGTATTCTAATTATTCTGCTTACTAAATATTGTGTTATGATTATTCTTGCTTGTCTTCTCATTTAGTAAATGTTTCATGATTAAGAGTTAATAAAGTCATTATTACTGATTTGTATAAATGGGAAGCACACTAGAGGGGGCTCATTAGCTATAGCCATGCATGTAAACATGTATTTATTCCAAATGTATTTACTTCTATGATCCTGAGATTGAATTATAACAGCATAACCACCTATTCCTCCCCTTGACTTGCAGAGAAAAACCCAAACCTGACAGAATGACTATAAATTGAAATGATTGAGCCAGCCCAAAAAGAGAAAAGGGATGCAGATGCCGTGTCACATGGCCTGCCCATTCTATGCCCAATAAAACAGATGAATAAATTGAGGCACAGAGAGGTGAAATAACTTGGCCAATGTGATATGAGCAATAAGCAGAAGAGCCAGGGTCAAATTTTCTGACTCTAAATCCAGTGCCATTTCTTCTGTCATGCACACTTTAAACTTAGACTGACCATGACTTAATGTGATCTCTGTTCTGGGTGACAAATTGACAATGGAGTTCCATGAATTGTAGCATCATAAACAATCATACTGGCCCATATTCTTCCTAGCCAGGGATACCCTTAGACATTCTCCCAATAGAGAACTACCCCTGAAGGTAGGGTTCCATACACAGTTTTGGCTACTTCAAAGGTCTCCTATCATCTATGAAGCTCTGAGGAGGGCTGGTGCTAGCTCTAACCTGCTTGTGAGAGCAGATTATTATTATTAGATTTTTTAGTTTGGCCATTTACACCTCAAAAATTGCTAAAAAGCAAGACTTGATTCATTCTTATGTGTTAATAATATATATTAAACTAAAAGCATATGTGCACAGATTATTTATTTTTTTGTTCAAAGAGCCAGTTGTTAAATATTTATCTGCACATCTATAATTACAGACCCAATTGTCCCACTACAAGACTTGAGACAGGTGAATTGGCCAGATTCCACTCCTGTAGAACTATTCTTTAGGATTCTTCTCCTTGGTATCTATTCAACAGGATATCTGTTCCTGCCCATCCTCTACGAACTCCTGGATCATCCTGTGCTCCAGGTACATAAAAGTAGTTACTTATCCTAGGAGTATGGGGAACACTATGGTATGTCCCTTCCCTAATTAAAGGAGAACAAATTTAGGTATATCTCCCAAGGAATTCCTGTGGTATTAATGAATGAATGTTACAAAGATTTTGTTTTTCTTTTTCCAGTGAAGAAGTGGGAAGGAGGGAAAAAATGCTTGATAACTGAATAATAATTTTTTAAGTTAAAGGATATTAATAATTTGGATTCATATGGGACTTCAGGGCTTACAAAGCAAATTCCTCACAGTACCCTATGGTATGTGTTGGAAGTATTATTCTCCCTTTTTTAAACAAGGAAATTCAAACTTCATGTGGTTAAGTTGATCTTAAATTAATCATGGCTAAAAGCCAGTGAGTGCAAAGATTCAAACACTTTAACCCAAGGCTCCTGATTCCAAGTACTGTTCTCTCTTTCTACTGTAATTTGCTGCATTGATTGGTGCATGTTCAGCCAACCCAAGCCCTATAATCCATGAGACATATAAAACTCCTGAGGGCCCTGAATAGCACTCTTAGTAATTAAAGGAGCATTCAAGCATCATGGCATGAAGAAGGGACCAGGCATCAATCATCATCAAAGGAGATCACTGAAACCTCTAACACTTCCAGCTTATAAGGCATGTGGTCTTTAAATTTGTTGCTGTCGGCAGCTGAGACTTTTGTCCTCCTAATAAGTGCATTAGCCTCTCAGTCATCTCTTACATTCTGTGTTCTCCAAATTCCTTAGCTCTCCCTTCTATATGTCTCTTAAGATTCATTTCCCACCTTGTGTAACTCTAGGACTAAAACTAAATGTTTGGACAAAGAAAGCTACCTTTCTAATTAAACTAAATGCTCACAAGGGCACTGTGTTCTTGCTTCTCTCTTTGATAGGGAAAAAACTCATAAGCAAGTAATAAAAGGTTGCCATTTTACCTTGGCAAGGCAGTCATCCACCATAGTCCTGTTTTAATTGCAAACATATGGAACAAGCTGGAAGCTTCCTGGGGATGGTGGAGGAGGGCCCAGGTCTAACACAGAGGGATCCCAGGGTCACTTGGCAAAGGCACATCTTCCTGGAGTTCTTTAAACTGTTTCAGATGAAATGGCTGTAGCTCTTGGCTATTCTGGCTCAGTCAACCCATAGTGAAAGAGGCTAAAATGGGGAGGTAATAATCATGCCAGTATTATCAGAGATCTCCAAAAAGCAGCTGCTTGTTTTTGTTCTTCCTGATCTGGTCATCCTCACCTGTTCCCTCTCACAGCTGTGACCCTGATGAATGGTTCAGATAAACTGAGATGCATCCAAGTGAAGAGGAAAACTGGGTCAGATAATTTGGGCCAGAAAACTATTCTTAACTTATTTCAGCACATAGCATCAGTGTGGCAATGTTAGAGGAAAGAAGGCAATATAGTCAAGATTTGTTACAAAGGTAAAGTCCGAAGGACTTGGCAACAGAGTAGAAATTCAAGTGGAATTTGAGATTGAAGATTGAGGATGATACCTAGGTTGTGAGCTTAGGTACCTGGGAAGACAATGGTAATCTTAACAGTATTAGAAACATTAGAGAAAGGGGAAGGAAAGACAATGAGTTTAGTTTGAGATACATTGCATGTTAAGAATATAATATATGTTACATTGTTATTGTTTTATTTATATTGTTATTATATATATATAGTTGTTATAAAGAGCTTTAGCAAGTTAATCATTTGGGGAGGAAAAGCATATTGTATAGCTAAGGAATTTGGAGGAATTCACATCCTAGTGGATCCTATATTTGGGAAGGGTCCATCTTCTGTTTACATCTTCCTTGTTTTGGTACAGGGCTTTACAAGGCTTCAAAAGGTCAGTGGAACAGAAGTTCAGTGATGGAACTTCATTCCCTCACTAGTATGGTGATTAGCCATAGCAATTATTAGTCAAACCATAGACGCTTTAATTAAGACTTTACTAAGTACAAGCCACTGTGCTAAACTCTAGGGATACAAAAAGAGGCAAAAGACAGTCCTTGCCTTTAAAAAAACTCACAATCTAGGAGACAAGATGGCGGAGTGAAAAGGTGACTTTCTGCCTCTCCTCCGATCTTCTCTCAAATCAACAATAAAATAATCCTCTGAACTGATCTTCAAGTCAATGAACTCAGAAATATTTGGGCACGGCTCTCTGGATAACTTCATATCAGGTTAGTCGGTCTTGGACAGAGAGATAAATAGACGACTCTGTGTAGGCCGGAAGTGAGGGTGGGACTCAGCTCAGCTCATCTTGGCAGAAATTCCAGACTCCAAATTCCAAACACCTGGAGTTTATCTGAGGCACTTGGGACACTCTGCCCTGATTGGGGACAGGTGTTCTGGCAGACTTGCCTTGTTTAAGGAGTAATTCGGGCTTAGTCTTAGCCCCCACCGGCCCAGCACCTTAAGTCAACTCGCCGAAGTGCCCCAGGGCAAAGCTTTTTCAGCCGCCGTTTTTTTTTTCCCTACCTTAAAGAGATATCCACGCTGTCTAAAAAAAAAAAAAAAAAAAAAAAAAATGAAGAAGCAAAAGAGAGCTTTCACCATAGACAGCTTTTATAAAGAGAAAGAAGAGATGATCACCCCAGATCCAGAGCTTCCTTTAGACAAAACTCAAGAGAAAATCAGCAAGGACTATCACTGGTCCCCTTTTCAAAAGGCCTTTCTGGAAGATTGCATAAAGAACCTCAAAAGAGAGCTGGAGGATAAATGGGAAAATAAACTGAAATCAGTGCAAGAAGGATACAATATCTTGCAAGAAGGATATGATGCCCTGCAAAAGAGATATGAAAAAGACACCAATTTATTGAAAAATAAAATTAGTGAAATGGAAAAAGAGTGCAGTGAACAAATTGGCCAGTTACAAAAGGAGCTTAAAAAGGTAACTGAAGAAAAAAACTCACAATCTAATGGGAGACAACACGCAAACAACTATGTGTGTATATATGTGTATATATATATATACTCTCACACACATATAACACATATACATGTTGATGTTAAATATGTATATATTCACAAGTAAAATATATAAAATATGTATGTAATATATATAATAAATAAAAATTAAATTAAAATATGCATATAAAATAAATTGGAGATAATTAATAGATGTAATGAAAAAATGTTTCTTATGTAAAATGGAATTTTAACCAGGACTTGAAAGAAGCCAGGGAAGCAGGGATTCAAAAGAAGGCATTTAATAGCTATTTGTTGTAGTGAGTTAAATTATTGCAGGGTCAAGACAGGAGCCCAGGTGTTCTGACTTTCAGGTTTAATGTTCTTTCTTATTTAAAAAAAAAATATTCATTTGTTTTGTTTTTACTTTATAAATATTGATAGATTACTCTTACTTGTAAGAAGTCTATTATAACAAAGTAAAATAGTCAAGTAAAACTAATAATTTGTTGAATTCATCCAAAAGTACATGAATAATTCTACATTTGTCACATCCACCAACCACTTCATTATTTAAAAAAAAATTAATAGAAAAAAATTGTAAAAAATACATTGTCAAGCAAAATAAATTGTTCAGTGGATACACCAACCCACTCATATTAATGCACGTACATACAAATATCCATATATGTGTACATACATATGTCTCAATCTGTATTCTAAATCTGTTTCATATATGTAATATCTGTACTCTAAATCTGTTTCATATATGTAATGAATATTATCTTTACAGACAGAGAAAGGGTAAAAATATCTCAAGAGAAATAATGAAAAGAAATACAAAATAAGGGGACCTTAACAGTGCCAAATTTTATGCTATATTATAAAACAGCAATTATTAAAATAATTTGGCCGTGATCAATCAGATTAGATACACAACATACTCTATATTTAATAATCACTAAAACCTCAGCTATTGGGAAAGGGACTCACTATTTGTCAAAAAAAAAAACTGCTTTAAAAAATTAACTAGTAGTATAGAAGAAATTAATTAGAGACCAGTGCTTCACATCTTATATAAAGACAAATTCCACATGAGTATATGGCCTAGAGTTAAGACTTATGAGAGACAAATTAGAGAAACATTTTAAATTATCTATCAAAGCTCTATAAATAGGAGAAAAGTTCATAACCAAACAAAAATATAGAAGGTAACAAAAGATAAAAGGGACAATTTAGGTTGCATAAAATTTAAAATATTTTGCACAAATATAATAAATCTAAGATTATAAGGGAAACAGTGAAATAGGAAATTTTTAGCAAGTTTCTCTGATAAAGGTCTCATTTCCAAGAAATTGATTTTAATTTATAAGAAAAAACCCATTCCCCAATTAATAAATGATTTATAGGTATAAAGAGAATTCTTTAGGAAAGAAACCTAGACTATAGACATATGAAAGTAATTCTCAAAACATCACAAATTAGAGTAATGTAAATTAAAGCAATTCTGAGATTCCATCTCATGCATGTTATATGAGTTGTGGGTTTTCAGAGTAAACTGCTCAAGAGTAAGTATATAGAAAAGGAACTCTACATATATCTTTATGAAGGATCCAACAGCACTTGTGTGATCCACAGGGCAAGCATTTCTCTCTCTCGGCTTTCTCTTGAACTTTGGCTCATAAGAAATATCTCTTCTGTAAGCTCAGGACAGGGATTTTAACTTGGGGTCCAGGAATTTTTAAAAACAAATATTTTGATAACTGCATTTCAATTTAACATTTGGAAAAGAGCTCTATAACATATGCTCCATATAATAAAACAAGCTCCAAAAATATGTTAAGAAGCCCTTATCTAAAGTCTAATAACTCTTCAGGTTATATTTGTTCTCTGATTACTGGAACACTAGCTAATCTCCTTGAAATGGCTAAATAATAGCATAGCAGAGTCAAATTTGTGAATTACATGCCCAGGGTGGAGATTAGTACTTTACTAATCTTAGCTGTATCCTCTAGTTTCTCCCAGATTACCCAGTTCCCAAACCTACATCTCTTTAGACATCAAACAAGAAACAAAGATTAGTAGTCACTAATTTGTTTTATATAAAAAGGAGTAGATGATATAATAACAAAAGAACAAAAAAGAGGTGTTTGGATATATGGTAGCCAGCTTCAGGAACTTCTGACAGCAAGAACAAAAATGGCTTGTCTGCTTAGATACTTAGTCTTTTCCTCCCCCACTATAGAGAGAAGGAAAAGATAAACCTGGAAATTTTTCTCAGGTAGAGAGGTAGGGTTTCCCCCGCCCCCTTATTCCAAAGTAGGGATGATGGGTAACATTTGTCGGGGCTGCTTATGTTAGCTCATCAGTTGCCTTTATCAATGCAACAAACACCTTCTTTGGTTTCAGTCTTGGAAATTCAATGGCTGGTCATAGTTTCTTTGAAGGAAAAAAACAGGGAAAACAGAGAGAGGACACTACAGCGTCTCCTAAATGGTGCCAAGATGGAGGCCACTACATCTATTCCAAACCTATTTCCTTGCTCCTTTCTTTCTGATATCTTTTCCCAAAAAATTTTCCTTGAAGCAGCCCCACCCAACCCCCATTCCACAATATCAGTGCTATTGAATTCTGGCTGCAACATATGCATGGTGACACCATTCCTCAGTTATGATTTCAACAGGAAGAGATTGAAATAATGAGCTTCAAAATTTTCACTTTATGGTGGTCCAACCCTTAACAAAACTCAGAGAATAATAATAGTTCATAGTTTTTGAGCATTGTAATATGTGCAAAGTGCTTTACATTCTGTGTATTTTTTTTTGAGCTTCACAACAACTCTAGGAATTCAGTGCTAATATTATGGCCTTTTTATAGAAGAAAATAGCTGAGGATAGATTTAAGCTCAGATCTTCCTAACTCTACATCCAATAGTATAACCACTGTGGCATGCTATTTTAGAAGGAATTAAATGAATTACAATGTTTTATATGAAAAACATTATATGAAACTTGCAAAATATACATTTATATGATCATATACATATGAAATGAACCCTTAGATTTCCATCTGGTCATCAGGACCAATTTGGAGCCTCTTTCACCTTTAATTGCATAAATTCAAAAGCATCCTTAGAATTCTCAGCAATTTATTTTCTCCCCTGGAGAGGTAAATAATAGAAAGGATTTTACCCTCACTTTTAATCCTGTTGCAAAGGGAAATGCATTTGTCAAGGTTCCTTTGCACTATTCAGCTCTACCAACCAGTAACTTTCCCCTGAGGACCAAAACATAGATGAGAGAAAGAAAAATGATGATCGGCAATGTAATCCAAAAAAGTCTATGAGGTTGAGCAGTGGGCCTAGCCTCTACTGATACAGAGACAAAATAAATTGGTTTCTATCCTCTGCCCCAGTCAAGAGAAAGAAAAGGATGTGTTGATCACAATGACATTTAATACTACACTGAACAGTACTGAGAAGAGAAACCTCAAAGAGCGAGCTGAAAGCCCTGTCCTTTGGGCAAACTGTAGGTGGAACATCTGTTCGAGATGTTCAGTCATGCAAAGCTTTAACGGAAAGTCCAAGCATGGAGAGATTTGGGGAAAGATTGAAAAACCCACAGAAGTCCCCTGAGCTCTGACTTTGCCCAGAGCAGGACAGCAAAGGCAATAGTTAGATTCTTATTTTGGCAAGTCCTGGACTCATGTAGCAGCTTTCCTATTGGCTACTTGGGTGATTTTAATCAAATTGCTTCTCTCTGGATCCTTCGTTCCTTACAAATGAGGGGATTAGACTAAATGGTTTCTAAAGTTAGGGTTTCATGATTCTCAACCTTGTCACTAATGTTCTTTGAGTTTTGTTCTCCTTATCTGTAAATTAGGAATGGTGATATTCTCTCTATGGAGTTGTTAAAATCAAATAAAGTAATGTATGCAAATATTCTGAGGCTGTAAAGTACTAGGGGAAAAAATCAACTATTATCTCATGCCTGTGGCTCTTGTTCTCCAAACTGGCCCAGGAGATCTGAGAACAGACTGAAGTTTTTCTCTTTGCATCTTCCAAGCATTGTTTCTGATTCTTCCTTCTTGGGCTAAATGGATCAGCTTTGATCCCTTATCTCCATAGTAGACTCTCAGTTATTTGAAGATGGTTATCATATCCTACTGAGTCTTCTTTACCCCAGGCTTCACAGCCCACTTCCTTCAATAAGTTTTTTATCTGACATGGACTCATAGTATTTTGGTTGCCCTCCTTCAGACATCTTCCAGCTTATTAAAGTCCTCAAATGGTGGGCCCCAGCACTGAATGCAGTGTTCCACATAAGGTCTGATAAAAGTAGAATACAGGGTCAGCTACCTCTGTGGGCCTCGATTGCCTGTCTGTCAAAGAATGAGGTTGGACTAAATAGATCATTAGCCCTTTCAGGTTCTGACATGTTAAGACAACACTGTCTTGTTCCTCATAAGTAGCTCAGAACTGAAAACCTTGTTTTATCTTCTCCTGCTGACAAAAACAGAAGCCTCCTCACTGTCAGTTTGTTTTGCCCCTGGACTTGTCACACTGGAAGTACACTCACCCTGAGGCCCTTACTGATGATTCCTTCCAGAGTCTCCATTTCAAAGACCCAAGTTGATTATAGCTTCTTTTCTTTCTGGGCTCTTCTCCTGACTTTCCAGACTTTTTCTACTATGTCCTAGCACAGGTATCTTTTTTTTGCACCCTCCACACTTCCTCCCCCTAAAAAAAAAAGCTTCCTTCTGTGTTCTGTCTTAACCAATTAGAATGTAAGGTCCTTGAGGAAACAAATAATCTTTCTTTCTGCTTATATTCACATTTTCAGCACTTAGCACAATATCTGGAAAATAGCCAGTGCTTAATAAATGCTTGCTTGTTGACTTGGGTAGGTGAGGGTAAAGTTGATTGGAATAAATTGGAATACTCAAGGACTACATCAACTACAGACTTGGGCCAACTTGTCACTGACCTGATATTGGAGCAATTGCTACAGGAATATCTGATGTGTCCAGGGTTTGGGTTGTGAAGCTGATCGATGGAGCTGAGAGCTGAGCTCATTTTGGTTCCTTTGCTCCTTGGAAGCTACATGCCCCTGAAAATAAATACAGCAAGCCTGTCAAGGTCAGTGTGACAGTACCTATCCATCAAGATCGCTGTGGATGACAACTAGGGATTAAATACTGTTATGGTCAAACAATGCATCTCAGACTGCAGCTGAATCCATTTTGAGGCAACAAATAGATGAGGATAGGTTTTCTACTCAATTCATCCTTCTGTTTGGCTTTGTCAGTGAATTTAGTAGCACAAATCTTAAAAAAAAAAAAAAAAAAAAAAAAGGTGTCAGAGCAACTTGAATACCCCAAATAATTTATTTTTTCCCATGGCTTGCAGTTTTTCTAAAAACAAATTTAAATGAGGTTCTTGAATGACTGGAATTTTATGTTGCAAAATTTATTTTAGACAGAAGTTCCATGCTCCCCAATATATACTGCCTGTTTTAAGAAGATTCTACCAAAGTGAGAAGTAACTATGCATAAGTTTGTTCAATTCAATACAATATGCCCTGTACATTATTCTCATTTTATGAATGTGGTTTTCTGCTGAGATTTCAAACATTACTACTTCAAATGTCTCTGATGGAGGAGATATTGCCAGATCTCTTCACCAATATTTAACTCTAGTCAGGAGTTCTTAACCTTGTGTCTGTGTGTCTATATCTGTATGTCTGTATATGTGTATGTTTCTGTGTGCATGATGGATTTCTTTGTCAATCTAGAAGTCTATGGTCCCCTTCTCTAAATAATATTTTAAATGTTCAAAATATGTAAGATTACAAAGAAAACCAATTTAAATAGAGTTATCAATTTTTTTAAAAAGCTCACCAACTCCAAATTAAAAATTCTGCTCTGTCTAGTCTCTCTCCTATGTTACTCACTCAAGGAATAAAGTTATTTTTGAATGTCAAGCTGCCTCCTTCCATTTCTTATGCCTTCATTAAACTTCTTCTAAATAACTTATTCTGAGTATTGACCAGCAACCAATATTTCTCAGCTTACAATTTCAGTAAAAACAGAATAAATTAAGAAGACATGTTTCTGTATTTTTTTCATGTAGGTTTAGAATGTAGATTTTTTTGAGGTCTTTACAATGGTTGTGTGATGGACAAACCAATCAGAACTTCAATTTAAATTAAGTGATGTATAGAGTGATGGCTACATAAAAGATTTACAACTATGGATTGACAGGAGATTTATTGCAGGCATGAAAAACAAAAATTGTCAACCATCAGCATCAATGAAATGAATGCAATTCCATGCAAATCTTGGAATGGCATACCCCATTCCAGATTCCCAACTATAAGGAATATGATGGACCCAGTCAATAAATAATTGGAAATAGGGACTAAGGTCTATATTAAAAAATACTAGGTAGAAAAGAGTTTTCTACTCGGTAGAAAAGAGAAAGGTGAGACAGTACTGCCAAACCTACAAGTTGGCACTTGGGAATTAGTGATAGCTTCAAAAAGAAGTCCTTCTTAGCTGTCACATACAAAATGAAAGGGAGGGAAGTCAGGAGGGCAGGAAGCAAGCTGTGTTGCCTTTTCTTTCTCTAGTGGGAAAGCCAAGATCTGAAATATGTTTATTTTTGGGGAAAAAAGAAATTTAAGCAGAAAAGGAAAACTCAAGACAGGAAAATGTAGTGATCTCATACAATGTTGCTGGAGACAAGGAATTAGCAGAAAATTGTATGCCAAAAGAAAGAAGGAGCAAAGGGTTTCTTATGGATCCAGCTAAAATAGTAAGTGGTGTCTGACCTTGGCCTTTGGAATTATGTTACATCACTTAGCCAGATAGTGGTTTGAACCTGGCCAGATAAACTCCCTGATCTATAACTGCCTAGAGAACTAGATGAATTTCATTGAGATGGGTGGTCTGAGTAAATGGCACTACCCCAATTCACCGCTTTGAAGCATTCATTCTCATACACCAGGATTGTTGGAAGGTTTCCCCAGCTATTTTACAGATCTTTTCTAGGTCTTTCTCTTACAGTTGGAAACTCAAGCTTATGTCTAGGGAAATCTTTTGTTAACTGTCAGAGAGGCTACAAGTTGAAGTGTACTGGAGCCAATTTGAACTAGCTCAAGGACCAACTATTAAATATTCAGTGAACATTTATATCTCAGAAATCACTGTTACAAATCTGGGGTTGGTTGTTTTCTTGATTGTCTAGACTTAAGAAAGTGATGGAGAAAATGTTAATGATGCAGTTTTAACTTAAAAGTATGTCATGTACTTTTTTTTTTCCTTTACCGGAGAGTCGACTGGTAAGCATTCACTAGCATACCTCTATCTACAATTATCTCATTTCATATCAGTCTCAGGTTTGTTCTATACAAGTTGTAGTTCTTGTCAAACTGCTGTTCTATGATTTCGACTTACTCTCCAAGAGCAACATAAGTAGAGTTAATATGAGATTGGGGTCTTCCACATTGATTTATGGGCCATTTTTATAAGAGCTGTCCTCTACCATGGCAAAGTATCAGGACTAACGTATGACTCAACTAATCCCCCCCAAACTGACTTCATGAAACTCTCTGCCTCTATTATGAGTACAGGAGAGAGTGTGATTTTATTTTTCCTGTATTTCCAAAAGATTTTGTACCATGTTATTTATTTTTATTTTGAACTTACTACCCCCAAGGATCCTTATATGCTTTTTGTGTTATAAACAGACTGGGAATCTCTGCACCAATTGATTTTTTTTTAATGTGTATACATATTTATACAGTTATCTTGCTGTATAGGAAAGGAAAAAAAACCTGAGAAGGAAAACATGATGCAAGCAAACATCAATAGAGAGTGTGAAAATGCTATGTTGTGGTCCAGACTCAGATCCCACAGGCCTCACTGGAGGTATATGACTTTCTTCATCACTGAACAATTGGAACTGGTTTGAAACATCTCATTGTTGGAGAGAACCATGTCCATTAGAATTGATCATCATATAGTCTTGTTGCCCTATATAATGATCTCCTGGTTCTGCTGATTTCACTCAGCATCAGTTCATGCAAGTCTCTGAAAACATCCTGCTGGTCGTTTCTCACAGAGCAATAATATTCCATGACATTCATATACTATAATTTATTCAGCTACTCTCCAATTGATGGGCATTCATTCAGTTTTCCGTTTCTAGCCACAACAAAAGGGCTGCCACAAACATTCTTGCACATGTGGGGCTCTTTCCCTCCTTTAAGATCTCTTTGGGATATAAGCCCAATAGAAACACTGCTGGGTCAAAGGGTATGCATAGTTTGATAACTTTTTGAGCAT
This sequence comes from Myrmecobius fasciatus, assembly GCA_023553655.1. Classification (NCBI taxonomy): domain Eukaryota; kingdom Metazoa; phylum Chordata; class Mammalia; order Dasyuromorphia; family Myrmecobiidae; genus Myrmecobius; species Myrmecobius fasciatus. The sequence continues at coordinate 350,688 of JAJPUD010000400.1, read as the reverse complement.
AGTTCCAAATTGCTCTCCAGAATGGTTAGATCCGTTCACAGTTCCACCAACAATGCATCAATGTCCCAGTTTTCCCACATCCCCTCCAACATTTGTCATTATCTTTTCCTGTCATCTTAGCCAATCTGACAGGTGTGTAGTGGTATCTCAGAGTTGTCTTAATTTGCATTTCTCTGATCAATAGAGATTTGGAGCACCTTTTCATATGACTAGAAATGGTTTTAATTTCATCATCTGAAAATTGTTCATATCCTCTGACCATTTATCAATTGGAGAGTGGCTTGAATTCTTATAAATATGAGATAATTCTCTATATATTTTAGAAATGAGGCCTTTATCAGAACCCTTAAATGTAAAAATAATTTCCCAATTTATTGCTTCCTTCCTAATTTTGTCTGCATTAGGTTTGTACAAAAACTTTTTAACTTAATATAATCAAAGTTATCTATCTGGTGTTCATTTAAGAATTCCAGTTCTTTGGACACAAATTCCTCCCTTCTCCACAGGTCTGAGAGGTAAACTATCCTATGTTCCTCCAATTTGCTTATAATATCACTATTTATAGCTAAATCATGAAACCATTTAGATCTTATCTTGGTATGTGGTGTTAGGTGTGGATCAAGCCCTAATTTCTTCTGTACTAGTTTCCAATTTTCCCAGCAGTTTTTGTCAAATAGTGTGTTCTTATCCCGAAAGCTGGGGTCTTTGGGTTTATCAAACACTAGACTGCTTTAGTTAACCAACTGATTTTTTTTTCTTTATTAAAGCTTTTATTTGCAAAACATATGTATGGGTAATTCTTTAACATTGACCCTTACAAAGCTTTCCGTTTCAAATTTTCCTCCCTCATCCCCACCCCTCCCTTAGATGGCAGGAAATCCACTACATGTTAATTATGTTAAAATACTTGACAAATCGAATATATGTATACATATTTCCACACTTATCTTGTTGTGCAAGAAAAATCATATCTACAAGAAAAAAAAATCCAAGAAAGAAGCACAATGCAAGCAAACATCAATAGGGAGCATGAAAATGTTATGTTACCAATTGATTTTTTAAAGAAGTATATAATAAAGTATAAAAATAAATTTCAAAACAATCTTGCTTTATCAGTGCTTCCTTCTGAACTTCCTTCTGTTCCTTTGTGGTTTGGCTCTCTCTCAGAGTGCTCATAGTTTGCTTTGTTTTTGAAATTGGATGATGAGGATAAATATGACTGTCTTGACCCCTTCCAGTGCCCTGCTCAGTCTCCTTGGATCTTTGAAATAGGGATTATGTCAAAGAAGGCTAGAAAGTGATAGATGAAAGCTGCCCAATTTGTGGGCTATAAGAAATGAAAAGAAACTTGAAGAAAATCTCTTGATTGTAATGCAGCTAGTGATAGTTCATTCTGAAGTCCACAAGGTAAGGCTTGTCCTCCCTATCCCCAACTCAGGAATAGTACACAGTGACATTTATTATCATGCACTTGGCAACTAGAATATCTGCTCAAGAAAGCTTATGTAGAATACTTTGCAAAACTTTATCATCAACAACATAATAGCTAGCATTTATTTAGCACCTTCTATGTGCCAAATCTGGCATCTTGAATCCTTGCAACCATCCTGGGAGGTAGGTGCTATTAGTATTCTCATTTTACAAATGAGGAAACAGAGGCAAACTTTTATCAGGAGAGAGTAGTAAAAACATAAGGTTATTATTTCATACTTTTATCTTTTTGTTTACATGTACTTTTTTATATTTTATGTATAAGAATTTAACCCAAACCACAGACACCCAGGGCAGCCCAAGCTGCAGAGATATTTTTAAATAGATAAGATCTGGAACATTTATTCCATATCGCCAAGATAAACTGATTTCTATCTTATGAAGAAAGCCTTGACTGGGCTTTCATTTCTTTTTTTTTCTGTCTCCAAGAGAACCCCTGGGTTAGAACTATATTTACTACACATGAGATATTTGTAGTCTAGGTATAGGATGCTTTTTTAAGGGTTGAGGATAAATGACTTTCTTGTTCTTCACTTTTGGTGGGAGGTGGTCCAATTCCACACTGGGAAGGTGATAGTTAACCTTCTTTCAGCCAGCTAAGCTCCTCCATGTTACACAAAAGATAATCACAGAGAGCAAGCAAACATTTGTCCAAGAAAGTAGTAAAGAAGAACTAGAAAAGTTATACTAATTTATTGATAACCAAATACATAAAAGGAAAAGTAATCTTCAATTTAGGATTGAAATAAAATCTTACCCCAAACAATGAGAAAACAATCTCACTAAAGAAGTATGCTCTTGGCCATCTCTGGGAGTGGGAATCAAGAGTCTTGGTAGGGTGTTGGCTTTCCTCACATGCTTGTAGCCCTGAGAAATTCATTTATCTATTTCAAAGTTGCCATGCATGGATCTCTTGCTCAATCTCTCTCTTCTGTTTCTTCTCAGAAGTATCTTTACACTTAGGAATTGTCACAGGCTCAGAGGTCTCAATCAAGCTGGAGGTGGGTCTCCCTTCATGTACACAGCACACAGTATCACAGAACTGTACTTCAAGGGAATTTCCCTTAAACCCTTGCCCAGGTGGTATTTCATGTGGGAAATAAGCAACTGTCCCATACATGGTACATTGAGAATTCTTTCTAAAGAGGGCTCACTTATACTCTTTTAGAAGCAGTCCTAGAACCATACCTAATCTTTGCTTTAAAAGATATTTCCCTGAATTCTAGGGTAGCAGAAATGAAAATGTGAGAAAACTCTTTTCCCTTCTCTTTGGGTTCAGCTCCTCTCCCTAAGGAACGAACCTAGTACACTTAAGCCCAAAGCTGAAGCCCTGAGGGAGAAAGATGTAATTCACAAGGATATATAAAGATATAACACATAAGCAAATCCAGCCTCAGAAGTCAAAGTAAACAGAGTCAAACCTAGATACTCTAGACCTCAATCCAACTTTTGGGATTTATGGCATTGGTGATACTGTCCTGCAGAATCTTTGTAGCCATTTTTCAGAGGCTGAAAAGGATTTTGGAATCTAAAATTTCAGGGTGAAAATTCTCTATCAGAGGTCTTCACAGAAATAAATAAAACCAATGAGTTTTTCTTCTTAGAATCAGGTAACTTAGCCAAGTTTCACTCTAAGAAGTGATATTGAATTCCCCAAATTCTCTTTGAAGGTTTTTTATGAATACAGTACTTTAAATTTTCTATGAAGAGTTGCTCTCTCTTTTGATATAAAAGGGAGCTACATTATATAAAACAGTCCCTAATAGTCTCTAGTAAGAACTTCTGCTAACAGTACAGAATTTTTATGAATAAGTAATTGTTTAAACATCAATAAAATATGAGAAACAGGGTGGGTAGAAGACTGGCCTTAAGATTCAGAAAGAGTTTCCTCTGACATACCCTAGCTGTGTAATTGCTGACAAGTCATTTCACCATTCAGTGCCTCGAGCAAGTAAGACAAAGTAATAGACAAGTAGCTTGCATTTAGTAGAGAGAGCTTACATATATAAAGATGCTACCCATAAAGTTGGCCAATTATACAGTCATTCAGGTTTCCCCCAAGTGGCTTTCTGAGTTGGTTTCCCATTTTCAAGAGTTGTCTTCTTATTCTAGATCCAAGCACTATATGACTGAAATTCTGGTAGCCTCTTTTAGCCTGATTTTGTTATTAAGGGTTAGGAAAGTATCAACAGTGAAGCTCTCTCTCCAGCCTTTTTACCTCATTATATCTACTGGAAACTCAGTAATAACTTTGGCATCCAGAATAGATGGTAATTAAATAAATGGGCCATGTCCATTGAAGTCACTGAGAGTTCTATTAATCTATTTTCCCCCAAGATAGAACAAATACTCATAGAGAATTTTCTTAGATGATCACCCTGACTGCAGGATTAGTCATTCTGCATTATAAATGCTATTTCATTTAGCTTTTCAATTCAGTGGATTGTAACCTGTCTGAATCAGTCAGATAATGATGAAAGACATTTCCCCAAAATAAAGTTATCTCTTCCATATTGTATGATTATATAATGTACACTAAGATGGAGACTATAAATGCAATTAATTCTTTAAACCTAGATTTGATATTGCCTTATAAGTGAATCTTTGGTGGCAGAAATAATTTATTTCTCTTTTCTTGGTTAAACCTTTGGAAGTACCTATTTTAAAGTAATCACTATTTTCCCTGGTATCTGAACAGATTTCCATTATACTTAACCCTTTGATTCAGTTCAGAAACCATTAACTCTGTTCCAGAGCCCCGGGAACATTATTTTTTTTTTCTTCTTTGTTCTATTTATATATAGTTTACAAGTAATGTGAAAAACACCTGAAAAAGCATGCCACTGAAAAATATTAAGACAATTTGAATTAATGAGATTTTTTTCTGTCCTTTCAATCAGATCAATAAATATTTGCTGTGTTCTTCCTGTGTATAAGGCAATATGTCAAGTGCTGTGGGGGATACTAAGAAGACTAAAGGACTGTTCCTGACCTCTCAAGAAGTTCACAACATAGATAAGAGATAAGACATAAACAGGTGGAAGCTTATATAACAATAAAGGGTCTTTTAATGAGTTAAATCTAGAATAGTTAAGTCAACACATGATTTATTTCCAAATAAATTATGCAAACAGTATTTGCTGATTTAAGCTCATTTTCAACTAATTTGGTTAAATCTTATTCTTATTTTCTCTCCTAATATTTCAGGAGTCAGGTGTTAACCAGCCTTTAATCTAGTGTTTTGCTTACACATGGTTATTAACTATTAACTATTAGTGAATTTCTTATAATTATTGTGTCAATCAGATCTAGATATTATGAGAAGAGACCAGGATTCACCTTGTGGGTATCTCTCTCAAACCCCCTAAATTTCCCCTGGTAACATCAGAAATTTATATATTATATATATTATATATAATATATATTTCTAAGAGAGGGTCCTTAGCTCCTCAGCAAGCATCTAGGTTAACAAAACATAAAATACAGAACAGGTTTCTTTAGCATGATAGAAAACACAAAGAATATCAGAAGCATAAAAGCCAGCTATCCACCCTGGAGAACCACACCTCTCATAGGACCTATACAGTAACTCAGACTTACAAAAGCTTATATTCACAGACTTATAGAATGTTGGAACTGAGCCTCTGGGGGGCAGGTAGAGACAAAGGGAATAAGCATTTATATGGTGACTACTATGTGATAGGCATTGTGGTAAGTATTTTATAATACCTCATTTCATCCTCACAACAACCCTATAAGGTAGGTGCTATTATTATCATCATTTTATAAATAATGAAACAATCAAAAAGAAGTTAAGTAACTTGTTCATTTACACTACTAACAATATCTGAGGCCAGATTTGAACTCAGCTTTTCCTGACTCCAGACCCTACTGCATTACTTGGATAAAAATCCAGCAAAGGAGACTGAGAAGTAGCAAATAGGTAGGAGTAGAATTAGGATAGTGCAGTGTCACAAAACTTAGAGGAAAAAAAGAGTATTAAGGAGAAGAATCTGATCAACAGATTGTAGGGAGGTCAAAAAAGGATGAAGACCCTGCAGACCCCTTTATTAGAGAGAGATCAGGCACCCCTGACAAACCAGTCCAAATCTTGCGCTTATAGAACAAGGATATTGATGCTCCCCAGGCCTTGTAGGCCTAACAGCAAGTACTTCAGGATTAAAGTTTAACTTTGATGCAAGGAAAATAGATTCTTTGGAATGGGGAGGGTTATTGAAAAACTAGAATGATATTGAAAAACCATCAAAAGAGCATTTTTTAAAATAAAAAAAAATCAGAAATTTAGATCGGGAAAGGATTTTAAAGATTTTCTAAATCTAACTTCTTTAATATTCCATTAAAAAGGAAGCAGAAATCATTTTAGTAGAGCTATAACTAAATTTTCTGTATTTTTAAACTTTTTTTTTTTTTTTTGCTTTTTGCTGAGGCAGTTGAGGTTAAGTGACTTGCCCAGGGTCACACAGCTAGGAAGTGTCTGAGACCAGATTTGAACTCAGGTCTTCCTGATTTCAGGGCTGGTGCTCTAACCACTGCACCACCTAGCTGCCCCCTATTTTTAAACTTTTTATTAGGAATTAGAAAGCTATGATTATGAACATTATTGCATTGAATTCATATTTTTTAGTTTCTCTGACTCTCTGATCATCTCCTTTCTCTGTCTTGGTCTTTTTTTTCTTCTGTGTCTTTTCTTCTCTCTCTCTTTTGTTTCTCTCTCTTCTCTGTCTCTGTTATCTCAACCTCTGTTTTCATATCTCTCATCTTTTCATTACTGTGTGTCTTTGTTATTGTTTTTCTTTCTCTGTCTTAGTCTTTTCCCTTGTCTCTGACTGTCCCTGTTTCTGTCTCTGTTCTTATATAGCTAGATATATATGCATATATTATAAATTCAGTAACTTTAATTACATATCACATAAAATTATACATCTATATCATTTATGTATCTATAGAGATTAAATTCCTTAATCTCTTACAATTAAATTCTATTAAAGCTATTAAGTATACAATTTGTTAATAATTAAAAACAATAAATTCATTATTTACAATATTTTACCTGTGAGAATGACCATGGCCAAAATCACCTCAAACTCTTACTATAAAGCAGATGACTTCTCTAAACTTGTGGGGGGAAAAAGAGTCTCACCACATGTAGTCTACACAGGATATCCAATTACTATCTTCATTAGATCCCCTTTATCCTCCCCACAAAATGAAAGTTATATTAGTTTCATAAAAGAAAATAGCAACTTCTCTATATTCTTTTCCAATCTTTCTGCCTCTGTATAAATTGTCTTTATAATGTTTCTTTATATAACTCTCTAGGATATACAACTTAGGACAATTCTAATAATATGCAAGTTTCTTCATACCTTCTTTTCCTCTGTTTTCTCATATATCCTCGAAAATCCAAGTTAATGCCATATTCACCACTAACTCCATAGTGGGTCATTACATAGAATGACAGTTACAATGGTAATTCCTTGCTTCTATGATCTTAAAGAGATAGTAACAGTAACTCTAACTTCTGTAGACCAAATTCTTGAATGGATTTTTTTTATCCAATCAATCAATATTTATTAATATCTACTACGTGCCAGAAATTGTGCTAAGCATTCTGGAGGTAAAAAGAGAGGCAAAAAACAGTCTCTATCCTCAAAGCAAGTTATATGTAGGATAAATAGGAAATCATTAAAAGAGGTAAGGCAATAGAATTAAGAGGGTTTGGAAAAGACTTCCTTCAGAAGGTAGGATTATAGTTGGGACTTAATGGAAGCCAGGGAGATCCATAGTTGGAACAGAGGTGGGAGCTCATTCCAGCCAAGAGGGATAGCCAGAGAAAATGCTCAGAGCTGAGAGATGGGAGTGTTTTGTTCATGGGACAGTCAGGAGACCAGTGTCATTAGATCAGAGAGAAGGTGATAGGATAGGTAAGGTGTAAGAGGACTGGGAAGATAGGAGGAAGCTAGGTTATAAAAGGCTTTGAATGCCAAAAACAACAACAAAAAAATTTATATTTGATACTGGAAGAAATCCAGAGCCACTAGAGTTTACTGAGTGGAGAGTTAACATGTTCAAGTTAACAATTTAGGGAAATTGCTTTAGTGATTGGGTGGAAGATGAATTAAAATGGGGAGGCTTAAGGCAGACCTGCAATCTATTGCAATAATCCAGACATGAGGTGATGGATGAAGCACTTTGCCACAGAAGGGACAGTAAGAGAGGAAATAAGGGATTACTTTCAAAAGATATTGCAAAGGTGAAATTAACAGGCTTTGGCAATAAATTAGATTTGGAAGGCAAGAGATAATGAGGACTCAGGATAACTCCTAGGTGGTGAACCTGAGGGACTTGGAGGATTGTATTGCCCTCTATAGTAATAAGGAAGGTAGGGATCGAGGTACAGAGAGTACAGAGGGAAAGATCATGAGTTCTAAGTTTTAAGATATCTACTGGACATTTTGAGATGTCTGAAAAGCCCTTGTAGAAGTGAGATTAGAGCTCAGCAATTTGGAACTGGATAGGTAGATTTTAAGACTCATTAGCAGGAGATGGTAATTAAATCAGTGGGACCTAATGAGATCACCAAGTAAAGTAGTACAGAGTGAGAAGAGAATAGGGCCCAGACAGCCTTTCGGTTAACACAATGATAAAAAGGCATGTTCTGAATGGAGATCCAGCAGAGAAGATTAAGAAGGAAGAGGAGATTAAAAAGACTTTTCAGGAGACAATAGTGTCCCCAAAACCTGTGTGAAATCTTTATGTTTCAAATGTGTTTCTTATAAAACACATGTGTTTGAGCCTTATTTCTCATCCATTTTGCTATCCTCTTGCCTTCTATAGGTGAATTCTTCCCATTCCCATTCCTGGTTATAATTTTGAGTTGTATTTTTCCCATCATCACATCCTCTTACACTTTCTTCTTTTCCTTGCTGTTAAATCCCTTAAAAAAAAAAAAAAAAAAAGATAGTGGTGAAACAAAAGAAATGTGATCAACACTAGTATTTTGAAATGAAAGTGATTGAATCCCATACCTTTGCCCTTCCTGTCTTCACTTAGTCTAGGTCCTAAATCATTAATTGTTCTTCCTCTGCTTTTTAAGTAGTTACAGATTTCTTCTAAGAGGCTCTGTAAGAGGGACTAACTTCCTAGATCTTGAAACTCTCCATCAGTGGATTTACTACCCCTCTCAACATAATGGAATTTATAGATTTGATAAGCATGCTGTTTATATCATTGTCCAGATCACTAAGAAAATACTAATAAGTTCAGGATCAAGATAGATCTCTGGAGCACTCTCATTAGGACTTTCCATGTTGTCATAGAACCATTAATAATGAATATTCTTTGGATCTATCCCTTTAACTAGTTCTAAATTTATCGAATTTTTCTGGTGTCCTGCTCACGTGTTTACAAAAAAATACCATGAGAAACTTTATCTATCACATTAAGAATAAATACTAACACAAATACCTATATAGTTGTAACAAAGTTGATCCTAGAAAGCTTAGGGCCTATTTACAGAAAAGGTACATAAAACAAGGAGATAAACTAACTGCAAAAATGTGTCCAAACCAAGTGATCAGTTGATCAGGAGCAATCCCTTAAGTGAATTAAAAAGGAAGCAAAATGTCTAGGGGACAGAAAAAAAAATATGGAATATAAGGTTTTGCAAGGGTGAATGTTGAAAACTATCATTGCAAGTATTTTGAAAAATAAAAGGCTATTATTTAAAAAAAGAAGGAAAAAAAAAAAAGCAAAATCAATTCAGCCATTCCAAGTGGCATCCACATTTGAAGAGAAACCCAATTCTCATCCAAATCTTCAGAAGATTTATACAAAGGAATCCCCATTGCTAGAAATGGCCTCTTCAACTGAGAGAACAGAATCACAAGTAGAGGCAGTTGCCCCAAAGAAAGGGGTCCAGACTCTATGAGTAACACTTCTTCTGCCTTATTGCCACCAAACAGCTTCTGTTTTACCTACTCCATGTGACTTTTCATGACTTCCCGTTCTTCAGCTCCTTATATATTCTATATGTTTCATCAGGAGCTGGTTTCCTCTTATACTTGGTTTCTAAACTAGTTAAATAGATTTTTAAATGTCAGTGCCCAATTATTGTTCATCTTCTTTTTTCTTCCTTTCTAAATCACTCAAGGGACTTGTTCACACCTCATAAATGGATCAGATTTTCATGGTTAATTGAACACTTCATCATGGGCCCCTTTTTCTGTGATTTAGTACTGGATTTTCAAGGCCTAATTCCTTTATACCAAAATATACATATCCCAATCCCTGAGAACCCAAAGTTGTTCTTAGGACACCGAAGTAGGCTTGAAAGTCAGAAAATCTAAGCTCAGGGGGGGCGGAGCCAAGATGGCGAACAGCAGACAGCTTTCCTTCGAACTGATTTTTGAGTGAGGACTCCGCCAAACATTTGGACTACAACACACTTCTATCAAAAATCTACCTTGAAAGAACTCCGGAGAAGGTTAGCCTCAGGAGAAATCGGCCACTGGTCCCAATCAGACTCCAGCCGGGGCAGAAGAAAGGGCTGAGATAGAGGGGCGGATTTCAGGCACCCAGGAAGCCCCTGGGAAACGCCTGGGCCACTTTGCTCTGCTTGCGGGCAGGTGCTTTGGCAGATCTGCCTTTGGTAAAGGATGGATCGAGAGCAGCTGGAAACGTGGTCCTAGTGCGAATCTAGCCCGACCAGCCTCAGACCAGAAGTCAACTCGGCAAACTGCCCCAGGGCAAATACAAATTGTTGCAGGGTTTCTGCTTTTGACCAATATCCCAACTGTAAATCATGAGCAAGAAGCAGAAGAGAGCTCTCACCATAGACAGCTTTTATGGAGAAAAAATAGAACAGTCCCCAGATCCTGACATTATGAAAACAATCCCAGATGAAGCCACAAAGGCAGACTTAAGTTGGTCTCCCTTTCAGAAGGCTTACCTGGATGATTGCATTAAGAATCTCAAAAGAGAGCTAGAAGAAGAATGGGGAAATAAATTGAGATCAGGGCAACAGAAATATCAAAAACTGGAAAATAGGACTGGTGAATTGGAAAAACAAAACAGTTCACTGAAAAACAAAATTGGTGAATTGGAAAAAATCACCAATTCACTGGAAAATAAAAATGGTGAACTGAAAAACAAAATTGGTGAATTGGAAAAAGACAACAATTCACTGAAAAACAAAATTGGTGAATTGGAAAAAGACAACAATTCACTGAAAAATAAAACTGGCAAAATGGAAAAAGAATGCATTGAATCAAGAAATTCAATTGGCCAGCTACAAAAGGAGCTAAAAAAGATAACTGAAGGAAATAATACTTTAAAAATTAAAATTGGACAAATAGAAGTAAATGACTCAATAAGACTTCAAGAATCAGTTAAACAAAAACAAAAAAAAAATGAAAAAATAGAAGAAAATATGAAATATCTCCTAGGAAAAACAACTTACTTGGAAAACAGATCCAGGAGAGACAATTTAAGGATTATCGGGCTTCCTGAAAGCCATGATGAAAAAAAAGAATCTAAACACTATCTTCCAGGAAATCCTGAAAGAAAACTGCCCGATGTTTTAGAATCAGAAGGCAAAATTGGCATTGAAAGAATTCACCGATCACCTCCAGAAAGAGACCCCAAAATTAAAACCCCAAGGAATATCGTGGCCAAATTTCAGGACTATCGCACCAAGGAAAAGATATTGCAAGCAGCTAGAAAGAAACAGTTCAAATACCGAGGAACTGTAATTAGAATTACACAGGATCTGTCAGCTTCTACTTTAAAGGATCGAAGGGCCTGGAACCAGATATTCCAAAAGGCAAAAGAACTTGGATTACAGCCAAGAATAAGTTATCCAGCTAGAATGAGCATCATCTTCCAGGGAAGAAGATGGTCATTCAATGATACAGGAGACTTTCACCTATTTCTAATGAAAAGACCTGATCTGAACAAAAAATTTGACCTCCAAACACAGAACTCTAGAGAAGCATAAAAAGGTAAAAAGGAAAACTCTTGAGAACTATATTTCTACTATAGTTATCCTTTAAAGAATGGCAGTATAATTTGATTTTTCTTTGATAATAATGGAAAAGAAATTAGAGGTGGAAGGGATACCATACTGAAAAAAGAAAAAGGGGGGAGGGGGAAAAGGAGGCAAAATAAAGTAAAAATAAAGGAGGTAAAATAAGGCAAAATCTCATAAAGAGACATAGAAGATCTAATATAATTGAGGGAAAGAAGGGAGGGCAATGAGGATTGTGTAAACCTTACTCTCATTAGATTGGACTCTAAGAGAGTATATCAGACATATTTGGCTTCAAAGAAAGGCCTGACCCTCCTTGTGGGAAGGTAGGAGGGAGGGGAGAAAAGGAAAGGGATAAACTAATAGAAGGATTAGGGGAAAGGTATAAAGGGGAGGGAGGGACTCTAAAGGGAGGAGGATTATTGGTGGGAGGTGGTCATCAAGAGCAAAGTACTGGGGAGGGGGGAAGGGAGAGAGGGCAAAGGGAAGAGAAAATCATAACTCTGGGTAAATAAGATGGCAGGGAATACAGATATAGTTATTTTAACTGTGAATGTGAATGGGATGAACTCTCCCATAAAACGGAAGCGGGTAGCAGACTGGATTAAAAGCCAGAATCCTACAATATGTTGTTTACAAGAAACACATCTAAAACATAGAGATACGTACAGAATGAAGGTAAAGAGCTGGAGCAGAATCTTCTATGCTTCAGGTGAACAAAGAAAGGCAGGAGTAGCAATCCTTATCTCGGAGCAAGTAAAAACAAAAATAGATCTAATTAAAAGAGATAAGGAAGGAAACTACATTTTACTAAAGGGTTCCATAGACAATGAAGCAGTATCAATACTTAACATATATGCACCAAGTGGTATAGCATCCAAATTCCTAGAGGAGAAGTTAAGAGAGATGCAAGGAGAAATAGACAGTAATACTATACTAGTGGGAGATCTCAACCTTGCTCTCTCAGAATTAGATAAATCAAATTCCAAAATAAATAAGAAAGAAGTTAGGGAGGTTAACAAAAGGCTAGAAAAGTTAGGTATGATAGATCTCTGGAGGAAATTGAATGGTGATAGAAGGGAGTATACTTTTTTCTCAGGGGTTCATGGAACTTATACAAAAATTGATCATGTGTTAGGGCATAAAAACCTCAAAATCAA
>JAJPUD010000400.1:167674-322989 GCA_023553655.1 Myrmecobius fasciatus | reverse complement strand
GAGTCCGACTAACCTGATATGAAGTTATCCAGAGAGCTGTGCCCAAATATTTCTGCGTTCGTTGACTTGAAGATCAGTTCAGAGGCTTATTTTATTGTTGATTTGAGAGAAGATCGGAGGAGAGGCAGAAAGTCACCTTTTCACTCCGCCATCTTGGCTCCGCCCTCATCCTCCAAAAATATTTGTTAAGCAAAACAAGTTAACATTCTGAATAGATATCATCTATTAAGTGTAGAAAGATTTACAATGTAATAGATTGGCAGGCAAAAGATGACAGATGATGTCTTTCTGACACCATCAGGGAATAGACAGCACTAACAGAGTCACTGATTTTCATTTCATGAGGAAAATTAGATTGATATATTGGCACTTGAACTGCTTACCAGCAAAACAGTACTCCTATTTCCTAAAGTTTTATTTAAAATATAAAGATATCTCCTTCAAGCATTAATATCAGGCATTCATTAATTTCAAACATTAAACTACTTCTAAAGAGCTGATTTGTGTTCTGATTCAATCACTTGGTTACATGATTTGAATCCATTAATAAGTATTTATTTTACATTTCTTACGTGTCTAATATCATATTAACAGCTTTTGGAAGAGAAGGCCTTCCCTTGAAGGGTGCCAAAGAATTATAAATTACTTCTCAAGGGAGTAAAAGTCAAAGAGAAAAGATCTTAAACAAACACACACACACATACACACACACACACACAACTCACCATTTGGTGTATAATCACAAAGCAAAATACAAACAAGGACATAAAATATGTGCTGTTATTACTTTATAGACGATTGGAAGTAGTGATGGGTTAGTTTTGAAAAGCAATTAAACAGCATAGAGTAAGAAGGCACAATTAGATGTTTTAATGTGGAAGGATGTCTCCAGTTGAGTTCTCCAAGGATCTCTACTTCACTTTGTCCTTTTAAATGTTTTTATCATTTATTTAAATGAAAGCACAGATGGCATGTTTCCCAAATTTACATATTTCACAAAGTTGGGGGATATGTTGATGTTGTTATTTAGTGTTTGTTCAGCCATGTCTGATTGTTTCTATCCCCATTTGGAGTTTTCTTATTAAAGAAACTAGAATGAGAAAACCAAGGCAAACAGGGTTAATTGACTTTTCTAGGTCACACAGGTAGGAAGTATTGAGACCAGATTTGAACTCATAAAGATGAGTCTTTCTAACCCTAGACCCAGCACTCTAAACCCCGTGCCAACCTAGTTGTCTTTGGGGATGAATAATAGAGTCAATATTCTAAAAGTCCAGGCTATAGCACTGGGCTGAACCAATGTTATGAAAAACTGAACTGACAAACTGCCAGAAATAAAAAGGCAATAACCCTTCTATATTTAGCTCCATTTAGACATGTCTAGATTGTTGTTTTTAGTGCTGGGTTTCACAGCCTAGGAAGGCTACAGAAAAGCTTAAGAGTGGTCCACAGGAAGTGGACCCACCAACTAGTATACTGTATAGTCTTGAGATTCTGGCATATGAGGACTGGTTAAAGGAACTGGATGTGTTTGATGTGGAGAAGGATAGACTTAAGTGAAACATTATATTGTGAACTCTTTCAATAGAATGCTCTTAGGGGAAGAGACCATATTTTGACTTTCTAATCCCAGCACTTGGCACCAATGTCTGGCACATAGTAGGTATTTAATAAATGCTTGTTGATTTATTGACTTAGGAAGTTTTTTTCTAATTCTGAAGTTCTGTGATTTTGTGACTCAGTAGGATATGAAAAACAATAAAAAGATCTTGATACTTGGATTCCTATAAGTATAATGAGCTCAGTATTTGTACATTGTCACCACTGGTTTCTAAAGAAGTGTCAAATGGGTAACACTGGAAATAATAGTAGGAAAGGAGACTTGTTCTCCCCTTCCCTCTCCTCTGTATACCTAGACCCTGGAGTGGTCCATTCAATTACCTAATGAAAATCTCATTGCCACCTGACTCAGGAATCACAGAGAACTCAATAGTAGTGAAGTTGCTGGTCCAAATTCTGAGGGACCAAAAGGGTAAATCCAACTGTTCTCCATAGAGTGGCAAGATGAGCTAGGAGAGTCACCAGGTTGGCAGCCCTCAGCCAGGATAGAGTACTTCAGCTTCTTTTCCAATGATGTTCCAGTTAGTCTCTGTAGGTACATATGAATAAAAATGGTAATGAATGACTTTGTTGTTGGACTTTACAGGGGGCACTAGGAGGCCAGTTTCTATCTCTTCTTTCTGTATCAGTGGATACTAGCCTGTGTTTGGTGCCACACAGAAATGACTCCTAGGATATGGCATAGGCTGATAGAAATTATAAAAACATTGCCTTCCCAGGCTAATACCATTCAGCACCTGGTGTTGTCAAAGAATAATAGACTGTCAGAGCAGGAAGGGAAATTTAAATCTTATGTAGTCAAACATCCTCATTTTAAAGGCAGAAAATTCTGCACTCAGAACTATATCTAAGAATTTTTGCGCTTAGGGAAAATGTTCAGGGTAAGTGGCATGAAGACCAAGTGATAAGGGTATGGAGACTTCAACCTAGTCTACCATAGAGGTGCTATCAGGACTTTTGATTCTATGATATCTAAGTTCCAGACAAGGTCCAGACCTCCACAGTTCCAGACCAGCAGAACTTCAAAAGGTGCTGATAACTTTGAGATGATGTGAATGTTAATGAACTAAACCCAAGATGGCACAGATAGAAATTAGGTCTGTTTCCCCCATTAAAAAAAACCATAAAAGCGAACCATCAAACTCCTATTCCTCCCACCCCTACCCCAGCATTTTTCCATGTTACAGAAGCCATACTCCTCATTGTTGCCTTGCCTCATCCTCCTCCCCATGCTGCCCACCTCCATTAGCCATGCTGCCCAGCCTGCCCTCTGCTTCTGTACCCCTTTCTCTGCTTGTCTTTGTGTCCTCTGTACCTAAAAAGTGACTGCCACCCTGTTTCCTGCTGCCAATTGTAGTCTTTCCTATGGAGTACCCAAAGAATTAGGTGTGCCTGTGAGCACCAAATAGGTAAGCCTCAGGTAAAATGGAGCACCTAAGAAGTTCTTTGAGATAGTGGAGGGGAGGAAATGAGTTCCCTAAATGAAACATCACTTATACAAAAGCCCAAAGAACAGGAAAATATTAGTGAGCCAGTTTGACTGGAATGGTGAGTAAATAAAGGTGAATAATCTACAATAAGACTGGACATACAAGTAAATGGTACATTGTAAAGGGCTTTAAATGACAAATTGAACTTTTTGTGTTTTATCCTAAAGGCACTGAAATCACTGAAGATTTTTTGAATAACCTGAATGACATAGCCAGACATGTTTTAGAATTATAAATTTGGCAGCTGTGGGAAGATTACTATTAGAAAATGAAGAGATTGGGGTAAAGAATACCAATTAGGAGGCTATTGGTCCAGGCAAGAGATAACATTGGTAGGTTTTGTTTATAATATAAATCATTCCCTGAACATCTGCTGAAAGCATTAAGTAGATGAGCTAATCAAGGACCACTATAATTTGTGATTATGATTCACTCAAAGCATTGTGAGAAAAAAGATAAATATATCTTTTAAATTCTTCCCATAAATATGTTTACCTGCCAGTCTATCAGAACTTTTTCATTATGCTTGTCTTTGTATTGGAAAATTAGAAAACTCAACATTTTGTTATTTGTTGCAATTTGTATGGCTTTCTCAGCAGTTTCAAAAGCCAAAAGTGACATTTATGAATGCAGTATAACATCAGTTGATTTGGTGAATTTGGGCATTTAAGTAGATAAGGAATATATTGAAGAAAATAAATATGACCTGTCTATAAAAAACAAACATAAGACAGATTAACTATCATTTTGGAATGTTGTGACTGGATCAGATAAAACTGTTGAAAGATTCCAAGGGCATACCCCGACATCACCAAAAAACAAAAACAAAAACCCAAACAAAACCCAACCCAACTCAAAAACCAGAAATCCAACAGAGTAAAACAGCATTTAACAGTTATAACCATTGTTCCTCCTATCATCTATGAAATAATATGTTCATAACGTAAATCCAGTATTCCAAGCTTTTAAAAATTTTGGTATTTAGCTGCTTAGGAAAATTATACTTTGGGTTTTGTATATTGACTTTGGTATTTTTATATATTGGAATACATTATTGCCCCTGTGTGTGTAGTGTTCATCCCAACATCCTAAGTAGGTGGACCAAATTTATTTCTCAACTGCCTTGTAAAGGTAGAAGAGGCCAGGGATGGGATGTCTGTTAGATAAGGACACCAAGTTCATCACACCATAAGAGAAGTGATAAGAAAGTTCTTCTGAATATTAAGATCATGTTGTCATGGGAGAGAGGAAAAACAGAAAAGACATGTAAGAAACATCACTTTTCATAAGTGTTCAGGGGAAAAGGTTAAAGGAATTCTGATGGTTACTGGAAATCATCAGTATTTATAATATATTGTGAGCTGGCATGTACCCTTGTTAATAATTAGAAAAGGTTTATGAACATCAAAGTAAGACAACTAGAAACTAAAAGCAAAGCATAATCCCATATGTTATATCTAGTCAACCATGTAAGAAGTTGCTTTGCCTAGGATGATTGTGAAAGTTTAGGAAGGTAAGGTAAGCCTTATTCAAAGCTTTTTCTCTTGGATAAGATAGTGAACTTTGCATGAACTGGAGCAATAAGCAATGACAATCATAGAATCTTTTCTTTTAATAGCCTTTTATTTTCAAAATACATGCAAACACAGTTTTTAACATTTATCCTTTCAAAAAACCTTGTGTTTCAAATTTTTCTCTCTCCCTTCCCCTTATCTCCTCCCTGAGATGGCAAGTAATCCAATATATAATGTGCAATTCTTCTATACATATTTCCACAATTATCATGCTGCACAAGAAAAATCAGATCAAAAAAGGAACAAAATGAGAAAAGGTGAAAATACTATATTGTGATCCACATTCAGTCTCCAAAGTCCTCTCTCTGGGTGTAGATGAAAAGAGCCATGTCCATCAGAATTGATTATCACATAATCTTCTTACTATGTACGTTCTCTTGGCTCTACTCCCTTCACTTAGGATAAGATCATGTAAGTCTCTACAAGCCTTTCTGAAATCTTCTTGCTGATCATTTCTTATAGAACAATAATATTCCATAACATTAATATACCATAACTTATTCAGCCATTCCCCAGTTGATAAGCATCCACTCAGTTCCTTTCCACTATAAAAGGGGCTGCTACAAACATTTTTGCACATGTGGGTCTCTTTTCCTCCTTTATGATCTCTTTGGGATACAGGCCCAGTAGAAACATTGCTGGATTAAAGGGTAGGCACAATTTGATAGTCCTTTGGGCATAATTCCAAATTGTTCTCCTGAATGGTGGGATCAGTTCACAACTTCACCAACAATTTATTAATGTCCCGATTTTTCCACATCCCCTCCAACATTTATTGTTATCGTTTCCTGTCATTTTAGTTAGTCTGAGAGGCACATATCTGAGAGTTGTCTTAATTTGCATTTCTCTGATCAATAGTGATTTAGAGCATTTTTTCATATGACTAGAAATGGTTTTAATTTTTTCATCTGGAAATTGTCTGTTACTCTCTTTTGACCACAATCATGGAATCTTAAAATTGGAAAGATTAACTAGATCACCCTTCTACCCAATGCATCGATCTCCTCTACAACATCCCCAAGAAGAGAGTCAGTTAACCAGCTTCCATTTAAAGAGTTCCAGTGATGGAAAATTCAGCACTATAGGAGTCTGCTTATAACATTTCGTATAGAAAAAAATCATTAGAATGTTCTTCCACAGACTGAGCTGAAATTTGCCACTTGTCACTTCTATCCATTAGTCCCATTTCGCTTTACATAAATCTAATTCTTATTGAAGCAATTAGGTAACACAGGTGGAACAATGGGCCTAGCTAAAGCCAGCAAGACTTGAGTTTGAATCCAGCCTCAGACACTACTAGCTGTGTGATCCTCAGCAAGTCACTTAAACCTCTATGCACAATCCACCCTCACTTAAATCTAATTTAATGCATGTCATGGCATCACTTCCCTGATGTCATGGTCCTCTTCCAGAACTAAGGACAAACAACAAACTAGCTCACTCAACTGTAAAGTAGGGATGATAACAGCATCTATTTCATTCACATAGTTGTTGAGACTCAAATGAAACATTTGTAAAATACTTAGTGTCTGGCCATGGTAAATGCTTTAAAAATGCTTATTTCCTCCCCTTTCCCTTTGCTATTTATTTTTCAAACATCTGTAGAAAGCTAATAATAACTAATTTTACACAGCACTTTAAGGTTTACAAAGCACTTAATATTCACAGTTCTATGAGATAGATGCTATTATTACACCCATTTTATAAAAGAGGAATTTGATAGGGAGATTAAATGATTTGCCAAGAGTGCCACAGCTAGTGTCTATAGTAGGATATCCTAATTCCCTGAGGTCTCCTTGACTCCAGGTTTAGTGCTCTAATCATTATAGCAACTTTCTTCCTCTTAGGTCTTTATGTAGTTAATTATGGTAATTCACATTAATATAGCACTTCAAACTTTTCAAAGCATTTATGTCACGTGACTCATAGCAGTAAGGCTGATGTGTAACAACCCTCCCCCCTTCTATGTTCTATTTGTATAGAGGGTGGGAAATTTTCCGACCTTTGATAAGCAAGGACCTTTCTACCTCTAATTTTTCTCCCTCACTGAGTATCAGGAGGCAGCTACTGGGCAAGTGTAAGAGTGCTTGGGGCAAGTTAAGCTGGATGTGGCAGGGAGATAATACAACTTAGTACTATGGGAATAAAAGCTGGTTGCAACTGACTTTTCATAGACATGAAAAGGGAAAACAAGCTATTTGATCTACAGAGAAAAACTAAACCCATGCCTCCATTACAGCATTATGAATTTGGGCAATGATACTTATTCCACGTATTTTGGAATGTGTACTGAAATTGCTTTTGTTACTATAAAATGCATAAGCTCTGTGGACTCATCTCAGTATTTTGACAACTGGATTTAATGTGGTTTCCTTTGTAATCCTATGTATTTTACTTTATACACTTCAGATTATTATTCTAAGGGTTATCAAAGCAGAAAAATGTCTTCCTCACCCTTTTAACTTTTAAATTTGCTGATGACTTAAACTATTGGATGCTTTGGTGGACCAAACAGAGAGGAAAGTCATGTTATAATCCTTTCATCAAGAACTGTCAAAGTGCCTAAGTCTGTTGTAAATGTTTAAAAGGGTGGCAAAAAAAAAAAAAAAGAAAAAAGAAAAGGAAAAAAAAATGTGATTGGATCATTAGACCTATAGAGAATAATTTGGGTGAAGGATTCTTTATCCGAAAATAGCTCAAAAAATCGGAAAGTATTCTGGTGAAAATTATATCAACATTTTATATCATATACTACAAGCTTTAAATGGATATGACTTGAATATAAAAGCTCACACTATTAAAAAAATTATTGAGCAAGAATAACTTTTCATAACCAATCAATGAAAAGTTATGATAAAAAAACAAACCGTTATTTACATAAAATAAAAAAGCTTTTGTACAAAATTAATGTAAACAAGTCAAACTGCTGAGGAGACAAAATCTTTCTAATATCCTTGAAAACCAGTGTCTAACATCCAAGCTATATAGGGAATTGATAGTACTATGCGAAATCAGGAATCATTCCCCAATAAATAAGTGATTAAAGAAAATGTTTTCAAAACTGCAAATGATCCACAACCTTCTGAAATCAGTATCCCATATCACTGAAAAATGTAAAATAAAGCAAATCTGAGGTTTCACTTCACACTCTATAAACTAATATATAACAAATGGTAAAGGTTAATGTTCCTGAATGTGGGAAAACTGGCATGTTAATACAGTCTTGATGCAACTGTAAAATGGCCCCACCACTCTGGAAAACAAGTTGAAAATGTGGATATAGGTGCTGACCAAGTAATTGCACCCTGGGAGAAGGTATAAAATCCATATCAAAAAAATGTTTTAAAACAAAGTGGATATCTCAATTGGGAAATGGCTAAAAAATTGAGAAACATAAATATAACTCATCACAGTGAAAAAATGGTAGATTCAGTGAAATAAGGGAAAATGCATATAAGCTGATAAAGATTAAGAAGCAAACTCAGCACAACATAGGACTATAACAATGTAAGTAAATAAATTAGAAAGAAGCCAAAGATCCAAGTAGTTTAGAAACAAGTAACAAGCCAGGTACATACACAATGAAATGTCCCTCTTCTTTTTAGAGAAAAGGGGGACCACAAGGGCAGAACTTTGCATATATTATCTAATATGATCACTTAGCTTTTTTTTTTCCCCTCCTTTACAGGAAGGGTTCAATTTTAGGGTAGACAGGATGAAAGTAAAGGTAAATCCAGAGATGATGGTGATATAAAATGAAAAGACATTATTTAAACTTAAGAAATACAAAAGTGTCAATGAAATTGAGTTATGTATAAAATTATTAAAGATTTTTATAGAAAAAGAAATTCTAGAGGGAACCAATAAAACACTATAAAATAATTCTATGCATATGTTAAATTTGACATTTCATTTTTCTAGTCAGTCATTTAACCCGGCTCCCAATTTAAGGGGAAAAGGAGAATAATGACTAAATGGATATAAATGTTGTTACTAATCCAGTAAACCAAGCATAAAGGAAAATATATTACTACCTATCATTTTTAAGTCGTATTTGTTTTGAACTTCCAAGTTGCAATAAACTCAACATTTTCAATAGATTGGTTCAGAGCCACTATATCCACAGCAAGAAATACTGATAAGCTAATAAAAATAGCTGGGGGAGCCTAGGAAATAAGACACAGAAAGACAGGGGTAGCAGTGTTATATTTTGTATTATATTCATTCTTGTTTACTCTGATTTTATTTTTCACGTGAGAACCAACAAGTTCAGGCAAATTTATGGAGATATATTTAAATTTTCAACACAAACATTGACACAAATCATAAACTTTATTAATTTTGCTTTAGAAATGAAGTTTAGTCAGTCCCTAAAAGTTTTCCAGTTCAATTAATGCACAGAGTTACCTTGTGCTTCTTCACTCTGCCTCACTGATGGCACAGAAAGTGCTTTCATTCTATTTCTGTTACGAATTCTTTTTCTTCTTTTCTTTTCAGGGGCAGAAGACTGATTTGAATCTTGCACCTTTTTCTTTTTCTTCAGACAGCTAAGAGGATTGGGACCACTCACACCTTTGCGTTTTCTCTTCTTTTTTGGTTCAGGGATTTTCACTAGACCTTGTTCTTCTTTGAGTTTCTTGATGTTATGTTTTTGGTGAACAGAGAAAAGATGTCCTGATTCTGTGGCTTTGACAAAGGCAATTGTTTTGGGAGAAGGTTTGTCCAAAACAACAGTGTTCTGGATGATAAACAAGAGAGGAACTCCAGGTTTTTTCTTTACTTGAAGAGACAGATTTTGGTCCTGTGAAAAACAGACATTAATCAGGTATTTTACAGGAGCACACTATAGCCTGCCAACAAAACTAAGGTACTCTGAAAGAGAACTCTTTCTAAAATCTCAGTATCACTAAAATTGAATTTTTGTTTGATTTCTCAGTGCCAGTGCAGAAGGTACTGATTAAACATCTAAAACAAAGATGATGAAAGGACTGTTAGATACTTTAAGTCTGAGAATAGTAAATGAAACTAAATGCTGGACAGAGGATGGATATTTTGTTCCATTCAGTCAGATGAAGTGCTGAAAATATATAAAAACAAAAATGTTTAACAAAATCAGCATAAAACAACATAAAAGAATATTTTAAATGAAATATCACGAGGAATTCAGAACATGGAAAGATATATGCAGAGTCATATAGCTAAATATGATGAATTTCAATGACCAATCTCAGTCCCAAAGAATAGATTTCCCTCCTCTCAGTACAGAGATAATAGGGAAGGAGGCAGGCCATATGGTCAGGGCTCCAGGTCAGAAGCCACAGCTTAGAGCTGCTCTAGCTTGCAGGGACCCCAGGTAAGCTGAAGCTGCCCCAGCTAAAGGGGCTGAAGAGCCCAGGAAGGAGTAGGGCCATATAGAGCCTCCCAGGGGAGGGGAGGTCTGCAGCACAGACCACTTCTATTAATTGTCTGTCTATAAAAGAGTATATAAATGTATAAAATTGTATAAGAGTACTTGCTATCAGATGGGATGACTTATTAATTGGTATGGACAAGTAAAAACTGATCTGAATGGTATAGCTTCAACCCTATGGGATGCATTAAGGCTAATCAATCCAGAATCTCGGCATTATTTCCATAGACATCCATCCCATCCAAATCTCTTGTTGGAGAGCACAGTTAAATTGTTCTTTTCATCCATCTCATTCCTTACTCCTCATTAGGCAATTTAGAAAATCCTTTCATTTCCTCAGTGGATATTATATTACTCTCTTGGCCCTGAAGATGACAGGACAGTCTTATTTGTGCCTTGCTGGCTTTTTGTCTAAAAATCTATAAAGTTTGGGCTTTGAGAGCTCTGAGCCTTTGTCCACAGTACAAAAGCCTAAATGGTGTTACATCCAGAAACCATTCTTCTATGTGTTGCCCTCAGCTGAGACCAAAAGGGCCTGTACACCAAGACTATTCTCTTTTGACATATATCCTCCTATTCCCCATCTGAATAGAAATCAAGTAGTGTTAACTGCTATTTCTATGTAGAGAGACCTAGGTAGTACAATGGATAACATGCTGGGCTTAAAGTCAGGAAGACACATCTTCTTAAATTCAAATCTGGCCTCAGACACTTACTAGCTCTGTAACCCTGGAAAATTCACTTAATCCTGTTTGCCTCAACCACTCCAGTTGATTTTTGCCAAGAAAACTCTAAATGGGGTCAAAAAGAGTTGGACACAACTGATAAAAATGACTGAATGACATCAAATTCCTATGTAGCTCTGTCACTCTACATCCAGACTCTCCAGCCTTATAGTTAGTCTAATTATTTTAAGGGAGGGTTCAATGGGAAGTTATTGAAGCATAAGCATCAATAATTTTTCATAGACAGTATTACCTGTGTTGCAACAAAAAAATGGTGAGGATTTCCATCTTCAATCATGGATAAGAGACATTCAGCACCACTGACTGCGTCTTTGAAATGGGAACAATTTCGAACCTGACATCTTTGTGCAATTAATTTTGCACCATATAACTCCTTCCCCAGTGATTCCAATTCCTTTAATACACATCTGGAAAAAAAAAAGTCTTTTAAATATTGGTAAGCATTTACAAGAGAAATAATTACTTTTTACATATGTCAGTAAAAACAGATATTTAAAATATATATTTTTTTGTTTTGAAACAAAACGTGTTAAAATTTTACCATTAGTCATGGTTACTATAAGGCAAACCCAAACTGATAATAATTAACTTAGAATATTAACTTACACCACCCCTAAACAAAAGAGCAAACCCTGAATTTAAAAAAGGTCAATCAACAAGGATTTATTAAATACCTAATTATCATGTGCTATACACTATGCTAGACACAGGATAAAAAGACAAAAATGAAAGTCATTATCTCAAAATATAGTCTGTCAAAGGAAATAACATATACATCAAAGCAGACACAAAATAAGCCTGGATAGAAAGACATTAGTATCTGAGAGGACTCAAGAGAAGGCGCTGCATGTGTAAGGAACAGTAATTATATAGCTATACATGGGAGACATAAAGGGAAATAATATATAGAGACTGGAAAAGGAAGAAAGCAGTCAAGTTGTCAAAAGTTTTAAATGTTAAACAGAGTAGTTTATATTTGATCCCAGAGTAGGCAGGAAATGATATAGTCAAATCAACATTCCATAAAAATTACTTTGGCTTTGAGTGATAAAACAGATTGGAATACTAAGAAGCATCAGGCAGAGAGACTAATCAAACCCATAAGCATTTATTAAGCACTTACTATGTGTTGGGCATTGTGCCAGTAGCTAAAAATACATATATAAAGAATAAATAATTCATTCTCAGGAGCCTAATTAGAAACTACTGCAATAGTCTGAAAGAGGTGCCTTGAATCAAATTGGTGGTGGTGTGAATTGAGAGAAGAGGATGATTGCAAAAGATTTTATACAATTACAAATTATAAGATCTTAAGACTAATTAATTAGAGAAGTGGAGTGTGTAACCATAAGAAGTCAAGGCAAGAAGAAGTTTGTGGATGTGGTGGACTTGGATGGCAGAAATCTGGGCCAAAAGTAAGGACATTATTTCAAAGAACTAGTGTGCAGGAGAGGATATATAAGTTCTATTTTGGACATAATGAGTTTGAGATGTCTAAGAGATATAAATATGAAATATCCTATAGGCAGTTAGTAATGAGGGACTGGAGGTCAGAACTGAGACTTACCTGCAAAGAAGCTATCCTTGCAATCATGTCAGCTAATTGGTCACGAAGTGAGAGAATACAGAAAGACCAAAAAAACAAAAAAAGACAGTTTCTTGAGGTACATCTATAATTAGTGGATATGACATGAACAATGAACTAGTTAAAGGGTAATGAGAAGGCATAGTCAGGTAGAAGAATGTGATCAAAAAAATTCAGAGAGTAAAGAATCTAAGTGGTGAAGAGGAATAGTATCAAATGCTGAAAAGACATCAGAAAAAAATGAGAAATGAGAAAATGCCCTTGGACTGGGTGAACACATAAATGGTAATTTGAACATAATAGTTTTAAATGAGTGATTTAGGTTGGAAGCCAGAATGTGTTAGAGAAAAAAAAACTAGATCAAATAGATGAACATGAATTAGGTAAAATAAAATGCTTATATTTTCATATATGTCTGTTAAATATGTGTGTGCATATATATATATACACACACACATATATGTACGTATGTATATAGCTATACTAGTATGTTCTGTAAGAACATCATATAGGAACAAATAGGCTTTCAAAAGTCACATTCAACAATGGACCATATCTTTACTGTTTTACAGTTGAGTCAAAAATGTAGGGAATATGAGATTCCATTGTACTTATTATTTGTTGACTATAAAATTATTTTTTGACAAAATGTCACCCATCCATACATGATAATCATTGACTATTTCTTGGAAGAAATAATCTTATCCAATGACTATGATGAAACAAGGCATTCAAAAGGAAGACTTATACTTGCCCAAAAGTATTGCCAACAGTCAGAGAGGATGCAATACAGACTTCAAATCAAGGAGGGTTTCCTTGCACAGTAACATCTGCCAGACCCTCCTGTTCAGGGGTGACATGTTGGATTGCCAGTACAGGATCATTCTTGAACTAATTCTCAACTTCTTAAAATTTGGTATTGTTCTTGTCTTTGCTTTAATATGAATGTGTGATGTTTAACATATATTGGATTATTTGCCATATAGGGGAAGGGGTGAGGGTAAGAGGGGGGAATTTGGAAAACAAGGTTTTGCAAGGGTCAATGTTGAAAAATTATCCATGCATACATTTTAAAAATAAAAAGCTTTAATAAAAAAAAAGAATGTTTGTATATATGTGTAGGATAAGAAGTAGAGAAAAGAAAATGAGTTGGACCCAAAACTAAATGGGAAAAAGAAAACAGTCTAAATTGCTTTTGAGAAATTGCAAAGCTTCTTTAATAACCTCAAAGTTCCTCTAGAAATGTTATGAGTAACATTACAGTATCTGAAGATTTATTAATTGGTGCAACACAAAAGGTAATGGAAAGACAAGTGATGGATAGGTGTGGATAGGTAACAATGTAGAATAACTTTAAGTCACTATATTACACTGAGCCTATTTTGTTCTCTAAAATGAAGTGGTTAGACTACACACTTTCTGAAATGTAATTATTTCCATTCCAACTCTAACAATAAGAGTCTGCTCTCATATACAGATAATTAACAACAAAACTCAAATTACATTACAAGGACATTTGAGAGATGAAAAATAAAGTGCTTTGTGAAGTACAAGGAAAAAAATTATCACCATCAATGAACTTATGGGAAAATTTTACAAGAAAGATCACTTCAGTTGAGCTTTAAAGAATGGGTAGAAATACAAGCTAATTGGAGGAAGAACATTCTAGGAATAAGTCCTTAAATGCAGAAACTTATCATCTAAACTATATACATATATATATCTCCAATAACCTAGCAGAGTACTCAGAAAGTGTCTAATGAATGTGCTAAATGAAGACATGAAGTAAGAAAGGGTCGGTCCCTATCCACAGCTTAATCTCCAATGCTATAAATATAACCAATGCTAAAAATAATAAAATAATATTCACAATACCTGAGATTTCATTTCTTGAGCAAGTTCAGATTGCCATCTCTCTCTCTTTCTCTCTCTCTCTTTCTCTCTCTCTATGTATATATATACTTATATGTGTGCCTCAGCAGGTTGTTTCTATAGCAAAAATAAAATCTTGGACTATTCCACTTTTCCAAATGTACTTTTAATATGTACCAAAGTGCCTGGCACACAGCAAACATTTAACAAATGCTTATTGATCATCTGACTGATGGTTAAACTTCTGATGATGTGCCACTTTGCCCTCAAGCTCATTCTCCTAAGAAAAAAA
This sequence comes from Myrmecobius fasciatus, assembly GCA_023553655.1. NCBI lineage: Eukaryota > Metazoa > Chordata > Mammalia > Dasyuromorphia > Myrmecobiidae > Myrmecobius > Myrmecobius fasciatus. Next base: position 308,400 of record JAJPUD010000400.1, on the reverse strand, counting down.
GCTTTTTAGAAGTAGTTTGAAGTGCTTGGAGTGCTATATTTGGAGTCAGAAAGATCTGGGTTCAAATCCTGTTTCACTTAGAAATGTGAACCTGGGAAAGTCTCTTCACCACTTTCAACCTGTTACCATCTGAAAAATGCAAACAGCTCTGCCTCAGAGAATCACTGAGTAACTTTGGTCTCTCAGTCTGTTTCCCAAAAATGAAAATAGGGATATTACCTAGCTCATAGGGTGGTAGTGATACTCAAATGAGAATATCTTTTCTAAAAAAGCAAGTGCCACCTTGGTGGAGGCAAGCAGGGGGTGGCTACTTCTGGCAGAGTCCTACAGATTCCAACGCAAACTTTGAGAGAAAATGTGAGAGACGGTGGATGTTCCAGTCTTGCCAGAGAGATGGTTCTTTGGGCTGGGGAAGGAGATCGTCAAATTCAAACCTGCGCCCCACCCCCTCCCAGAGATTTTCAGACCACTTAAGTTGGAGGGCTATTCTCCTTATGCAGAATAAAAAACACTTCAATGTTTCCAATGTGTATAGTTCTTTGTAGCAGACAAAGCTCCTTTCTCAAACCACAAACACCCCCCACCCCCATCCCCGGTAATACTGCCATCCCCATTCTAGAAATAAGGTAACGGAGGCTTGGGGAGTTAGTGACTAGCACAGAATCAGACAAGCCAGGGGCTCCGATCGCCGGGGTCCGAATTCCCGACACGCCCTCCCTGCCCCGCCCCGGCCCGGCCCCACCCAGGCCGACCTGGTGGTGCAGAGCTGAGTTTCCCCCATAAGGTAGCGGGGCAGCTGCTCGCGGAGCTGGATGCGGCCCCGAAGCGCCGCCTGACAGAAGGTGCCGTCCAGCAGTAGCTGGTATGGCTCCCGGACGCCGAAGTTGTACCGGAAGAAGCCGAGATGCTTCTTCGCGTGCTTCTGCCGCGTGATTTTCATAGCTGCTCGGCGCGCTCACGAGAGAGACACAGACGGCCTCCCGGCGCCCCGAGAGCCACACCAACTACCGGAACCGGTTTTAGCAGGAAGTGAAGTTCGTGCCTCCCGCTTCCAGCCAGCCGGAAGCTCTGCAAGAAAACTTGCCATACAGGAGTCCTGGGCCCAAAACGTGCTTCTTTTGCGATTGCGCGCTGTCGAAAGGGCGGGGTGGCTAGAAGGGTGGAGCTTGAATCTTGAAGTGCCCGCACACTGATTGCGCAAGCGCAAATCCTGCCCATTATGGAGAAACGGAGTGAAGCTACCTTTGTCCTCGGCTCTGATCCTGGAGGAGTTAGTAGTTAGAAGTACCTATTCTCTAGGTTGTGAGTGATTCCTCCACCGCGCAACATACACCCATGTGCAACCGCTCATTAGGATTAGACGGATCATAAGTCTAGAACTGAAAAGGGAGTTTAGAGGCAAGTTAAGTCAACGAAATTTATTGCTTTTTGATAGGCACTTAACAAATGCTTATTGGCCAAGTGACTGATGGACAATTTTTTGACGATGTGGCTCTGCACTCAAGTATGATCCTAAGGAAAAAAAAAAAGAAACCCTTTTTTAAAGGAGTTTAGGCAGAGTAGTTCATGAAGTGCTAGATTTGTAGTCCTAAGGACTTGGTTTCAAATTCTGTTTGCCAGGCACTATTTAATGTCTGAGGATACGAGGAAAGGCAAAAAATAGTCTATGCTCCCCCCAAATTTTCAAATAATAGACAACATGCAAGCCACTGTGTACTTTCTATTTCTTTTTTCTATCTAACTAGCTACTTATCTACAGGATAAATTGGAACTAATCTCAAATCTAAAATAAAGGCAGAATGGGAAAGATTTCTTGCAGAAGATGGGAATAACAGGAGGACAGTGAGAAGAGATGAGTAGGAAAAGATTCCAGGCATGGGGGATACTCAGTGAAAATACCCTGAGTTTTGTTTGAGGGACTCAGCCACAGGTGTAGGGGAGGGAGGAAAGTGAAGTATAAGTAGACTGGAAGGCTTTAAATGCCATATAGAATATTTTGAACTTGAGAAAGCCAATGGAGTTTATTGATTAGGAAGGTGACATGGTTAGACCTGCTTCTTAGAAGATCAGTTTGCTAGTGGAGTAGAATATGGACTAGAGCGAGAGAAACTTGAGGCAGGGAATACAACTAGAAGGATATTGTCATAGTCCAGGCATGAAATTAGGTTCTCCTCCCTAGTGTCAGCTGTGTGAGAAGGATGTATATAATAGAGAGAGGTCAAGGCAGAAATAAAAAGATTTGGCTAACAATTAGCTGTATGAGATGAGTAAGATTGAGGAATCAAGGATGATACCTAAATTGTGAGCCTGGATCGTAGGCCAGTTGATGGTGTTAAGATGTTAGAAAGAGGAGTAGAGTTTGGAGGAAAGATGAGTGCAGTTTTGGATGTGTTGAATTCAAGATCTACAAGACATTTGGCTTGAAATGTTCAATAGAAGGATGTATATGTAGTATGTACAGATGTAAAAAATATATGTGTGTATACATACACATTTAAAAGATGTAAAATTATAAGTTTTAAAGCTGGAGAGGATCATAAGGTTAGGGATCTAGCTTAAAGGGGACTTTAGAGATCATTTAACTAGAGCTTCTCAGTTTAAAGATAAAATAAGACACTGAGATGCTAAGAAATTTGCCCAAGGAGGATAGTAAGTAGTGATATGGGCCGATTATGCTGATAGTTTTCATGATGTTGAATGAGCCCTGCATTCCTGGTATGAATCCCACTTGGTCATAGTGTATTATCCTGATGATAAGTTGCTCCAATCTCTTTGCTAGTAGTTTATTTTAAGATTTTTGCAACAATATTCATTAGGGAGATTGGCATATAATTTTCTTTCTCTGTTTTGGCCCTTCCTGGTTTAGGTATGAATGCCATATCTGTGTCATAAAAGGAATTTGGCAAGACTCCATCTTCTCCTATTTTCCAAATATGTATATAGTATTGAAATTAATTGTTCTTTAAATGTTTGGTAGAATTCTCTTGTAAATAGATTTGGCTCTGGAGATTTTTTCTTAGGGAGCTCTTTGATGGCTTGTTCAATTTCTTTTTCTAAAATGGGGCTTTTGAATATTTTATTTCCTCATTTGCTAATCTGGGCAATCTATGTGTTTGTAAGCATTCATTTCACTTAGATTATAAATTTATTGGCTTGCAAGTGGGCAAAATAACTTCAAATTGTTGATTTAATTTCCTCTTCATTGGTAGTAAATTCACTCTTTTCATTTTTGATACTGGTAATTTGGTTTTCTTTCCTTTTTAAAATCAAATTAATCAAAGTTTTATATATTTTGTTGGTTTTTTCATAAAGCCAACTCTTATTTTATTTATCAGTTCAATAGTTTTCCTATTTTCAGTTTTATTAATCTCTCCTTTGATTTTTAGAATTTCTAATTTGGTGTTCAATTGGGAGTTTTTAATTTGTTATTTTTCTAGCTTTTTTAGTTGCATACCTAATTCATTGATCTTCTCTTTCTCTATTTTATTCATGTTGGCATCTAGAGATGTGACATTTCCCCAAAGAACTGCTTTGACTGCATCCCATAAGTTTTGGCTTGTTGTCTCATTATTGTCATTCTTCTGGATAAAATTATTGATTGTTTTCTATGATGTGTTGTTTGACACACTCATTCCTTAAAATTAGATTAGTTTCCAATTTTGGTCTATTTTTCCATGGCCCTTTATTACACATAATTTTTATTGCATCATGATCTGAAGAGTATGCATTTACTATTTCTGCCTTTTTGCATTTAATTGTGAGGTTTTTATGCCTAGCACATGGTCAATTTTTGTGGAAGTTTCATGTACCAGCGAGAAAAATTATATTCCTTTCTGTCCCCATTAAATTTTCTTCAAAGGTCTATCATATCTCACTTTTCTAAAATTCTATTCACTTCTTTAATTTTTCTTGCTTATTTTGTGATTATCTATTCTGATAGAAAAAGGTTGAGATCTCCCACTAGTATAGTTTTGCTGTCTATTTCTTCTTGCAACTCACTTAACTTCTCTAAGAATTTGGATGCTATGCCACTTGGTGCATATATTTAGTACTGATATTACTTCATTAGCTATGGTACCCTTTAGCAAGATGTAATTTGTTTCTTTATCTCTTTTAATTAGATTTATTTTTTTCTTTTGCTTGATCTGAGATCAGGATTGCTACCCTTGCTTTTTTTCCTTAAGCTGAAGCAATAATAGATTCTGCTCCAGCCTTTTACGTTTACTTTGTATGTATTTCTCTGCTTCATATGTGTTTCTTGTACAACATATTGTAAGATTCTGGCTTTTAATCTGCTCTGCTATCTGTTTCTGTTTTATGGAAAAGTTCATCTCATTCACAGTCACAGTTAAGATTACTAACTCTATATTTCCTGCCATCCTATTTTTCCCAGGTTATACTTTTCTCTCTCCTTTCCCCCTTTCCCTCCTCACCAGTGTTTTGCTTCTGACCACCACCTCCCTCAATCTACCCTCCCTTTTTTCAGTCCCTTTCTCCTTTCTTATGCCTTTTCTCTCCTATTTTTGCCCTTCCTTCTATTAACCTCCCCCTTTCTTTTTCCCTTTCTCCTCTTACTTCCTTCTTGGGTGAAACAAAATTTTATACCAAACTAAGAATGTGTGTTATTATCTCTTTGAGCCAGATCCAATAAAATTAAGGTTCAAAAAAATCCTCATCTACCTGCCTTTTTTCCCCCTCAACTGTGATGTGTCTTTTGTGCCTCTTCATGTGATATCATTTACCCCATTTTACCTTCCCTTTCTTCTTCTCCCAGTACAAACATTTTTCCACCCTTAATTTCTTTTTTATAACATCACATTAAAGTCAATTTATACCCACACCCTGACAAGGATACAGTTCTCAAGAGTTACGAATATCATCTTTCCATGTAAACATATAACCTTTAAAAAACATAAGGTTTTTTCCCCCTTCGCTGTTTACCTTTTTATGTTTATTTTGAGTCTTATATTTGAAGATCAAAATTTCTGTTCACCTATGGTCTTTTCATCAGAAATTTTTGAAAATTCCCTCTTTCATTGAATGTCCATATTTTCCCTCTGAAACATAATGCTTAATTTTTCTAGGTATTTGAATCTTGGTTGTAGTCCAAGCTCCTTTGTCTTCTGTAATATCATTTTTCAGGTCTTCTGATCCTTTAATGTAAAAGCTGTTAGGTTCTGGATAATCCTGATTGTGTTTCCTCCATATTTGAATTGTTTCCTTCTGGCTGCTTGCAGTATTTTTTCCTTGATCTGATAATTCTGGAATTTAGCTACAATATTCTTTGGAATTTTCATTTTGGGGTTTTCTTTCAGGTGGTATTGGTGAATTCTTTCAATGATAATTTTACCTTCTAGTTCTAGGATATCAGGACAGTTGCTTTTTTTTTTTTTTTTTTTTTTGATTATTTCTTGAAAGATGTTGTTCAGTCTCTTTTTTTCATCATGGCTTTCAGGTAGTCCAATAACTCTTAGATTATCTCTCCTGGATCTATTTTCCAGGTCAGTTGTTTTTTATATTTTACTGTAAGCTATTTTACATTTTCTCCCATTTTTTGATATATTTTTTTTGTTTTATTTGATTCATGATTTCTCATTAAGTTATTTGCTTCCATTTGTCCAGTTCTAATTTTTGGTAAATTATTTTCTTTGGTTAACTTTTTATCCCCTTTTGCATTTGGCCAATTGTATTTTTTAAGGATTTGTTTTGTTCAGTGATTTTTTTTTGTCCATTTCACTAATTCTGTTTTTTAAGGAATTATTTTTTTTCTGTTTCTTCAGTTCTGTTTTTTAAGGAGTTGGGTTTTTTTTCCATTTTGCCAAAAAAAATTTTTAATTTTTAAAATTAAATTTATTTATTTATTTATTTTTGCTGAGGCAAGTAGGATTAAGTGACTTGCCCAGGATCACACAGCTAGGAAGTGTCAAGTGTCTGAGACTAGATTTGAACTCAGGTCTTCCTGACTTCAGGACTGGTGCTCTATCCACTGCACCACCTAGCTGCCCCTCCAAAAATTTATTTTTAAGGAGTTGTTTTCTTTAGTCAATTTCTATATTTCTTTTCCAAGCTGTTGGTTTTCCCAAAACTTTCATAATTCTCCTGCATAGCTCCGATTTCCACATTTTTTCTCTCTCTCTTTTAAGATCCTTTTTTTTTTTTTTTTTTTTTTTGAGCTTTTACAAGAAAGTCTTTTGAGCTCTCATAAGTCCCTTTGAGGTTTTACCTGTAGGCATTTTGTCTTTGCTATAATCTTGATTTGTGTTCTTATATTTCCTGTCTCCATACTACCTGTCTATGGTCAGTGCTCTTGCCTTTTTGTTCATTTTTAAAAGTTGAGCTCTGCTCCTAGGGCAGACTGTCCTAAGGTTCTTTTTCAAGGGGAACATGGGTCTCTCACTGTGTTGGAGCTGGTGGTGCTGCATACTTTCCCATTGTGCTGGATGGACCTGCTCAGATTGTACCTGTTATGCTGGGTTTCGGAAACTCCCAGTTTGTCTTCTGTGCTTGCATGGGAGGTCTCACAGCTGGTCTGCTTCTCTACTGGCCTGAACCAGGACAGAGTAGCCAACACTACTATACTTTGGCTAGATTCCCCTTGCCAGATCTCACCACACCAGATATCACTGCACTGTGCCTGTGCTGGACCACATTCCCCTTGCCCAATTGAGATAAAACTTTTCTAAAATCCTTCCAAGATATCTTAAACTGGAATATTACTACGCTCTGAATGTTTGTGGGTTCTGTCACTTCAAATTTTGTTCAGAGGCTTGATCTAGTATTGATAGTGAGAGAAGGCAGAGAGTTCGGGCTATGTACTATCTATTCTGCAAAAACCATGGTTCTGCTCCCTCCACCCCAGGGTAGTAAGTAGTAAGTGACAAAATTAGTATGGGAACTCAGAATCAGGATTTAGACCTAGGCCAGATGATTTTCCAGATATAGGATCCTTTACTTGAAATGAAATAACATTTGTAAAGCACTTAGTACAATGCCTGACATGTAATAAGCACTGTATACATGTTTATTCCCTTCCCTCCCCACCTCCCTTTCACCAAGTTGCCTCCATTACATATTATCAATAAAATAAAATGTCAGCTTATTTAATATTTGGGGTTTTGTCTTTGTCAAACATTCCTGACACATAGAAAGAGGCTCTTAATAAAGTCTATTGGATTAGTTTAAATTAAAAACAAATAATACTAAATTATATGAGTTAAGTATTAATATTATTCCTTTTCCCCTTACTTTCACTATAAGTTTTGGTTTTAGTAATGAAAGTTAACATTTATTTAGTACTTTGTATTCTTTATCCTATTTGTTCCTACCTACTAGGTAGATGCTGTTGTTCTTTCCATTTTACAGAAGAAATTGAGATTGAAAGGTTAATTGATTAGCCCAAAATCATATAGCTAATAAGTATCTGAGGCAGGATTCAGTGCCTTTATAATCCTATATCTTATTCTCTAATCATAATGTAACACTGCTTCTCTAAAGACAAGCAGTTGTGTGTGTGTATGTATGTATGTGTGTGTGTGTGTGTATGTGTGTTTGTGTGTCCCGGGCCAGGGGACATTGTGACTTGGATCTTGATTAGCTTATCTTTCTGAACCTGAATTTCCTCATTTGTAAATGATGCATTAGGATTACTCAATAATAACAATTCATTCCTCAAAGGAAACTATGGGGTTTCTCCAAACTTAAGAATTTGTTTTACACACATGCGTATTCATGTATATATGCACAGATGTGACTTTACATACCTATACACATATATACACATGGGTATAGTTATATATGTTATATATATATACATACATATATAATACATATACCTAAAATATATATACATTATAAATTTATATTTATATATACATATATACACACACATTTTACTAGAACTAATATTTTATTAGTATATAGAGGATGGTAATGTGGAAATTTTTCTACCTGTTCACTTGGATACCTGCAGTTTAATTGTCTTAGAATTTACTCTAGGTAGTGAGAAATTAAGTGACTTGACCATGCTCATATGGCTAGTTTTGACTAAAGGTAGAACTTGAACCCAGGGCTTTCTGACTCCAAGGTCAACTGAAATCATATGCAAAGGTATAAATTATATACAGTTTTTAAATCATGATACTAAAAAGAAATAAAGCCAAATATATCAAAATAACTCCTGTGATTTCTTCATAGACCAGGCCTCACCAAACCCTGTTTGGTTTGTAGGTACAACAAAAACCCTCAAGCTCAAGAAAAAGTTGAGGTGCTTTGGTTTCCAAACATTCCTCTCCATTTTCAGCAGAGAGGAGGACTTATGAAAGTCAAATCCCCTGTCTAGGCTAGCCACTGCAAACTGGCTCCTATTAATGCTGATCTTCCTCTACTCATTTCTGGTCCCTACTCTATTTATTGCAACAGGCAATGACCATTCTGATTTGATTATAGTCCCTATCATCTGATTTCCAGAGCAAAGAATTTTATGGTCACACCTTATCTTGTCTAGTCACACACAAGTTCCAGGGTCAGAAAGGGAGAATACATATATATCCAGTGAAAAACCAAGATTCTATTGAATAAATTGACATTAAACTTTTAGACCAGAGTTCTTAATTTGTAGTCCATGGCCTGGAGTGTGAGAATAGGATTCAGGGATTCCAAGAATTTGGAGAGGAAAAAAAAATCACCACATCTTTAGTTTCACTAACTTTTAACTGATTTAGTATGTCCTTTCATCATTAAATTTAAAAAAATAATAATTTTGAGAAGAGTTTTACAGGCTTCACTAGACTGTCAACAGGCCCAACAAAAACAAAACAAACAAACAAACAAACAAAAAAAAAAAACCAAACCTGTCTTAGACTAAGAAGCTTAGCGCTGCCAACCAAACGGGGCACCGCTAAAAGTAAGAATACTAGCTCTTAGCCAGCAAGAGCTTGATTTTACCTGGCATTGGATAAAGCATATAACCATTAAGGATGAGTATTAAATTGAAAACATTTGATCTTTATCACTAAAAAAGATCAGGTCATCAGTGGCCTTTGATGATTAATTTAGATGATTAATTTTTTAAGCCCTACGCCTGTATTGGTAATTTATGTGACTTCTATATTAAAGAGTTAGGCAAGCAGTTGAGTAGTGAGTGATTGTCTAGATACATCTGAAAGAGGTTATTTTATGATCTAACCATTTTTAACACTATCATTTCCAGATTACATAGTAATTTGTTTTGTTTTATTTTGCTTTGCTTTTTGGGTTGTCATGGCCAGAAGATTCTTCACCAGATGAATTCCAAGTCATTTAAGGGACATAGGAGAAAACTATGGTGGGCATGAGTAGGTTGCAACATGTTACCAACAGTGAATTACATAGATAAAGCAAGGTAAAGGATACCATCAGAAGGTTGTACAACTAGAAAAGGAGTAACAAAAGCAGTGAATAACCAGTGACCAATCTTTGGGCTCCTCTGGTATCCATGCAATGCCAGGATATTTAGAAAAATGTCCCCATCGTGTTGAGCAGCATCTACAAAGATAGGGATAAAATTCTCAAAGGACAAGAAGATTTGGATATATTTCAAAGTGTACCGTTGAAAGGAGAACCGATATCATTGTGAGTTCACAGATCAATAGTGCTGAGGAGTAGATAAATTTATCAAAAGATTATAATTTAGAAGCATTTATTGATTTACTCCCTTTAAGCCTTGCTTTAGACATTGACAATAATCTTCTCTATTGCTTTGTAGTTTATTAATTTGTGTAGAAAATTAATCTATGAAGCTTGTGAAATCATGTTTAATGGTACTGTGGAGAGAGTTGTGTAGAAAACTGAGTCATGTGAAATGTGCACATTAGAGAATCCACCGCAGTTGTTCCTAGGGACTATGTGTTGGTCTGATGAGCTGCAGCTGGACTCACTGCAACTTGACTCTAACATTGTGATGTCATTTTGGTCTTCTTCAAGAACAAAGGACAACACTCCTGGGCAAACCTGTCAATCTGAATATTCCATTTGGAATCCCTTTATCTCTTGCAATGGTATCTTCTCCAAATTCCCTTTTATCTCTTCCACTCATATCCTCGATTCTATCCTGCCTTCTATTTCTATCCATCCCTGCTAATTTGTTAAATGATGGCTAATAATGAATAGAATCTTAAATACTGACCCTTCCTTGTGGTATTTGAAGTAGAAGCTCCACAGGTTTATTGCTCAAACTCATTTTATAACCCACCTACTTCTATTAAGAATTTTTCCATTGTTTTTTTCTTGAATAAAGCCCAAAGTGAACAGATTTTGACCTATACTAAATGAGTTTTTCAAGGAAGATGTCATCCAAATATTGAACATTTGTTCTTATCACAAAACCACCAAACAATTTAACACAGTTTGGTTGCTTGGCTAAAGCAAAAGGCCAGAAAGCAGAAGTGAATTATATTGGTAAATATGTTTGCAAATGCCTATGGTTCTGTAGAAGGGGTGTTTAGTGACCCGGGCTCCATTCTTAACTTTTATTTTCTATCTGTGGACTTTTATCAAATATTTCAATGCTATGGGTCTCCATTTTCTTATTTATAAAATGAGAGGTTTGGACTACATATCTTCCATGGGTCTAACTTTTAGCTCTAACTCTATATAGTATTTATTTCCCATTTCTCAGAACCTTATTCAACATACTTTTTCACAAAGGTGGTAGGGAATAGAAAACCAAATCATTTTTAAGGCAAAACTAATCAAACTCTTTATATTCTCTAAGAATTCTTTTGACATTTAAGTTTTTCTTTCTTTTGAAAACATGAAAGATAAGGCTGATTTGAGGATGACAGTTGGAGACATCTCCTATTGGGAAGGGTTAGTTAACAGCTGGGCTCCCAACTTCATGGCCAAAGAACAACAGGGACATGTTCGTGTCAGCCAGTTGTCAGTTAAGGAAAGTGAGCTGAATATCTGCATATTGTAAGACCAGATATAAGATATTTTTCCCCCAAGGCAAATGACAACTATTAAGAAGTGTCTTTCTGCAAAGAAAATTCAAGGGCTTTCTGTTTGCCAAAGACATCTCTACCCCAGACAGGAATAGAGGTAATACTTGCCTGGTAGGACATAGTCAATGAGTTGCCTGGCTATAAATTCAGACTAGCAAATCTGTTTGGCATGATGGATTGATTATGTGGATGAAACAATGAGTACAGAGAACATCTGTTGTTACCAGGGTAGGTGAACAGTTTTCAGTACTTTGTAAATAATTTGAATAATGTTTTGCTTTGGGATTATATTGCAAGATACTTAATGGAGTTAATTATTGTGGTGAAAAAAAATTAGTAGTATAGGGAGAGGAAAATTAGGAAATGGAGGCAACAGGGGAAATATGCTTTCATATGTCATTTGGGATGAGATATAGCATCATAGATAAAACAGCTTTCAAAATCATTAAAATCTTTCAGAGGCACTGTCATTAGTTGACTCCTGTTGGGTAAATAAATTCTCTAATTTGGTTATTTTTAATAGTTTAAAATGGATTTTCTGAAAAGAAAATTTTTTTGGGGGGGCAAGGGTCTCAGACCAGTGTTTTTATTAGTATGGGTATTCCCTGATGAGAAAAGTTCTTCTACCAATGCAGTTAATCTGTTTTGCAATTTATAGTCTTAGATAGTAGCTTGAGGCACTGAAAGTGAATTAAAGTCACACAGTCAGTGTATGTCAGAGTCATACCTGACTTTGAGGATAGTTTTATCCCCTGGGCCTCTGTACTTCTCAACTACTTATTGATGGGGGGAAGGAAGGAATCTCAAAGACCAATTTCTTTATGCATTATGTTACCCTTTTTAAAAAAAATAGTTGGTATATTCCAGTTTTTATCTGCAATAACTAGGACTTCTAGTTGCAAGAAATTTAACATGTTTTCGAAATCTAGCTGAATGTAATTTTTAAGTCTACTATTTGTAATTGGATCACATTGACAGTGGCATTAGATTCATGATTTTAGACAAAATAAAAGTATAACTTAATAGCTTCACAAATGCTTCTGTTGCAAAATCATTTTTATCCTATTTTGCAATCCATATATCAAAAGACCTGCAGGAAAATGTCATTTATTCTATTTTATATCAGCAAATTTAAGGATTTTCTTTTCAGTGGCTGATATTTTGTTGTTTCTCCTTTCATTTAGTTCTGCAAAATGAAATTTTGAATAACATCCTTTTGCATCTATGCCTTGAACAAAACCTTATGGTACCTTCATTATATCTTAAGTATAAATAAACAGAATACATAAAAATAAATGGAAAAAAGTTATTCTATAGCATAAAGATACTGTTATAAGGATCAAATGTGATAATATTTGCATAGTGCCTGGTATATGGTAGGCATTTCCTAAGTGTTTGGTCACTTTTCTCTTCCTTTTCCAAGACACTGGTATTGTCTAAGAGCTTTCTTTATTTTGCTAGAGATTCAAGTTCCAGAACTCTTAAAATTTAGAGCTGCCTAAGAAATCCTTCTTTTCTTGCTAAAAGGCTAGATGTTTTACTCCCATGTTTTACTCAGGAGCTTGTTATTCAAAATCTCTAGATGATTCTTTGTTAATGTGGGGCTTAGGACCTCTTATCACTAATACCTTTTAATCACTAATCAGTAATAATATGATTATCCTTTCCCTAACTGACAAATGGTTAAAGTCTTGTAGGTCTCTGCCACTGCATGTGAAAAGCTCATTCCTAGCATTTGGAATTCTGGAACTTTGGGTCTTTTCTAAAACCACAGGTATGAGAGTACATAGAAATCTTGTGCTTCTCTGTCCATTATAGCCATTAGTGGCTCCCAAGGGAGAACTATTCCCCTCACTTTCACTGCCACTCAGTTCTACTCCGGAGATTAGTTCTACTCTTAGTTTTGCTACTCACTTAGTATCTCACACATAGCACAAGGAGAAAAGGATAAGCCTACAAATGATTGTGCCTTTTGTGCCCACTTTTTTCACGACTTTGCAAAAAAGTCATGTCTCTTTCTACAAATTTTCTAACAGGTTAAGTCAAACCAATTTCATCTCCAAATAACCGACAATGAATAAAATAGGCAACTCTGTTTTTTTTCTTTTATTTTCAATGTCAGATCTTTATCTGAGGGAAATAAATATATTTTTGTTCTCGATTAGACTATTGTCCTAGATAAAAGTCATCTGAACATGAATCAATTCCTAAAATTTTCTGCTAGGAAAGATGAAAAAATAGGTGTAATATTTGAGTCCTGCTCTTTTCATTCCACAAAGGAAAAGTGATGGATGCACAAAGGGACCAATGCTGAGAACCTCAAAATTCTTGTAGATTTTTTTTTCTTATAACAAGTCAATCCAGAATTGATTTGGAATAGATTCTAAATAGATAATCACAAACAACACAACTGTACTGAAACCCCTCAAGAATTGGGGAACTTGGGGCATTATGAGAGATGGTCTGGGGAGGGAAAAGAACACCTACCTAGACTAGATTTAGCATTTAAAATTTTATTTTCACCAACATTATATAGTGGCTCTTTCAGTTCCAAACAAGGCTTAGAATTCCACATAGAGGTGATGTTTATTGGGAGATATGGAAGAACTCCATTTTCATATTATTCTTCTTTCATTATTATCAGTCTATCTTTGCAAAGCAAGGATACTCTCAATTATGTTATCAACTTCTTTGAAAATGATCTTCAATTTGCTCCAAAGTCTTTCTATTTATTTCAGGAACACAGAATAATATGAAAATCATACCAAGGTATCCAGAAAGCCAGAAAGTTTCATATGGAGTAAGATCATCCATGAAGCTATTGACTTCTCTTAAAAAAGACCCTAATCTTGCTGGTCAGAACATACTCTGCACTACGCCCTTGACTTGGAGAGGGATGTTGCTGATGTTAATCAAGGAATCGCACCTAAGCCTAAAGAAAAGTCTATAAGAAAGAGCCCCACACTCAAACCCCTTTGGCCACAACAATCTAGAGTTGACTTCTAAATTCTCTGTGTTCAAGTATGTGATGAAATCAGGATGTGAAGAATTGTTAGGAAAATGAAGATTATTTTTAAATAGACATCAAACATCATGTAACTAAGAGCTTGAATAGACAAAACATTATTGGGTTAGTCCTAGACTTCATCATTGTCTCCAGAAACTGTTTCTGTAAAATCACATCAACTCTGAAACACATACCTTTTCATTACCTCTGGCCACATGACTCCTCAGTGGTGGGACAATGGAGTTTCCTCTCAGATCCTCCATTTAAGGAGGAAGCCCCATTTCATAATTGCCCAGCTAGGTGTGAATTCTGGAGTGCCTAAAATACCCCCCTACTTTTCCTCACTTCTTTTTATGTGTTGTATCCCTCATTAGTTGTGAATTCCTTGAGGGAAAAGGACTGTGGGTTGTTTTTTTTTTCTTTGTTTTTGTTGTTGTTGTTTTATATATATATATGTGTATATATATATATATATATATATATATATTTGCATTTCTTTCCGTTATTACCACTTAGCATAGAGCATGGCACATATAGGCACTTAATAAATGTCAATTGACTGGTTGATTAATTTCTTCACTTTTCAGTCACTGTAGTCCTGTGCCAATAGAGTACTAGATATCAATCCTGTATAATCATTGTTATATTGCTTTTTTGTTGTTTTTAGTTTTGTGGTTTTAAAAATGTATATTGTTCTAAGAAAAGATGTGAAAGTTGTAATTCCTTAGGAACATATTTCAATGACTTAGAAATTGCAGTGCATATAAGCATGTGGAAGTAAAAAATCATTCAAACTCAGAGGATCAGATACACTGGATCATAAAAGAGTGGTTAAAAAAATTAATGTCAAGAACTGATAACTGATTGCTGAAAAGCAGCATAATTAATCCTCAGAGGAAAATACCCCCAGCAAAGTCTCTTCAGAAAGATATGGCAACTAGAGCAATTATTGTTAATTTCTCTACAATGCAGCATAATTTTCTTGAAGTTGGAAGAAGAGTGAGAAAACCAGCAATATAATTGCTACTAACTGTTGCTGAGGGAAAAAAAAAAAGTTTATCAAAGGCAAGGAAACAAAGTCTGGAGAATGAAGATTGGGGGAAAAGTAAGTTTTACTAATAAAGCTCACTTCTTTTTAAATTCCGAGTTAAACAAAAAAGTCCAGTTGAAACTATAATGTCTGGACGTTTTCATCAGATTGCTAAAATATCCCTCCAAAAAGTGTTGCCTAATATTTTCTTGCAGAAGATACCCTATAAGGCACCAGCAATGTGGGACTGTTTTATGAAGAATTTTGGGGAAAGATGCTATAATGAAAAACAAGTGAGAGACTGGAGTTTTCTCCTTCATCTTGACACTATGTATACTTTCCCCCCCTCTAATTGGAACAATTGGCCTGCCACACTGACTTGTGCTCCTCTGCTCTTCCTTAGAAATACTGAGAGGCAGCTTTGGTTACTGGTCCCATTAATAATTCTGTTGATACCAAGTTGAGAGAAACAGGTTTGATGACTTTAACTGCCCCTTGGAGACAATGTTCATCCCCTGTGCCTGAGAAAAGAAGCAGCAGTCAATTCTCTTTTGCAGCTGGCAATGTCTCTTTTGTGAATCTCTCTGATTTGTCGCATTGAAATGGGTTGTAATCCAGGCTAAATCTGGGGAAATGGCCTGTTCATCAAAGGAGATATATACATATATATCTCTCTCTGTGGGTATGTAAAATATCAATTATACTTGTATAAATATAACATTTTATAATATATATTATTGCATATATTATATATATAAAAATATCAAAAGTGATGAGTGCTTTCATAGTGAAAAATTAAATGTGTCAATTTTGTGTGTATTTTATACACGGTTGCAGCAAAAAGAAGGCATATTACATATTAAAAGTTTTTAAAAATATAAAAATGTATAAGATTTACTGTACAAGTCAATATAATTATTTTACTTTGTTTCTGTAAACATAAAGAGGATTTATTCAAATCTGTTTTACTTACTTAGTATATCAGATGGTAGTTGGAATAGAGGACTAATGAAATCTTTTCCAACTCTTCAGATTTGATTTTATGATTTCATGAGTTAATTTGATAAAATTTACCCAAAATATTTGTTATATACTATGTGCAAGGTACTATGCCAGTATTAAGGGAGACACAAAGTTATCTCATATTCTTGTCCCGAGGAGACATGTACATAGAAAAATATTTCAAGGCAAAATATGAATACTACTAGAGAACAAAAAGGAGGAAGAGATACTCTTCCAGGGTTTGAGAGAAAATGAAATTAAATGGAAAATAACCATATTTATTATTAGTTTTTTGTTTTTGTTCTGAAGATAATTAAGTATTGCATATGCAAATAGAAAATTATGATATTCCCTGTTCTCAGAGAGCTTACTTTTTTCCTGCAGGAGTGGTTTATTGATGCCCATTGTAGACATAACACAGGCGGGTCATCAGCAAAGGTCAGATACAAGGACTGCTTCAGAGGAGTATCAGTCACCTTTAGCTTCATCCCAGGAATACAGTCCTTTACTCATCCTTCCACATAAAACAGTCTTATACTCAGAACAGTATCTGCTACTTCTTTGGCCTATAACCTTATGTATGAAAATTGATGTCACCTTTCTATTTGCTTGATTTAAGCTTTGACTTCTATTAATCTCAAGAAGGGATTCACCTGTTGTCAGACCCCTTTCCTAGGAATTTACTTCCTGATCTGTGATCACCCTTAAGTAACAACTATTGGGAAGACCTGGGTGGCTGCCCCAAGCTTGACATTTCCCTTGGGAGAAGGGGAAGGGGAATACCATAACCAATCGAAACCTGCTCTGGCAAAATTCAACAGGCCAGATGTAGAAGGTTGTGTCAGATTCCTCTTGGTGAAAAGAAAAGGTTTGGGCAGGTGGTTGTGTGAGAAGCCGTGGTCTGACTTATACACAGGTACAGTACAGAAACAGCACAAGGTGCTTTCTTTCTAATTAAGTGAGATAACAATAATTAGAAAAAGAAGGTTCTGTTTTAAAGAAGTTTGAAAGATCAAGTGAAATTTAGGGTTTGAAAGTAAAGCACTAAAAAAAAAAAAGAAAGAAAGTAAAGCACTAATACAAATGGCAAAGCCAAGATCTTTCGGGAGTAATTATGGAGTAGATTCCAATGACTTTTGGAAAGATGGTAGAAAGCCCAAAGATCAAAATGGAGTGTGGATCTCCTTAAAACTGGCAGAGGTGGGGATGATAACATAATCATTGACTAACTGATGCCTAACACCTGGTAAGACCTGGACAGTGGCTATTGGATTGGGGAAGGAAAAAGTCCTTGGCACCTTTTCTCTTACCTCTACATTCCTTTATGGTTGCAACTGTCTTAAACTATATGAACCCTTTGATCTCAGAGGCAAGATGAATGAAGTGGGAGACTCATAGAGTGTGAAAAGAGCTCCAGTTTATTATGCTTCATGGCCTTGTTGATATACATTTTTGCAGGCATGATCAGTGGGTAAACAGTAGGCAATCCCCAATCACCATTCAGAGAAATAGCTTGTGGGCTTTTCGAATGCATGTATCTGCCAATGGGAAGAGAGCCAATCCAGCAATTTAGCAACCTGCTCACAGGAGAGAGGCCCTGTCAAGGCATCCCTGTTCACCAGCAACTACCTATGACCCTCAGGCTCAACCTACTCCCATGGTGTGCATCAGTGCTCCTTGTTCAACAAGATCATTTCTGCAACGTGGCAGAAAACTTAATGTGGGGCAGCTAGATGGCATTGTGGATAGAGTACCAGCCCTGAAGTCAAGAGGACCTGAGTTCAAATGTGGTCTCAGACACTTACCATTCCCTAGCTGTGTGACCCTGGGCAAGTCACTTAACCTCAATTGCCTCAACAAAAAGCAAAAAAGAAAAAAAAAAAGAAAGAAAAGAAAAAGAAAACTTATTGTACACCACAGGTCAAGGTGGCCTTTGTACTCCCTCTCAGTAGGATCCCATACCTTAGCACTTCATAAAGCTGCTTCTGCTTGGTTGTTCACCAGTACAGAAGGAGGAAAAGGAATAGAACTCCCTATTGGTATTGGTTTGAAGGTAATAACTTATTAGGGAAATATGATAAATAGGATTAGGGCTGGGCTTTGAAGGAGAGGAAAGGAGGCATCGTGGTACTCTGGAAAGAAATATGGTTCATAAATCAAAGGTTCTGCCTTCAGCACTTCCTGTGTGGTCTTAGGCAAGTCATAGCTTCTCTGAGATTTACTTCTTTCATTTGCAGAATAAGGTGGATGGGTTTCTTCTTCTCTTGATCCATTGGTGGACCAATTCAAGTCTACATTGTCCTCCTTTCTTAAATCCTTAGCTTACTTTTCATATCACCAATTATTTTCATATAATCCTTAGCCTTAGATTGCTCCCACCATTTTCTCCCTTTGCTCTTACACATGAACAAAGGTGGGATAAATCATATATAACCATTCTGACTGGATCCACAAGTTGTGTTGCCTTGGGATTGCTTCGTTTGTTGAATGCAGTTGTTTAGTTTGGAGAGAATAAGTTTATGATCAGTCCAGCACTCTGTGCCACATATCATCTTTGTCACTCTCACATCCCTGTCTCTTCTCTTTACAATGACATAATCTATTAAATGTGAATGTTTTCTGCAAAAGTACATCCACAAAGTTTTATTGTGTTTAGGTAAGCAGATGTGATGTCTAAAAAGTTGAAAGACATAGTTTAATCAATCACTTTATTAATCATATAATTATATCCCTTTTATTAATTATATATAATTAATTGTATACTAATTATAAATCATATGATTATATAATGATTATATTATTAATTATAATTATATAATATATAATTATATTATTATTAATAATATGATTATATAATATATAATCATATTATTAATTATAATTATATAATATATAATTATATTATTATTAATAATATGATTATATATAATAATGTGATTATATGATCAATTGCCAAAGACCCCTCATGGAACCTACTCAATGCTCATATGCCCTCGAAAAGTAAGTGGCTCCTGAGGATGGCAATCAACTCTGATTAGCTACAATTAATAAGAAGAATAAATATTATAATGAGAGGTAGGCATATTCTAATGAGGGGCTGATGTAATTTACTTCCAAATCATCCCTTCAGCCCTTCCCTCCCTTCCCTTGATCCTCCCTCCCAACTTTGTACAATCACAAAGGATTTACCAGAACTTCATCCTTCTCCTCCCAATTGATTTGATTGTCTGATTGAACACAATGAGATAGAGTTCACCTTAGATTAAACTTTTTGTAAGTTTTTCTAGTTGGGTGGAACAACAACTCAATCTAGATGATAATCTAGGTGTGTTAAATTTTTTGGTAAGGTCAGGGATTTCCACAATAATTTGTTATTTAATATCAAGATATTAGAAGACATCCTGTTTTTCCAGAGCTAAGGGCAATAAGCAGATCTAAGAATGATTGTGTTGGGTCCTGTCTCTTGTAGTTTTCATGCGCAGAAGCCCTATTCCTGTCAGAAATTCAAAAGCCTCCCTTCTCAGGGGGACTTTTGCAAACCTGCTTTCCTCACTCTGAAATTTAACTTCTGTTTGATTTCTGACTTTCCTGTCTCTAGTCTGCTTTGCTCAGCTCTGACCAATCACAGGGCAGTTCCAGTCCAGTTGACATTAATAATAATTTCTCTCATGGAAGACAATTCTGATGATGAGAAAGTCATGATATGCACAAGTCTTTAGTAGTCAGTGACCATGAATGTTGCTATTTTCAACTCCATTTTTCCCAGACTCCCTGCCATATCTGATAGTTTGTGCCTATTTTGGTACTAAAGTCACCCAGAATTACAGTTTGTCCTCTTTTGATATATTGATGATAAGTGTCTCCTCGTCTTCATAATATACAATGTATTTTTTTTTTACCTTATTAGAGATTGTCATAGTGGAAACACATGCATTGATGCTGGTGGTGTGGTACTGTCCTGAAAGGGGAAATCATATTGCCATGAGCATTTCCTTTACTCTTTTTGGCAGGATACAAGTTGGTTGACTAGATCAGTTTTGATTGCAAAACTTATGCCCCTTCAATGCAGCCACTCTAGAAAAACATATATCCAACTATGACTTCAGTAAATTGGCTTTCATTTGACAGCCTTATTTTACCGGGAGATGCTTTTTTGGACATCCAGTGATCAAAGAAATTCACTCCTAAATTGAATAAGAATTAGTTCTTATCTTTGATTCAATTAAAATAAAGTCTGAATAAGAATTAGTTCTTATCTTTGATTCAATTAAAATAAAGTCTGGGTCCTTTGTGTTTACATTAGTGTGGATGTATGTGAAAAACTCTCATCCTTACATTTATTTTTACTTTTTATTTAGCCTAGTATTCTAATCTGCTGAGATCTTTAACATTTTGACTCTGTCATCAGCATGTTAGCTTTGCCTCATAGCTTTGTGTCATCAGCAAAAAATCTGATAAGCATGTAATCTATACCTTTTTTTCTAAATCATGATAAAAATCTTGAATAATATAGGAGGATCATTCAGGTACTTCACACTCAGGATGATATTGAATAGCTTTTGGCCACTTCTTTGAATCTGCCCATTTAGCTGGTTCAAATCAACCTAACTATACCTATTTTGTATCCTTTTCATCTCATCCCTCAAAACAGCATAACTGTCAAATTCTTTATTAAAATTTAGCTAATCTATAAACATAATATTTCCTTAATTTATCTGTCTGTTGTTGACTCATTTCAGTCATGTCTTACTCTTTGTGAGCCCATTTGGGGTTTTCTTGTCAAAGATTCTGGAATTGTTTGCCATTTTCTTCTCCACCTCATTTTATAGGTGAAAATGAAACCAAGAGGATGAAGTGACTTGCCCAGAGTCACCCAACTAGTAAGTGTTTGAGATCATATTTGAACTCAAGAAATGGAATCTTTTTGACTCCAGGCCTGGCTCTCCATCTACTATAACATGTAGCTGCCCTGAGTTTCAGTATTGTAAGAACTTAATTATTCGTTGCCTTCACTTGATATTCAACAAGCATTTATTGAGCACTTATATGCTGGCACAGGGAATAAAAAGATAGAATAAGGAAGTCCCAGATATCAAGATGCTTACATTCTCTTGGAGGTGGGGGATGGAATATAATCTATACATGGATATATCCATATAAAAATAAAGATTATACAAGTAGACATACATACTTATGTGTATACATATATAAATATATGTGCATATGTTAATATACATCTCAAATGCAAAGCAATTTTTGAAGGGAAGATCACTAATACTGGGGAGTTTGGAAAAGGTATTTAATTGGAAGTGACACCTAAACTGATATTTTTCTCTCAACCCAGTGGAACCCATTGGTAATTTTTTCCTAGAACTTCCATTATCCATTCTTTATTTTCCAGCCTTCACCACTGTATTTTTGAGCTGACTTCCCATGCTCTTCTCTTCCTTTCAATTCCTTTTTATGTGTTATCTTCCCCAATTAGAATGTTAGTTTCTAGAAGGAAAGGATTTGTATCTCTAGCACTTAGCACAATGCTTGACACATAGCAAGTTTTTTAAAAGTATGTTAAAGCTTTCTGAAGACATTCTGGGGAGCAAGATGGAGAAATATAAGCAAAATAATGGATTTTGGAACTATTTGAATGACTGGATCCAATATTATTTATAATTATATGATTTAAAGTTAATTTATTCCTTCTTTGTTTCATTTAATAATTTTTTTGAATTCATTTTCATTTCCTTTACTTTTTAAAGTAAATTTTATTATCTATTTATTGTAGCTTGAAAAAATTCATTTGCTTCTGGTGCCTCTGTTTGTAAGAGCTGAGTATATTTTGCTTTTAATGTTTTCCACCTATGCCTTTTTAAATTCATATTATTTACTTGTATTTTCTTAACATAAGTTTGCTGATAGCTTTGAGAGTTAAACTTTTTTTTTTTTGAGTTTGCTTGGTTTTTTACTCGCCTTTTCTATAGTTTTTTTAGGTTAACTAGGCCCCTTTTAGATTTTTATTCCCCTGCTTTCAATGAGATTGTGTTGAGTGAAACTTTAGGCTCTTTAGTAAAATTAATTCTCAAACTTTTTGATTTCAGGACCTATTTACACTTAAAAATTATTGAGGACCTCTGTATTTTTCCCTGTGTAAGCTATGTCTATTAATATTTGCCATGTTAGGAGTTAAAATATTTTAGTGTTATTATGAACAATTTTCACTTCATAGGCTCCCTAAAAGGGTCTCAGGACCCCTGTTTCTGTACACAAGAATTTGGGAACCACAGTTCTAGTAAAATGCTTCAGGGATCTGTCCAAGGTACTACACTGTTTAACGTTTTTTATTCCTTGTATGGATTAGACATAAGTAGCTCACTCACCAAATTTACAGACCACAGACTGGATGATGAAATCGGAGTGGAAAAGATCTTCCCAAGCAAATCGTCTTAGTTTCTTAATGTCATAAATGAAGGATTTGTATAGCTAGGATACCTTCAAATTTCAAATTCTCTGTGATCTTAGGTCGAGAAATTCAAGGGAAGAAAATCTGCAGTCAAGGAACACTCTTCATGAATTCCATTCCACTAGAATGAGTTCCTTGAGGGCTGGAACAGTTTTAGGATATTTGTTTTTTCTTGGTATCCCTTTATGTGAAGGTAAGCCCTAATGCTGGGGTTCACAACTGCCCACAGAAGGAGCTAATAAGCTCTCCACATAAAAGTGGAGGTGATGTTCAAAAGAATGGATTACAAAATGATAGTTCCTTAGATTATTTAATAGCACGGTGCTTGACATTTAGCAGATGATTAATTAGTGATTATTGAATTAACAGTTACAAATCACTTAAAATCTAAAATTCAATTGTTAGGGTAAATGATATGTTAACGTATTAAATTATTAAAGAGGCCTTTTGTAAATAGATTCCTCTTTGCAAATTTTTAGTTGTTGACGGAATCCCACTTGAAAGGGAGTATCTAAGGTAGAGGATAGAGTTGAAGTGGGAGTTAGACTGGGGTTCAAATCTCAACTCTGATGCTGATTACTATGGCACCACAGGCCAGTTTCTCTAATTTATCCGAATCTCATTATTTTTTCCATTTGTAAAATGCGTATAATACTGTAAAATACCCCACAGGCTCTGGTGAGGATCAAAAGAGACCGTATCAGAGCCCTACGTGCTTGTCGGCTGTCATTACAGATGTGTTCTTCCAGAAGAAGTTGCAGGATTTCTGTTTGAGTGAATTGTAGAGGACATTCTTGTTGGACTAGCTGAACTAGCTGGCCCTAGCTCACGAGAGACTGGGAGGATCTTAGAGGGATGGCAGAATGGATAGCTTTATTAGAGCACCAAGAGAAAGCATTCAGGAAGTCTCCCTCACACAGCTCCTTTCCTTCCCTGCCCCCGCCCCGGCCCCGCCCCGGCCCCGCCCCGGCCCCGCCCCTCCTTGCCGCAACAGAGCTAAAGATAATGCGCAGGCGCAAGAGCCAACTCCTAAGTCCGTTCTCCTACGCCTTTCAGCTCACTTCTTTCGGGATTTCGTAGTTCTACGTCGCGCTGAAGGGTTGCTTCCGGTTCCGGTCTCTCACGTTTCTCTTTCCTCCGGTTCTTCCACTAAAATGGCGTCCCGTAAAGAAGGTACCGGCACTGGCCCCACCAGTTCTACTTCTACAACTGGCGTAGCTTCAGGCAAAGGCAAAGGCAAAGGCAGCTCGGGAGATTCGGCCGTGAAGCAAGTGCAGATCGATGGGCTGGTGAGTGTGGAGTCCTTCAGACCCACGTGGGCGGGCAATTTTCCGAGCACTCCTCACGCCCCTTCCCGAACCCTACATTCGGCTCCTATAGTTGTCAGGCCTTTACTCCCTGGGGCTCCGTGAGGGAGGAGAGAGTGGTCTGGCTCTTTTCTCTATTCTTCCATTTCCCTGGGTGCACGTCTAAACTGTGTCTCTGATATCTTTTGGGGGACAGCTGGAAAGTTACAGCATGGCAGAACAGCTTGGTGGGCAGAAAAATGGTCAAAATTGGGTCTTGGCATTTTAAAAACTAACTTTTATCGATACTTTTGTTTTTATGTAGCCTATAATATCCCTTATTTCCTTTCCCCCTCCTTCTCAGTCATCCCAAGTAAAGAATTTTTACTTAAAGAGGAAAAATTTACACCAACACATCCAAAAAATCTGACAAAATATGCCATTATTTTCAGTCAGAGGGACTCTTCTCTCCTCCGATTCCTCTTCCCTCCCCATTTCTAAGAAAGGTGAAAGAGAGGGAGCTTTTCATGTCGTCTTTGGTGCCAGGCTTGTTTTTCTTAATTTTGCCATATCAACTTTCAGTTGTCTTGGTGGTTCTTTTCCATTCACATTGCTAAAGCCATTATGTCCACTGCTTTCGCCCACCCTTCCTCCTTCATTCTGCTTATTTTTTTGCATCAGTTCATCTCAGTTGTCACAATCATTAGCCTAAAATCTGTGTCTAGGGAGAAAAACTTGTGAAAATTAAAATTGAGTACCCTGAGTTGTTTTATTTTTTTCTTTCAAAAAAGTTCTTTTGAGTCTTTTTTTTAATTCATGTAATTTATGCATAGATTTCATTTGTAAAGTGCCTTACACGTAGTCAGTTATTAAGTGTTGGTAATGAGAGTAACTTTAATTTTGTTTAGTTTGTAAAATAAGGTTAAAGTCAAGAGTTCCAAATGATTATCTACAGTGCACCAAGCCAGATGAAGAAGAAAAGGAAGAATTAGATTCAACAGACTATTTCTTTAATGTTCAAGCATGTTATCTTTTAATTTTTCTTGAATTTTTGTTTTGGCTTGATTCATTACACGTTATAGTAGTTTATATTTGTGTGACATAATGTTTTATAAAACACTAAGATATACAATCTTAGTGGCAGCATTTAACTTTCCTTTGGATTAAAAGTGTTGTTCTTTCAATCTTATAGAGAAATGAATAAACTGATACTCAAAAGATAGTGATTTGCTGGATGTCCTAGAGCTACCAAGTAAAAGATATAGATTTAGAAGCAAAGTTTTCTCACCAGCGGATATTTTCACTGTTCCTTAACGTATTTAGATTCATAGGGTTAGCTAGAAAGTATCTTAAAAGTCATCTAATGTAGCTCCATACTTAGTGATGCAGCTGATGTCTGGAAGGGGAAGTGACTTGCTGAAGGTCAATTTATAAGCATTTGTTAAATGCCTACTGTGTGCTAGCAGCTGTGGTAGTTGTTGGGAATATAAAGGTGAAAAGAGTCTTTGCTTTTCTATCTTGTATGACCTTATATCTCCCAAGTCTTATAGTTAATGTCTTATATCTCTAACTTCCTATTAGAAAACTCAAACTGGGTCCTGTAGATAACTTAAATTAAACATGTCCAAAACCAAACTCATTATATTCCCTCCTCCCCACCTGTCCCCAAATCAAGAAACTCCAGTGTCTTTGATTTCCAGCATCAAATGAAAAATCCTTTGGTTTGGCATTCAATTCCTACATAAGCCTGGCCTCTCTTACTTTCCCAGTCTTCTCACACCTCACTCCTACAAGCAGTGAAATTCTGTGACACTGACCTGCTTGCCATTCCTCAAACAGGACATTCTCTTCTCTGGGCATTTTCTCTGACCTTCTCATCTCTACCTCTTGGATTCCTTCTATAAGAAGAGAAGCCTTTCCCAGTCTTCCTTAATGCTACTGCCTCTTTGTTGCTTATCCTTAATTTATTTTTTGTATCTCTAGTTTTTTATGTGGTATCATGTTTTCCCCATTTCCCCATTTTGTGCCTTTATATTCCTAGTGCTTTGCACATAGTGAACTCTTAATAAGCATAAGACTAAATTCAGTCACGTTCAAGTAGATTTTGCTTATAAGCATAAGACTTGACTGTGGTTTTGTTTTGGTGGTTTTTTTTTTTTTTTGTATTTTTTATTTCTCCCATTAGATTGTGAATGAACTCTTGAGGGTTTCTGCTTTTTTTTGTAGCCCATATTTCCTGGTACATTGTTAGTACTTATTAAATGCTTACTGACCATCAGATTGACAGAAATGACAGAAATGAAAAATGTCAACTGTGAGATTGATCCACAGTTGGAATTTTGGTCCTGCCTTATTAGAAAACAATTTGCAACTATGGCCCAAGTTGTACATGGCTTTTGACCTAGCTTTACCACTACCAGATCCATACTCCAGTGAAATCCAAGAGAAGAAAAATACTCATTTTTTTTTTTACAAATATTTATGACATCTTTTCATTGTAGAAAAGACTCAG
This sequence comes from Myrmecobius fasciatus, assembly GCA_023553655.1. Classification (NCBI taxonomy): domain Eukaryota; kingdom Metazoa; phylum Chordata; class Mammalia; order Dasyuromorphia; family Myrmecobiidae; genus Myrmecobius; species Myrmecobius fasciatus. The sequence continues at coordinate 282,127 of JAJPUD010000400.1, read as the reverse complement.
AAAAATTTGAGGAGTACATTTATAGATATCATTGAATAGTGTTATGCTGGTAGAAATCATGAAAGGGATAGTTTCAGAGAATCTGGGAAAACTTGTACATATTGATGCATAAGTGAGCAGAACACTTTGTACAATGAGTACATGGTATAGAATATAACTTTGAAAGACTTAAGAAATCTGATAAGTGCAGACTCAGGCAGAATTTTAGAACAGACAGATGATGAATCATGCATATTTGCCACATCCTAATGGAAGGATGATGGTTGCAAGGTGCAATTTGCAGGTAGTTGACTGTAGTTTTTTTTGTTTGTTATGATATGGAAGTTTAAGAATCAAACACAAATAGATCAGCTTTGAAAGTATTGAAGGAGACATGTTGAATGTATTACATATTCAAAATTTATGGTTTCTGTTGTGTTTTCTGTTTTGTAAGTAGAAATATCCCTTTTGTTTATTAAATTCAGAACAAAAAATTTTAAATTGTATCCAAAAGAGACTTTCAGAAGTTCAGTGTTATGGGAACAAGGAGGCCAGCTTGATTCTAATATGTGAAAGTTATTAACATATTTTTAAAAATAAGATATATGTAGTAAATTTATGGTTTCATGTTAAAATAAATGTAGTGACCAGACATGATTGAAGAGATGTGCCTACCTCCTGATGGAGTAGGGAAGAATTCAAGGCCCAGAATGAGACATACATATTTAGATATGGCTATTTTTATTTTTTGGTTTGAATATGCTTATTTGTTACTAGGTTTATAGGCTAATTTTTTTTAATTGTGGGGGAGGACTTACAGAGGAGAAGGAAGCTAGTGATAGTTAGCAATTAAAAAAATCATCAAAGCTTTTTTTTAAATGCGTAAAATGCAGACAAGCAAGATACCCTTGAAAATAACATGAAAAATATATTTTATATTTTTATTTTTTTTATTAAAGCTTTTTATTTGCAAAACATATGTATGGGTAATTTTTCAACATTGACCCTTTCAAAGCTTTCTCTTACAAATTTTTTGCCCCCTAGTCCCTACCTCTCCCCTAGATGGGTAGAAGTCTACTACATGTTAATTATGTTAAAATACTTGACAAAACGAATATGTGTATACATATTTTTTACAGTTATCTTGCTGTGCAAGAAAAGTCGAATCTACAAGAAAAAAAATCTGAGAAGGGGTATTTTATATTTTTAAAAAAACAAGGTGTACATAATAGTGATTTGTAGTTTTACATGAGTTTTTTTCAGTTCTACTTTTTCTAATGAAATGTCCTTTTTTTTGAGTACTCACTAAATTCAGAATTTAAAAATGTATTATAAAATTTCAGGAATGAATAACTTGCAAAGTTACTAAGATGCTTAAATGTGGCAGGGAGTTTTTGCTTTATAGTACATAAATTTTTTTCACAAAAAGTTTTTGATAAGTTTCTTTTCTTTTTTTTTAATGTTTTATTTCTGTGATCAGTTATAGTTTTAAAACCAGCCACTCACTTCTTTTCTTGGCTTGTTTAAATTTTTAAAAAATTTTTTCTCTTTTAACATATTACAATTTTATTAGCATATGCCAATCACATATAAAATACAGGTCTTTTTTTTTTCCTTTTTAAAAAGATTATTAGCTCTCAGCACTTTTACAATATTTTAATTTCATTTTTCCCCTTCTTCCTTAACCCCTTCAGATGGCAATCAGTCTGTATCAGTCAAATCAATATGGTTATATATGTGCAATCTTATTAAAACATTTCCACATTAGTCATGTTGTGAAAGAAGAATCAGAACAAAAGGGGAAATGCACGAGAAAAGTAAAACAGTAAAAAAGTGAAAATAGTATGCTTTGCTCTACATTCAGACACCATAGTTCTTTCTCAGATGTGGATAGCATTTTCTATTCTGAATATTTTAGAATTGCCTTAGATCGTTCTATTGCTGAGAAGAACAAAATCTATCAAAGTTGATCATCTGTACAATGTTGCTCATACTGTTTATAGTGTTCCTCTTTTGGTTCCGTTCATTTCACTCAGCATTAGTTCATGTAAATCTTTTGTGGTTTTTATGAATTCTTCCTGCTCATCATTTCTTTTTTTTTTTTTTAAATTTTATTTTATTTGCAAAACATATGTATGGGTAATTCTTCAACATTAACTCTTACATAGCTTTCTGTTACAGATTTTCCCCCCCAACTCCTTACCCTTCCCCTAGATGGCAGGATATCCACTACATGTTAATTATGTTAAAATACTTGGCAAATCGAATATATGTATACATATTTCCAAACTTATCATTGTTGTGCAAGAAAAATCTTATCTACACAAAAGACATATCAGATAAAGGAAACACAATGTAAGCAAACATCAATCAAGGGTATGAGAATGTTATGTTGTAGTCCACATTTCACATCCCTCTCTCTGGGTGTATATGGCTTTCTTCAGTGAACAATTGGAAGTGGTTTGAAACATTTCATTGTTGAAGAGAGCCAAGTCCATCAGAATTGATCATCATATAGTATTGTTGTTGCCGTGTATAGTGATCTCCTGGTTCTGCTCATTTCACTCAGCATCAGTTCATGCAAGTCTCTCCAGGCCTCTCTGAAATCGTCCTGCTGGTCATTTCTTACAGAACAATAATATTCCATAATATTCATATACCATAATTTATTCAGCCATTCTCCAGTTGAAGGATATCTATTCAGTTTCCAGTTTCTAGCCACTACAAAAAAGGCTGCCACAAACATTCTTGCACATGTGGGGCCCTTTCCTTCCTTTATGATTTCTTTGGAATATAGGCCCAATAGAAATGCTGCTGGGTCAAAGGGTATGCACAGTTTGATAACTTTTTGAGCATAGTTCCAAATTGCTCTCCGCAATGGCTAGATCCGTTCACAGTTCCATCAACAATCCTACTCATCATTTCTTATTGAACAGTAGTATTACATTACATTCAAACACCACAATTTGTTCAGCCATTCCCCAAATGATGGACAATCTCTCAATTTTGAATTCTTTGGCACCACAGAGTACTTCTGTAAACATTTTTGTACATGTGGGTTCTTTTCCAGTTTTTTTATGATCGTTTTGGAATGTAGACTTAATAGTGGTTTTGCTGCATCAAAGGGTAATGCAGCTTTTTTTTTTTTAAGATTTTAATAGTATTTTATTTTTCCAAATACATATAAAGATAGTTTTCAGCATTCTCCTTTGCAAAACCCTGTTTTTAAAATTCAATTTTTCTCCATCTTTCCCTTCCCTTTCCCTTTTCCAGAAGAGCAGTCAGTCTGATATAGATTAAAGAAATGCAATTCTTCTAAGCATATTTCCATATTCGTTATGCTACGCAAGAAAAAGGGGGAAAAAAAACCCAAGAAAGTGAAAATACTATGTTTTGATCCACATTCCGTCTCTATAGTTTTCTCTGGATGTGGTTGGCACTTTCCATCACAAGTCTTTTGGAATTTTCTTGGATTACCTCATTGTTGAAAAGAGCCAAGTCCATCCTACTTGATCATCACATAATCTTGTTACTATATACAATGTTTTCCTGGTTCTGCTTATTTCACTCAGCATCAGTTTATGTAAGTCTTTCCAGGCTATTCTGAAATCAGCCTGCTTATCATTTCCTGTGGGACAATGTTCTTTTACATTCATATACCATAACTTATTCAGTCATTCCCCATCAGATGGGCATCTACTCAATTTCCAATTCCTTGTCACCAGTAAAAGGGCTGCTACAAACTTTTTTGAACTTGTGGGCCCTTTTTAATATGATCTCTTTAAGATACAGACCCAGTAATGACACTACTGGATCAAAGGATTTGTGCAGTTTGATAGCCCTTTGGGCATAATTCCAAATTGCTCTCCAGAATGGTTGAATCATTTCACAACTCCATCAAGGATGTATTAAGTGTCCCAGTTTTCCCACCTCTCCTTCACTATGTATTATTATGTATTCCTGTCATCTTAGCTGATTTGAGAGGTGTGAAGTGATACCTCAGACTTGTCTTAAGTCACGTGATGAACAGTTTTATAGTCCTATTAGCATAATTCCAGATTCCTTCACAATTCTGATAATATATTAGGGTTCTACTTTTCCCACATCTCCAACATTTATTATCATTTTTCTTTTCTGTCATATTAGTCAATCTGATAGATGTAAGGTTGTACCTCAGAATTTTAAAATTTGTATTTCTCTGATCAGTAATGATTTAGAGCATTTTTCCATATGACTATATCTCAGTTTCTTCATCTGAAAACTGCCTTTTCATATTCTTTGACTCTTCATCAATTGGGGAATGACTTAAATTTTTATAAATTTGATTCAGTTCTCTAAATATTTTAGAAGTGAAACTTTTATTAGAAGCATTGTCTATAACAATTATGCATTTTGATCTTATCTTGGGATATGGTGTCAGATATTAGGCGATACCTAGTTTATGACATTGTTTTTCAGTTTTCCGGCAGGTTTTTGTCAAATAGTCAAAGTTGTTATCCCCAAAGCTGGAGTGTTTGGGTTTATCAAACTATAGATTACTATAGTCATTGACTACTGTGTCTTGTGTTCCTAACCTATTCCACTAATTGACCCATTATATTTCTTAGTACAAACTAGTTTTGATAGTTGCTTTATAATATAGTTTTACATCTGGTATGGATAGGCTTTTTTTTTTCCCCCTTTTATTTCCCTTGATATTCTTGACCAATTTTGTTGCATTTCCTAACTATAAAATAATTTTTTGGCAGTTTGAGTTGTATGACACTGAATAAATAAATTTAGGTAGAATTGTAATTTTTATTATATTAATTTGGCCTACCCATAAGCAATTGATATTTTTCAGTTATTTAGAGCTGACTTCATTTGTGTGAAGTGTTTTGTAATTGGGTTTGTCTTGGAAAGAGGACTCAAATATTTTATATGGAATTTCTCTTTTGATTTCTTTGCTGCTGGGCTTTCTTAGTAATATTTGGAAAGGCTGGTTTTTTTTTTTTTTTTTTTTTTTTTTTTTTGAGTTTATTTTATATCCTAAAACTTTGCTGAAGTTGTTAATTCAAGCAGGGTTTTGGTTTATCTCCCAGAAGTATACCATCATATCATATGCAAAGAGTATTCATTTTATTTCTTGCCTATTCTAATTCCTTCAATTTCTTTTTTTTCTTTTATTGCTAATGCCAATGTTTCTAGTTCACTATTGATTAAAAGTTGTGATAATGGGCTTATTGGGAAGACCTCTAGCTTATCCCCATTATGTATAATGCTTGATGGTTTTAGATAGATACTTCTTGTCATTTTAAGGAAAATTCTTATTTATTTCTATTCTTTTTGGTGTTTTTAACAGGAATAGGTGCTGTATTTTGTTAAGACATTTTCTGCATTTATTGAGATAATCATGATTTTTGTTTCTGTAATTTTGTTATTAGTTATTTATGGGGGCATTTTGCTTATTATTGAGTCAACCCTGCATTTCTCAGATACTTCCCATAATCATAGTGGATTATCCTGGAGATAAATTGCTACAATCTCTTTGCTAATATTTTATTTAAAATTTTTGCATCAATATTTATTGGTCTGTAATTTTCTTTGTTTTGGCCCTTCCTGGTTTAAGTATTAGCACCATATTTGTGTTATAAAAAGAATTTGATAGGATTCCTTTATTCATATAATTTCTATGGTATTAGAATTAATTTTTCTTTAAAGATTTGGTAGAATTTACTTGTAAATCCATCTGGCCTTGGAAATTTTTTTTCTTAGGGAGTTCATAGATGGCTTGTTTAAATTTATTTTTTTCTAAAATGAAGTTAAGTATTTTATTTCCTTTTCTGTTAATACGGGTAATTTATATTTTTGTAAATATTCATCCATTTCACTTACTGTCAAATTTATTGGCATAAATTGGGCAAAATAGCTTCTAATTATTGTTTTAATTTCCTCTTCATTGATGGATTCATGCTTTTCATTGTTGATACTGATAATTTGGTTTTCTTTTTTTAAAAATCAAGTCAAGCAAAGATTTATATATATATATGAAACCAGTTCTTAGTTTTAATTATTAGTTAAATAGTTTTCTGACTTTTAATTTTATTAATCTTTCCTTTGATTTTTGGAATTTCTAATTTGATGCTCTATTGGAGATTTTAAATTTGTTCTTGTTCTAGCTTTTTTAGTTGCCTGCTCAATTCATTGATCTGTTTCACTATTTTATTCAAAAAAGCATTTAGAGATATAGTTTCCCCTAAGGATTGCTTTGACTGCATCCCATAAGTTTGTTGCTTCATTATTGCCATTCTTTTGGATGAAATAGTTTTTATTATTTGTTCTTTTATTATTTATTTATTATTTGTTAGAATTAGATTGTTTAATTTCCAATTAATTTTTAGTCTGTCTTCATGACTCCTTATTGCGTCATTTGAAAAGAATGCATTTAATATTTCTTTCTGCATTTGGTAATGAGGTTTTTATGTTTTAATATATGGTCAATTTTTATGTGGGTACCATGTACTGCTGAGAAAAAAGATGTATTCCTCTGTATGCCCATTCAGTTTTCTCCAGAGGTCTATCATATATAACTTTTCTAAAATTCTTTTCTCCTCCTAAATGTGTAGTTAAATTCTTTGCTTATTTTGTGGTTAGGTTTATTTAATTCTGAGAGGGGGAAGTTGAAATGTACTACAAAAAGGACTTACAAACATTTTTTGCACATGTGGGTCCATTTCCCTCCTTTTTTTAAAAAAAAAAAATTAAAAGCTTTTTATTTACAAAACATGAGTGGTTTTTCTACATTGACCTTTGCAAAAGCTTTTTTTTTTTTTTTTTTTTTTTTTTCTCCCCTCGTTCCAACTTTTACCCTCCTTCCTCACACCCCCCACCCCTGGATGACAGGTAATCTAATACATGCTAAATACGATAAATTATATGACAATCCAATATATGTATACATATCTATACAGTTATCTTACTGCACAAGAAAAATCAGATCTAGAAAGAGAGAAGAAAAAAAACAACCTAAGAAGGAAAACAAAATGCATGTAAATATTCACAGAAAGCGTTAAAATGCTGTTTTGTGGTTCACATTCAGTTCCCTCAGGCCTCTCTCTGGATGTATATGACTCTGGATCTTCATCGCTGAACAGTAGGAACTGGTTTGAATCACATCATTGTTCAAGAGAGCCATGTCCATCAGAATTGATCATCATATAGTATTGTTGTTGCCGTGTATAATGATCTCCTGGTTCTGCTCATTTCACTCAGCATCAGTTCATGCAAGTCTCTCCAGGCCTCTCTGAAATCATCCTGCTGGTTGTTTCTTATAGAACAATAATATTCCATAACATTCATATACCATAATTTATTCAGCCATTCTCCAATTGATGGGCATCTATTCAATTTCCAGTTTCTTGCCACTACAAAAAGGGCTGCCACAAACATTTTTGCACATGTGGGTCCCTTTCCCTCCTTTAAAATCTCTTTGGGATATAGGTCCAATAGAAACACTGCTGGGTCAAAGGGTATGCACAGTTTGATAACTTTTTGAGCATAGTTCCAAATTGCTCTCCACAATGGCTGGATCCGTTCACATTTCCACCAACAATGTATCAGTGTCCCAGTTTTCCCACATCCCCTCCAACATTCATCATTATCATTTCCTGTCATTTTATCCAATCTGACAGGTGTGTAGTGGTATCTCAGAGTTGTCTTAATTTTCATTTCTCTGATCAATAGTGATTTGGAGCACCTTTTCATGTGACTAGAAATAGTTTCAATTTCTTCATCTGAAAATTGTCTGTTCATATCTTTTGATCATTTATCAATTGGAGAATGGCTTGAATTCTTATATATTTGAGTCATTTCTCTATATATTTTAGAAATGAGGCCTTTATCAGAACCTTTGAATGTAAAAATATTTTCCCAGTTTATTGCTACCCTTCTAATCTTGTCTGCATTAGGTTTGTTTGTACAAAAACTTTTTAACTTGATATAGTCAAATTTATCTATTTTGTGATTAATGATGATCTCTAGTTCTTTAGTCACAAATTCCTTCCCCCTCCACAAGTCTGAGAGGTAAACCATCCTACATTGTTCTAATTTGTTTATAATATCATTCTTTATGCCTAGATCATGAATCCATTTTGACCTTATCTTGGTATATGGTGTTAGGTGTGGGCCAATGCCTAGTTTCTTCCATATTAGTTTCTAATTTTCCCAGCAGTTTTTGTCAAATAGTGGGTCCTTTTCCCTCTTTTATGTTCTACAGACCCAGTAATGGCACTGTTGGATTAAGGGTTATGCAGATTTATAGTTTTGTGCATTCAACTAGCATTTATTAAAGTGCTTACTGTGTGCCAGGCACTATGCTTAATACTGATGATGCAAAGGCAAAAAAATGTCTTTGCCTCCAAGAAGCTCACAATCTAATGGGGGGAAACAGATTGCAAAACAATATACAAGAAACTTCTTAATTCCCCTTCACTTTCTGCCTTCAGAGAGGTATCATAAGGATATCTGAAATTGTTGACATTTCTCCATGCAATCTTAATTCTGCTTTTTAGTTTGTCCAGCCTGGCATTTTGCATGATATATTTTATATATAAGTTAAATAAATGAGGTGACAATATTGTTGTACCTTTCCCAATCTTGAATGAGTCAGTTGTTTCATGATGGAGTCTTAACAACTGTTTCTTGACCCACATACAAGTTCTCCAGGAATCAAGTAAGAGGATCTGATCCTCCCATCTTTTTGAGGACTTGTTGCAGTTGTTTGTGATCTATACAGGCAGAATCTTTAGTATAATTAATAAAGCAGAAGTAAATGTTTTTCTTCAACTTCTCCATAATCCAGTGAATGTTAGCATAGTCGTCTCTTGTAAACCAGCTTTCATTTGTGGTAATTCTTGGTTCACATATTTGTTGAAGCCTATATTGCAGAATTTTAAGCATAACCATATCTTGTATATGAAATGAGCAGCTTTGATAGTTTGAATATTCTTTGGCATTGCCCTTTCTTAGGATTGGTATATAAATTGATATTTTCCAATCCAGTACCCCCTGTTGAATTTTGCCTGCATATTCAGTACATCATCTTTTAGGACTTTCAACAGCTCAGCTGGTATTAAAGAAGAAAGCAAGTGTTTTCTACATAAATACAGAAAACATGTTTGGGATTCATTTGAAGAGTTGTAGTTAACTGCTAGCCTAGGAAAATGGAGTGATACTTTTAATATAGTACCTGATAGGAAAGTTGTTTTGGTTCATTTTCTGGCAAACTGAGTCACTTAGCATTGTGGTTAGAGATCAGATCAGAAATAGCTGACTAGCTAGATGTAAGTATATATCTATATCTCTCTGTATTAGTTATGTTAAAAAAATTGGAAGACAGTTGCCTTCTGGTGAAGTTCTGGAAGTTACCTGTTAAATTATCTATGTTGAAATTACAAATCAAGAACTACAAACAATATTTTCATTTTTGTTAGGAATCACGAGTGTTTTAATGAAAGGGAAAACATTGACTTGTGTTGTTAAATTCTGATAACAACAGTCTTAGGTAATCGAGAATGAAATGAACTATTGCAGATTACAAAGATAGAAATGGTAATAAAATATGAAAAGAGGTCTAAATATATCTGGCATAAATGATATTTTAGTATCTTCAGGTATCTTATGTATGATAACACTTGTGTTTGGGAATTTTTGATTTCCCAATCTTATTTAGGACTCAGAGACATTGTTCCTGCTGTCCTGTAATATTAACCTCACCTGAACAAAAGCTGACACATGGAATAAAAAAATTTATTTAGAATTGTTAACTTTCTTTAGATTAGAAGTAAGAGAAAGAATTGGCAATATGTAAATCTTCCCCCTAGATCTTGGGAATCCTTTAAATATAGTTAAATTTACCTATCGAACTTTGACAAAGTTTGTTGGGGATGTTATGAAATTATGACTTGGTTTGTCCAACTTTAATAAAATTGAAGGAAGAGTGTAATTATGATTCTGTTTTCTCTTTAACTTTTATAAAATGTATTAGATTTTAATATGTGAGAAACTTGTAAGAAGCTTCATGATTGCTCAACTTTTCTCTGAGGCCTGAGTTTTTGCTTGACCATAATAAAAACCTAGGTTTTTACCTCCACAATTTCTTTTTTGTGACAAATATATATATTTGGCTACACTTACCCACTACATGATTTTAGAGAGAGATTGAAATGACTCATTAAAAACAACAGGAGGTCCAGGGATGAGAGAGGATTACAGGCACAGAAAACTCAAAATGCCGGGAGCCTAGAGAATGGCATACCTTGTTTCAGAAAAACCTTGCCATTTATCAATGGCAAGGAGGCCAATGTCTCAGGATCACAGAGCAGAAGTTAAAGACTGGAACGGTAAAGAGGTTCCTAATTATGAAGAGCTTATAATAAAAACAAAAGATTGTATTTGTTTTTGGAGATAATAGTCACTGGAATTTATTGAATGTTTTTTGTGTGGGGGGTATGCATGTCTTTGCTAAACCTGGACTTTAAGAAGATTACTTGGTTGGCTGAATGGAGGATGTACCAGTTTGGGTAGACTTTAGACAGGTAGATTAATTGGCAGACTTTTGCAGTATTCCAGGCATGAAGTAATGGGGGCCTATACCAGGTTGGTGGCAGTGTCAGAGGAGAGAATGGAGCATATGTAAGATAAAACTGACAGCAGATTGGATGTGAAGTTGAGGCTGATGACTCAGGTTGTGATCCTGAGTGACTGAGAGAAGAGAGATACCTTGAGTTAATACAGAAGGATTTGTGTGTGGGGGAAGATAATGAAACGAGTTGGACATTTTGAGTTTAAGATATTTATGAAACAGCTATTTTGAGATGTTCAATAGACAGTTGCACATATGACACTGATAATCAGGAGAGAGCTTAGAGGTAGATAGATTTCAGCATCATCATCATGGAGATAACATGAGAGCTGATGACATAATGTATATGTTTGAATTATGTATAGAGAAAGAAGAAGGTCCTGGACAGAACTTTGAGGAATTGCTACAGTCAGCAAATATGAGCTTAATGAAAATATAGTGAATAGGGGCAGCTGGGTGGCACAGTGGATAGAGAGCACCAGCCCTGAAGTCAGGAGGACCTGAATTCAAATGTGGCCTCAGACACTTAACACTTCCTAGCTGTGGGACCCTGGACAAGTCACTTAACTCCAATTGCCTCAGCAAAAAAGAAAAAAAAAAAGAAAATATAGTAAATGAGACTTAATATGGAGCCGTCAGTTTGATAGAGAAACAGGAAAAAGTAGTGTCATAAAAATCTGAAGAGAAGAGAGTTTTAGCAGAGTAGAGAAAGGTGAAGTTTAAGGTAAAGGCCTTTAGATTTGGCAATTGGTAACTTTGGAGAGAGCAATTTCTTTTGAATGATATGCCCAGAAGTCATTACAGAGGGTTAAGAAGCAACTGAGAACAAAGGAACTAGACTTATTAGGCAGCAAATTAGTTTTTCATTTAAACGATTTATATTTTTCCCCCTGAGGCAATTGGGGTTAAGTGATTTGAACCAAGGTCATGCAGCTAGGAAGTGTTAAGTGTCTGAGGCCAAATTTGAACTCAGGTCCTCCTGACTTCAGGGCTGGTGCTCTATCCACTTAGCTGCCCCTAAACCATTTATATTTTTTCAAAGTATATATTTACAAAAACTTTAGATTCTAAGTAAAAAATGGGAACTTAATATGAAGAAATTATTATTGATTATTAATTAAATGACTAGTTACAAGTAAAATGTTGGTAAAAATGCTTAAGACTGGGTTAGAATTAAGTAGATTTGTTGGGGAAATGTGTAGGAATAGTAGTATATAGTAGTATGAAAATAAATGAACTGGAGGTGTTAGGTTATAAAATAATGATTGCATTTCATGCACACTTTGCCCCCCCCCCCCCAGAATAGGAAGTAAATGTTTTTTTCTTTTGAGCTGTCTCTAAATTTGACATTTGATAATATGGATTATATTGTATATTTTTACACGGAAAGTTGTTTTCTCTGTTGAATTTCCTGTGGTTACTTTCACTTTTCTTTTTACATATTTGCACTTCATTTAACTTTATTTTGGACCACCACTGATACTGAATATCTTCATTAGACTGAAATATATTATAGGGATTACATTAAGTGTAGTGAAGCATTATTAACTAGTACAATATATGTCAGAAACAAAATACGATTTTTGTCTTATTGAAAACTTCACATTCTTTGATATCAGAACTATGTAACTGATTTAAATCCTGTTTATTACTTGACTTAGCTATTTATGAAATGGAACCATTGTCCTAAGTGAGCCATAAAATGTGTTTAAGACTAATATAGCCCTCTAATTCTTAAATTTATATTCTGGCAATAACTTCTTTGTTCAGTGTTAGAAAAAATGATCTAAGCTTACCCAAATAAGGAATTTGCCAAGGTTACAGGTCAGTCATTACAAAAAGCCAGAATTAAGTGAAAGCCTAAATATTGCCTTTACAGAATATGCAAGGGTAAGATTTTGTGTCATTACAATTTCGTTGAGAAAAACTGATCTAAAATAATAGCTTTTCTGAGATTGATGTGAGATTTGGGTTGTAGGTCTTTACCTCCCAGAATTTCTAACATTGGCTTAAATATACCATATAGAAGTTGTTCATCCTGTCCTGCTGATCTTTTTTCCTATTGGCTACTGGCTGTAAAATTATAGTTTTGCCATTTTTATTTCATTTCTTTTAAGAAACATTTTGAATGGATTTAGGGCTCCTTCTCAATAAGTAACATTGAGATGTCAGAGGGAAATTACATTTATAAAGAGAGTTAAAAGCATACATAATAACTGGTAGGTCACTGATTACAGTGTTTCTGAATATGTGGTTCATGGTCATGCAGATCTTTTAGCAATTCAGTTTTTAAATGCCATTTATTTTATTAAATGCTTATTATGTGCAAAATTCTGTACTAGATTCAGGGAATTACAAGACAAAAAATAAGACCATCACTGACTTCAAATAGATAGCAATCTATTGGTAGTTAGGGGTGATAGATCCTTTGCAGACAGAAATAATAATATATAAAGGGATTTTGGGAAGGAGGAGAGTATTAACAACTAGGAATTCAAGAGAGGCTTCTCATAAGAGTAGATTGCCTGAATTGAAAAATGTTAGGGCCAAGAAATGAGAATATTACAGATAGAGAGGAGAGCCTATATAAAGACAGAGAAAGAAGATGTAATGTGTGTGGGAAATGATAAATAGATTAGGTTTATTATATGTAAAGTATATAAGAAGGAATAAGTTTGTGAAAGACTAAATTGTTAGAGAAGCTTGCAGGAGCTATTGAAGTTTCTTGAACAGGTAAATGACTTGGGAATTCATACCATGTGTTTGACCTTTGCTGTCTTTCCTTTTTCTCCTTTTTTTTTTTTTTTTTTAATCTCATCCCTCTCCTGTGTCTTTAGTCATTTACTTGCTGATGATTCTCAAATCTATATATCTAGTCCTAATCTCTCTGAACTCTTTTCCTATATGATCTTTCTGTTATCATCCATATCAGCTTCTTAAGCTATGGTTCATAGCCCCTATGAAGTTTCATAACTAAATGAAGATGTAATGTGTGTGGGAAATGATAAATAGATTAGGTTTTTTATATGTAAAGTATATAAGAAGGAATAAGTTTGTGAAAGACTAAATTGTTAGAGAAACTTGCAGGAGCTATTGAAGTTTCTTGAACAGGTAAATGACTTGGGAATTCATACCATGTGTTTGACCTTTGCTGTCTTTCCTTTTTCTCCTTTTTTTTTTTTTTTTTTTTAATCTCATCCCTCTCCTGTGTCTTTAGTCATTTACTTGCTGATGATTCTCAAATCTATATATCTAGTCCTAATCTCTCTGAACTCTTTTCCTATATGATCTTTCTGTTATCATCCATATCAGCTTCTTAAGCTATGGTTCATAGCCCCTATGAGGTTTCATAACTAAATGTAGGGATCATAAAATGTAGAAGGCCACAGATAGTGGGAGAACTCTGGGTGAGGTATAAGATCCTTCAGCCCAGAGGGAACCTGCTGACTATGTCTGGTTCATCTCCCCTAAGGGCTCTCAGCCTTCCTGAGAAGTCAGGGGGCAATGACAACCTGTGTTGTAATTAAAGCTGAGTGTTACCAAGTGGCAAAGAGTCATCTACATACAATAGTGAATTGTTTATGTGTTCCACATGAGCAGTGTTGCTTTGGTTATATAAGGGTATTAGGGTATATATGGCAGAGGGAATCTGGAATAAATGACTCCATCTTTGACCATCCACAGGAGTCTCAACCTCATCACTCTTCCACCAAGACCAAGGACTCAGGCTGGTCCTGAGATCCTCCAGAGAGCTAGTTTTGGCACCCCAGCGTAGGGACTCTAGAAAGTACACTTATTTGACAATAAAATTTATTTGTTGTCAGTAATTGTTTGATTTGTATACCTATTTTATATACTTATGTACTTGAGGTCATGTAAAAATTCCTTGGGCAAAACGAGGAGGTCACAAGTGGAAAAAGTTTAGGAAGCCTTGATCTATATCACATATATGTCTAACTGAATATGTCTAAAAACTGATCTGTTTCCCTCTACCAAACTTTCCTATTTCAACTCCACTGTTTCCCCAGTCATCCAAGCTTTTTCCTCACTCCTACTTACCCCACTCAAGTATCAAATTAGTATCAAATATAAAAATCCTCTTTTGGCTTTTAAATCCCTTAAAAATCTTATCCCTTTCTACTTTTTGAGTCTTATATTTGTCAGTCACACTGTTCTCTCACACTTAGTTCCTTAAAGCTGAATGATTAGGAGAGTGAGAAACAGGGAAGAGTGATCGTTATGAACTGAGGCAACTGGGTGACTGAAAAGAATGGTGAGGTGTCTTTGATCAAAATAAAAACAATTAGCATTTGTGGTAGGGTGGTGGCATAACCTCAAAGAAGGATAGATAATTGTGTCAATGGTAGAGCCCATTGACTTGAAGTAGCAGTGAGGGACAGAGGTAATATAATATACCTGGCTGAGATCTACAACTTTTTCCACCTCCTATTGTACATCTGAGATGTACTATTTAGAAGATTTTTAAACATTATTAAATATAAGAGGTAATATGTAACTTACCTGGTTCTTTCCTTGAGGGCCAAACAGAACAATCCCTTTTCCTTATGTCAGTCCTCAGATACTTGAATACATCAAGTATTTTCCATTTTATCTTTTTACCATACCAAACATGTTTTATGATACTCATATTTCATAGAGTCAAGGCCCTTCACTATCCTGTTTGTCCTCCTCTGGACACCTGCTGATTTATGAATGTGGTGACTTTAATTGCATCAGTTGGCTGCTGAAATCCACTACTCATTCATTTAGATTTCATTCTACTAAATCCTCAGATATTTTTTTCTGTCTAACCATGCCTCCCTTTAACTTTTACTGTAGAAGTTCATTTTTTTTGATATGTAATTGTAAGGTTTTTCATTTTTTCCCTATTGAATTTCATAATCTTAGGTTCAATTCAGTAGTCTAAATCTAGATCCTTATTGTCACAGATTCTTAGGTGTTTGGTTTTCCATTGGAAACCTTGACATTGGAACTCTGAATCTGGCCATCCAACCATTTCTAAGTCTGTCTGATAATATTGTTATCATCTAATCTTCATCTCTCCATTTTCTTCATTATATCAAGTTTTGCTGAATTTTAGATGAACTCTATTCTCAGCATTCCTCTTAATCATTAGCTAATAGAAATCTTCCCATGTTTCTTTAAGTCCTTCCTACATTATTACTTTCTACACAGTAATAATTTTTATCACATTTAATTCAGGAATTCCCCAATCAGTGAGCAGCATGTGGGTTTTTAGTTTTTGATACCAGAAAGAATGCTATTATATATTTTCTTATATATGGATTTTTCCTTTCTTTGAATTCTTTTATGCTTTAGAAGTAAGATGGCTGGATCAAGGATTAATTATTATGATCAGTTTAGTCACCTTTCTCACATAATTCCAAATTCTTTTGCAAAAGTATTGGACTGATTCACAGTGCCATCATCAGTGTATTAGTGTGCCATTTCCCTCATAGTCGTTCCATCATTAGTTTTTCCTTCATTTTTTGTCATATCCTGTGTGTAAGGTGAAACATTCTTTCCTGATGGATTTTTATTTTGAGGGATTTTGAAATGAGTGGTTTGCAACTTCTAGATAACATGTATCTGCATTTAATTTCTCTGCATGAATTCTGTAATTTTTGAATGAATTTTGAATATTTTATCTTTTTTCTAATTACATGTATAAACAGCTTTTAACATTTACATTTTTTAAAATTCCAAATTCTTTCCTTTCCTCCTTCCCTTATGTTCTCCCTGCTACAGTAAACAATTTAATATAGGTTATACACATACAGTCATGCATACATTTTCATACTATTCATATTGTGAAAGAAAACACAGGCCAAAATAAAAATAATATTTTTGTTCAGCATTCATACTTACATTGTCATTTCTTTCTTGAGATACAGCATTTTTCATCATTGAGTCCTTTTGGATTGTCTTGGAATCATTGTATTGCTGAGAATAAATAAGCCATTCACAGTTATAATTGTACAATATTGCTGTTGCTATGAACAATGTTACCCTGCTTCTGCTCACTTCACCTAGCATCTAATCATTTAAATCCAGTTTTTCTGAAAGCATTCTGCTCATCATTTCTTAAAACAGTAGTATTCCATTACAATTGTAATACCATAACTTGATGGGCATCCCCTTAATATCCAATTCTGTCACCACTAAAAAAACTGCTATAAACGTTTTTGTACAAATAGGGCCTTTTTCTGTGTGTGTGTGTGTGTGTGTTTTTAATAGTTTCTTTGAGGTATAGACTTAATAGCATTGCTGGGTCAATGGGCATACACAGATTTATAGCTCTTTGAGCATAATTGCAAATTGTTCTTCATAAGAACAGTTCATACTTCAACCAACAATGCCTCAGTATCCCAATTTTCCCACATCCTCTCCAATATTTGTCATTATTTCTCCCTTCTATCATTTAGCCAATCCAGTATGATATTATATGATATCAAAGTTGTTTTGATTTTCATTTTTCTGATCAATAGTGATTTAGAACATTTTTTCATAATGACTGTAGGTAACTTTG
Organism: Myrmecobius fasciatus; assembly: GCA_023553655.1. NCBI lineage: Eukaryota > Metazoa > Chordata > Mammalia > Dasyuromorphia > Myrmecobiidae > Myrmecobius > Myrmecobius fasciatus. The sequence continues at coordinate 264,977 of JAJPUD010000400.1, read as the reverse complement.
ATTTCTTTTGGAAACTGCTTTTATATATCTTTTGCCTATTTATCATTTGGGGTCAAGTGACTTGCCCAGGGAACACAGCTAGGAAGTGTTAAGTGTCTGAGGTCAAATTTGAACTCGGGTCCTCCTGACTTCAGGGCTAGTGCTCTATCCACTGTGCCACTAGCTGCCCCAATTTGTATTCTTTAGTTTTTCTTATATTTGATAAATGAGGCCTTTATCAGAGATACCTACTGTAAATTTTTTTTTCCCAACTTCTTTCCTTTTAATTTTGGCTACATTAGTTTTGTTTGTGTAAAATCTCTCTCGTATGATCAGAAATCACCATTTTACAGCTAATAATTCTATCTTGTTTAGTCATAATTTCTTGCTTTATCTATAAATCGGACATGTAAATTTTATGCTTCTCCAATATGGTTATGGTATCACCTATTATGTTTAATAGTATAATATAATATAATATATAGTATAATATAATAATAGACATATTATGTCTAAGCCATATTGTGGCACATGATGTGAAATATTCATCTATACCTACCTGCCAGTGTTTTCCAGTTTTCTCAGCAGTTTTTGTTAGTTTGTTCTCTGTCCAAAAGAATTTTGGATTTTGGGGTTTATTGTGTACTTAATCTATTCTACTGATAAGCCTATTCCAGACTGTTTTGATGACAACCCTTTTTGTCATACGGTTTGAGATTTGATATGGGTAGGCCACCTTCCTTCACATTCAGCTTGTAATTCTTTAATGGAAATTTGCTATTTGAACAATAATATTCCATTACTTTAGTATACCATGACTTATTCAGCCATTTCTCAATTGATGGGCATTTACTATCTATTCATATTCCAATTCTTTGCCACTGCAAAAAGAACTGCTACAAACATTTTTGCACATTTGGGTCCTTTTCTCCTCTTTTATGATCTCTTTGGGAAATACACCCAGTAGTGGCATTGCTAAATTAAGGGCTATGCAAAGTTTTATTGTCCTTTGGGCATAGTTCCAAATTACTCTCCAGAATGGTTGGGTCATTTTACAGCTCCACCAGTGATGCATTAATATCCCAATTTTCCCACATGCCCTCTAACATTTAACATTATCTTTTCTTGTCATCTTAGCCAACCTGAGATCTATGAGGTGATACCTCAGAATTATTCTAATTTGCATTTCTCTATTCAGTAGTGATTTAGGGGGGAAGCTAGGTGTAGCATAAGGATAGAGCCCCAGTCCTGAAGTCAGGAGGGACCTGAGTTCAAATGTGACCTAACACTTAACACTTCCTAACTGTGTGACCCTGGGCAAGTCACTTAACCCCAATTGCCTCAGCACCCCCCCCCCAAAATAGTGATTTAAAGCATTTTTTCACATGGTTATAGATGAGCTTTAATTTTTTCATCAGAAAATGACCATTTATCAATTGGGGAATTGACTGTATTCTTAAAAATTTGACACAGTTCTTTATTTTAGAAATGAGACCTTTTATCAGAAATATTGGACGTAAAATTGTTTCCCACCTTTCTGCTTTCCTTCTAATCTTGGCTGCATTGGTTTTGTTTGTGCAAAAACTATTTAAATGTAATACAAAATGATTTGTATTTTATAATGTTCTGTAGTTCTTCCTTGGTCATAAACTCCCTTCTCCAGAGATCTGATGGGTAAACTATCTCTTGCTTTCCTAACTTTGCATCAAGTTATCACCCTTGGTGTCTAAATCATGTACCTGGAAATTTGATATTTGGAGACATTTGAGTATTTTAAATCAACTTTTTTGATGCTTTAATTTAAAAAAAATCTTTTTTCCCCCCTTTAAATTCTTTTGTTGAGCTCAGCATATCCTAATAATTTTCTTGCTTATTGGCTATTATTGAGGAAGCAAGAGACCAAGAATTTCTAGTCTCTAGAAATTTGCTCTCTTTCCTGCTAATTTCTTTAATCATTCTGTGGCAAATGGGTCTTTTCCTATTCCTTCTGTAAGTATGATCATATTGAATTGAAATGTCATCTTTTATAGCTTCATCAATTAAGTTTTTTCTCTTCAGTATCAGCGTCTTACAGTTGCTTAACTTTGTGACATTAATTTCAGTTCTTTACTAACATAAAGAATATACTTGGATTTCTTGGATCATTTCTTAAATCCAACCGAAGAATGTTTCATTTTACCTGATAACTTGGAACAAAAGAATGCATTCCTTCCTTTGACCATGCATTGTATAGAATGCTTTTGTTTATGCCAAAACTTTTTAAATGTAAAATGATTTGCATTTCATAATATTCTATAATTCTTTGTTGGTCTAAACTCCTCCCTTCTCCAGAGATCTGATAGGTAAACTATCTCTTGCTTTCCTAATTTTGCATTCTATATACTGCTGGACTTTGAGTCAGGAAGACCTGAGTTCACATTGGTATCTGACAATTTTTAGCTGTATGATATTGACCTCAGTTTCCACATTTGTAAAATGGGAACAATAATTGCACCTATTTCTTAAGGTTGTTGTGAAGTTCAAATGAGATAATAATTGCAAAGCCCTTTAGCCCACTATGCCTGGCTAAGCTCTCTATAAAAATGAGTTATTATTATTTTTAAGTAAGGCAAAGGTTTGCTTTTTTTTTCTCTCATAGTAATAGCTGACATTTACATAAAGTGGTTCAAAGTTTACTGTCACTTTTCTTCCTCCACATGTTTGTGATGAGGGTTAAGGGTTATCCTGTAGTTTGACAACCTGCTCAATTTCGAGTCTGGAAGTCCAGTGTGCATATTTTACCTCAAATGGATGCATTTGACTGTGGGCAAGGAAGTTAATTTTTTTTACTTTCAGTTTTCTCATTTGCAGAACAGTAATGGGTAAATAAACAGGGTTTCAAATATTGTGGTCAAAGTTTGAGATAATTTTTGTAAATCAGATCCTTGTGAGTCACTCAAATAATCAACCCAATAAATTGGAATAAATTAAAGAAAATTATCTAGTAGCTTTCTCTGAAAGATTGTGGGGCAAAACTCTTCACATTTGAAATTGGGCTCCCTGGTTTTATTCTAAGACTAATTTTTTAGCTTTTTAGTTTAAACTCCTGACTATTTCTTATCTGAAGTCTTAAGAAAAGCTATTTTTGCTTTGCTGTAGGTGCTTGCTTTAATTCACCAGATCATTATCTAATGATAATCATAATAACCAACACTAATAACCATAGTTCTTTAAAGTTTTCAAAGTGTTTTGTATAATCTCATTTGAGCCATATGGCAGAATTGATGTTTTGCATAGTGTCATTTTATAGGGGAGAAAGGAAACTAGCTTTTATTAAATGTTTTATTATGTGCCTGTTTTTTTACAAATCTATATGGGATCCCTGACTCCCTAAGAGGTAATTTTTAGCTAATTTCAGCTAATTTTCTTAGGTATTCTAAAAGCTTCTTTTTCAATTTCTTGGCACCCTTTTCCAATATTGACTAAAGGAGAAATAGGTCACACCATATCCAAAACATTTTGTATTTTTTTTTTCATGGGTTGCCAAAGTCGAATCATCATATAATGCTCAACTTAATCAATTGAATTTAGGTAAGCTGGTCTTTATAGATATATATTTTCTTGAATCTTTTCCACCATGGCAAATAACCTAATCAGCAAATAATATTTCATGGATTACTTCATCTTGATCTTAACACTGAATTTTGGAGGGGGAATTTCTGGATTCCATTGCTATGGTTAGTTATACTTTAATAATCTTTTGTATTTAGAGAATTCATGAAAGAAAAAGAACTACAAATTATTTACAGCAGAATTTGTATTATATGAAATTTTTCTAGAAGAATGTTCTTAGTAGATTTTCATTTAGCAGAAATTAATTAGTCCTTAGATTAGAAATTTTAAACTTTAGGTTGTTCAATAATATTATTACATAGTTTAGATTATTTTGTATTTTTCATATTTTGTTTATCTTTTCTTTTTTATACCGTATTCCTTTCTTGATTTCTCCTTTCCTTGAGTATTTCCACCTCCCCTCTTCCTCTCTCCCTAAATAGTTAAGGAAAATGAAAGTGTAATGAGATATAGTTATTTTAGTGGGGAACTGAGAGATTTTTTAAAAAATGGGTTTCTGTGTAATTAAGAAATAATTTATTTATAAGGCTAGCTAATAAGATTGATGGTTATTCATTTCTCTTGGCAAAGACTCCTCTCCCCCTCCACCCCTCCATGGAGGCACTAAATGCCTTAAATACTTTACAAAAAAAGGATGCCCCTGAAAAGTAAAAATCAATTGAGATTGTTAGACTATGAGGAGCTAGAATAAGTCTTCCATTCCCCGCCTAAGAAAGTGACTTGATCTTGAGACTCAATTGCTTCTAGCAATCTGGACAGAGGAATACTTTTTTATCCAGACCACTCTGCTTGATTTTCTTCTTCATGAACTGTTATTTTAAATTGTAATAGAGGGGTCCAAGTATGGGGGTGACTCATTTCCTTGTTGGTGTTGGGGGGGGAGAGTTAAGAAAGAATATATTCTATTTGCACTTCACATGGAAGTAAGGGTAGGATCTTTTTTGAGAGCAAAGAGAATGTTACCTGAGGGTTAGTGTTAATTTTAATCTATCTTTTTTGGAGCCTGACCTTCCACTGGAGCTGGACCTCCTTGAAGAAACAGAAAAGCCTGAATCCTAATTTTTAAATTGGTTATTAATATAATAGAAAAAGAATTTCTCTCAGGACCCATCATTAGTCGCCAGAATTTATGAGTTTCCCTTTTAGTTTTGCAGTTATGACATTCTGTATTCATTGAATTTTTTTTTCTTAATTTCTTTCTTTTCTTTTTTGGCAAGAAATTGGGGGAAATCCAAGTGATTTTCCCAGGGTCACATAGCTAATGTTAAGCTGGGCTGGGTTTGAACTCCATTTCTCCAGAATTCAAGGCTAGTGCTTTATCAACACAGTCCCTTGAATATGCATTGCTATTCTTACTGGCTACTTAATTGCATCTTTTCTTGTAAGTTTCCCCCAGTTTCTTCAAGTTCACCATGTTTTTGGGATTATTGCTTAACTATAATTTGCCCAGACATTGCTGAATTGGCTTCCACTGAATTTCAAATATGTTAATACTACAAAGATTAATGTTGTAAACATTGTGTTTACATGAGACCTTTCCTTTGATTTGATTTTCTTGCACTATATGCCTACCAGTATGGAGATCAGCTTGGTCAAAGATATAAACAACTTAATTACTTTTCCTGCATAATTGAAGATTGTTTTCCTGAATTATTGTACCACAATGAATTGTCTTCCCATATCCCCTTCACTATTGACTGATTTCTCTCTTTAACATCTTTGGTGTGAGCAGAAAATTCAGAACTTTTTTTTTTTTTTAAACTTCTGTTGGTGATCTGCAGCATTTGTTCATGTTTTTGTATGAATAGTTCACAATTTTTCTTTTGAAAGCTGCTTTGTCTATTGGGAATGATGCTTAGTCTTATACAAAGCATCCCAAGAGTCTTAGTGCAGTTTTAAGCTTTTTTATTTATTTTTATTTTTTATTAAAGTTTTTTATTTGCAAAACATGCATTTTTCAACATTGACCCTTGCAAAGCTTTCTGTTACAAATTTTTCCCTCCTACTCCGCACCCCTTCCCCTAGATGGTAGGAAGTCTAATATATGCTAGTTATGTTAAAATATTTGACAAATTGAATATGTGTATATATATTTATACAGTTATCTTGCTGTACAGGAAAGAAAAAAAAAACTTGAGAAAACATTAATGCAAGCAAGCATCAATAGAGTGTGAAAATGCTATATTGTGGTCCAGACTCAAATCCCACAGGCCTCTCCTTGGGTGTATATGGCTTTCTTCATCACTGAACAGCGGGAACTGGTTTGAAGCATCTCATTTTTTTTTTAATTTAAATTAATTTTTTTTTATTTGCAAAACATACATATGGGTGGGTAATTCTTCAACATTAACCCTTACAAAACTTTCTGTTACAAATTTTTCCCCCCTACTCCCCACCCCTTCCCTAGATGGCAGGATATCCACTACATGTTAATTATGTTAAAAAACTTAACAAATCGAATATATGTATACATATTTCCACACTTACCATTGTTGTGAAAGAAAAATCGTATCTACAAGAAAGAAAAATCAGATAAAGGAAACACAATGCAAACAAACATCAATCAAGAGCATGAAAATGTTATGTTGGTCCACATTTCACATCCCTCTCTCAGGGTGTATATGGCTTTCTTCAGTGAACAATTGGAAGTGGTTTGAAACATTTCATTGTTGAAGAGAGCCATGTCCATCAGAATTGATCATCATGTGGTATTGTTGTTGCCATGTATAATGATCTCCTGGTTCTGCTTATTTTGTTCAGCATCAGTTCATGCAAATCTCTCCAGGCTTCTCTGAAATCATCCTATTGGTCGTTTCTCACAGAACAATAATATTCCATAACATTCATATACCATAATTTGTTCAGTCATTTTCCAATTGATGGGCATTTATTCAGTTTCCAGTTTCTAGCCACTACAAAAAGGGCTGCCACAAACATTCTTGCACATGTGGGGGCCCTTTCCTTCTTTAAAATCTCTTTGGGATATAGACCCAATAGAAATACTGCTGGGTCAAAGGGTATGCACAGTTTGATAACTTTTTGAGCATAGTTCCAAATTGCTCTCCAGAATGGTTGGATCCATTCACAGTTCCACCAACAATGCATCATTGTATGCATATATTGTAGTAGATTAATGTATAGGTCAATTTTGTTTTTTTGCCAATCTTTTCTAGATTTTTCTAGGGAATACGGATTGACTTAAATGAATTATTGTTGAAGTCATAAATAATACTCCAGCATGTTCAGCCAACCTAGATTCTAGTAAACATAATTGTTCATAAAAGCTTGCAGCTAGTTAAAAAAAAATAACTATAACAGCATTTCCATTCCTTAGGGTACACACTTGGTACAAGAAACTGGCAGAAATCAAATAATGAAAATCTAACATAGAATAATAAGTTTTTTGTTTTGTTTTGTTTTGTTTTGTAAAAGTTTTCTATATAATCTTTGAGGGAACATTTTAAAGTACTATTTAAAGAAAAATTCAAAACAAAGTTTATTTATAATATAATTTAGGCCTTTTATGGAATTCACAGTTTATGGTATGAGTTTAATATATCAATCTTATAAGTTATGCCAATAGGAACAAAATTTTTTGCTTTTTCATTTTCGTTATTCAGAGCAGGTTTAGCCGAATTGCTTTGTTTTTTGTTTTTTCAAGGGATTCAGTTCATAAACATCTATCCAGGCTAATTACAACTTGATTTATATATATGCAATTACAGTTAATTTGTTCCTCTATTCAATTAAGAATTATACATTGGTATCTATTTTTCCTTCTTATTTTTATCCTTGGGAAAAAGATCCAAAGAAAGGGTCAAATGATTTTTTAAAACAGTTTCTTCTTGTTTAGTGAGTTAAGACTACATAGTACTCTGGAGCTGCATCTACACAGAATAATAAAGAATAGGAGTAAAAATAACTCCCTGTAGGATCATCTCAGAAGACAACATCTGGTTGGCTTCTTGGAGTTTGGGATTCCTTGCTGAGTATTTTCCAACTGAGAACAGTTAAACTTGAGAAGAATGTGGTGACTATATTTTAGGAAACATTATTATATAAGATGTGTGCCAGTGGGAGTAGGAATGAGGCAAAGTATAGGAAGTTCAGAACAGTTTACTTTATTGGCCTTTTGTGGCATTTTCACATAGTTTATGGAATTATTTTTGTTTATATATGCAAGCTTCTGGAGAAAGAAAAATATTCAGTAAGTTTTCCCATTTGATCTTTAGCATTGGGTAGTACCTGAAGTGTTAGCCATTTTAATTTAGGAAGTCTCCAAGAAAGAGCACTCTAATTACTGAAGACTAATATAATTTCAGGAAAAACTTGAGTCCCTTTAGTGCAACTGCAGGAACTTTTCTTTTTGGGAATACTGAACTTTAAAAAAGAAATTGGTTCAGAGAGATGTAAAAAAATTTTTGAGAGAGAAATATGAAATGTTCCATTTGCCTTCTTTTTCCATGATCAACATGAAACAACTCCAGTAAAGGAATGCAGAGAGACAGTAAAGAATGTGCTTAAGGGAAAGGCACATTTTGGAGTGAAAAGATAGGTTTGTTTCCTGTTTCTACTATTTACTACAAATGTGACTTTGGGCAGGTCGCTTCATTCTGAATCCCTCTTTCTTCCTATGTAAAATGAAGGTGTTGGATTAGATGGTTCCTTCTAATTCTGTTATGCTGGTATTTACAGAAGACCTGCATAGAGAGACAAGCCTTTCATTGGGGTAACATCCCCATCTTGTGGTTTCTGTGGACATTGCTATTAAAGGCCTAAAGCTGTTGCATTTTTGTAACTAAAAAATCTCTCAAGTAAAATACCATGCAGATAAATGATATCTTCCCATGTTCTCTATACCCTTACCCTACTCCACACACAATAACCATGTTCTCCTACTGCTCTATTCTAGTAGCACTAGGTTGCGAGGGAAGAAAGAAGTGTTTTACCTCTCTTAAGTTTAGGGTTTAGTCAAAGCTAGTAAGGGACTTGCCTGGTGTCATGCAACTAAGAAATCATAGGGGAGATTTCAACTCAAGTCCCCCAGCTCAGATCTTTATCTGACATTGTGCCTCTACCATATAGAACAAACGTAAACCATTAAGAAGAGGGTGCCTGCTCTTGGTGTTGTTATGGAACTATTTATCACCATTGTGGCTAAAATATAATTTAACTTCTACATGCTTTGGCAACTTTTTTTTTTTTTTTTTTGCCAACCTTCCTGTTGTATCTCCTCTCTCTGGCGCTCCCCTCCCCCCATTTCAATGTGAGATAAAGGTTAATAATCAAATGGCTAATATGTTACTGTTAATTGTCTGAAGATAGTAATTACAAGTGAAAACAGTCTCAAACTAATGGACAAAAACTTTGGTCTAGACAGTTTTTCAAAGGTACTGTGGCTAAAAAAAATTACTATTTTATCAGCCTTTTGATGAGTTAATGAACTTACAGGATATATAGTCTCATACTTTTTCTTTGTTTCTATTTATATGTCTCTCTTCCATCTCATCACTGTGGTCCTCTATGTTACATTTTCTAATTTTTTTATCAGTTGAATTCTGCTTCATTGCAATCTGCTTCATTTATTTTCTTTCAGATAAAAGATTTTGGAACTCTGCAAATACCTGTAAAATTATTTATATGGTTTCTTTTAGGTTGTTTTGAAAATAATTAAACATTACCAAGAAGAAGGACAGGGGAATGAAGTTGTCCAAGGAGTACTTTTGGGCCTGGTAGTGGAAGACAGACTTGAAATCACCAATTGTTTTCCCTTTCCCCAACACACAGAGGATGATGCTGATTTTGATGAAGGTAATAGTATTTCTCTCATGCCTTTTCAATATTCTTAAATTAGCTGACATTTTAAAGAATATTCTCTACAATAGACTTTCATTTTCTATTATAAGAATTGATTTGAGGTCGTTATTTTGTCAATCTCTTGTTTTTGTAAATTAGGTGGGTGCTTTGGGTATATGTTTTAAAATGCATAGTAAAATTTGATTCAGCTTTATTCCCTTCTCCCCAGAAATGGAGTATCAAACAAGTCAATTGCTGAAAACCATTTAGAAAGCTCTTCCTGAGCTACAATTTAAACCAAATTCTTTAACTCCAATCTAGCTTGCGCTGTGTGTGTGTGTGATTCTCTACATCATTTACAAGATTTCCTTGGGGTATTGTCACCTATTTAAGAGAACCAGCTGTTTTCTATTGTTTTTAAGAAGGGTAGTTTCAGTATAATTGAATGATAACAATTATTTTGAGTGGAGGAAGGTAAGTAGTTGGGGCATTAGTGTATTAATCACAAATTTTCCTTTTTATGATATGCTTTTATATGGCATTGCTTAGTATCTGTATTTCAGGTATTTTTATTTCTTAAATATGTTTAGCAATTGATACTTCACCAATAAGACTATGTCCCGAGGTACTAAATCATGGAGGTGGGGGTTAGAGTTGCCCACAACATTCTGGAGGCCAGACCACATTAAAATGTAACTGGGGGAATATTGTTTGAATTTGATACCTTTGACCTAGACTGTTCCCCTAACATTTTTGATTTTGTTTGCTATAGTTTCCCACCCCCAAATTTTCATCATCTAGATTCCCTCCCCTCAGCAATACATCATTATTTTGTTCTGTTGTAACCTTTGAATAATCACTTGGTGAAAACATTTACTAAGTACTGATAGTTCCTACTCTTAAGGAGCTCATAATCTAATGTGGGAGATAACAAAATAAAGTGTATGCAAAACAAATAGAGTATTGGGAAAGACTTCCTGGAGTTGGGTCTTAAAAGATGCCAAGGAAGCTAAAAGGCCTAGATGAGAAGGGAGAACATTACAGACCTGGGGAGAGACTTGAGGCAGGTAACCCTATCAGCAGACTTTTTCCTGGCTCATTGGTCAATTTTATTTGAAAAATTCTCTTCTCCTCTTTCCCTCCCTCTCTTTTCACCCCCCCCAATAGAAATGGAGTATCAAATAGGTCAGTTGCTGAAAACCATTTTAGAAAGTTCTTGCTGAGCTACAATTTAAACCAAACTCTTTAACTCCAAATCTAACTTGCTTTTTTTTTTTTTTTTTTTTTTTGCTGAGGCAGTTGGGGTTAAGTGACTTGCCCAGGGTCACACAGTTAGGAAGTGTTAAGTATCTGAGATGAGATTTGAACTCAGGAACTCTATCCACTGCCCAACCTAGCTGCCCCCCCCCCTTTTTTAAAAACACTTTGTCAAATGGTTTGATTACTTTTTTAGGGGGAGGGGGACATTATGTCCTTTATGAGCTGTGATTATTATAGAATTTAGGCAGCCAAAAAGTTGTTGTGACCTTGAGCTATGTTATTCGGTCTGAGATATTGGAAGTCATAGACTTTTCTATAGTTTGCTGATTAGATGATTTATTAAATACTATTTTTCATGATGAGTGCCACATTTTAGGAGAAACATTGAGAAAGCTGAATTTTGTTTAGAGGAGAGTAACTGATGAGGGATTTTGAAAGTGTAGGTTATGCAGATTGGTTGAAGAAATTGGGACTATCTTGCTTGGAGATCGAGACAACTTGGTGTTTAATAGTGCAGTAGACTTGGAGTCAGTTGGACCTAGCTTAGAGTTTTGCCTCTCATACTTTCTGTTTTTATAATCCTGGGTCAGGATTCTCATTTAGCCTCAGTATATTTATAAAATGAAATAGTTGGATACAATGATCTTTTTAAGTTCTTTCAGCATTAGATCAATGATCCTGTAATTTTGTAAGAGACTGAAGTGTTGTGGGCATGGGAGAAACATGATTCTTGCCTTTTTGAAAATTGAAAATTTGAAAATTGTGTTGTAATTAGTAATAGATTTACCCTCTGTTGTTCCAAAGAGGATGATTTGTACTAATATGTGGAAGTATTTACAGAGAAATAGGCTTTCATTCAGTATAAGAAAAATAGGATAAAGATTGGGAACTGGGTATGTGATTTCACTGGCAAGGAAGTACTTCTTAATATTTTGGAATAAAACAGACTCAGAAGCAATTCCTCATCACTGGGACTACAATTGAGGTTCATTCTAATTCTAATTCTGATTATGATTTATATCAGCTGTCTGCAAAAGTCCTCTCCATTAGCCTGAATTAGTGTGTTTTAGTACCTAAACTTTGTTTTTCATTCAGGATTTTAATGGAGCTGACAATTGCAGTTTAAAATTTTTTTTTTGCCAGTCTTAAAATCGAACCAGTTTTTCCTTGAGGCAATTGGGGACAAGTGACTTGCCCAGGGTCATGCAGCTAGGAAGTGTCTGAGGCGAGATTTGAACTCAGGTCCTCCTGACTTCAGGGCTGTTGCTCGATAGAGCAACTGTGCCACCTAGCTGCCCCTCTTTTTTTTTTTTTGTTAAGCATACTTGAGATCAGGTTTTATAGAACTATAGAATTTTTGACTTTATGCAGTAGTAATTTGAAGGATACTATTAGATTTAGTGAATGAATTAATTTCAGTGCTCAGTGTTAATCTGAGTTAGGGATGAAGAATACATTTAAATAAAACTGAATTATATATAAAGAACATTAGGAATACTACATAGAAAGGAAAAAATGGATCAAAGACCCAGTCAAGGTAAGCTAGACACAGAAGCAATTGAACCCTAGTAGTCGTGTTTCATAAATTCAAGAATACCAACTATTGAGATGTATAAAGAAAAGTCTTACAAATGAAATAATATTTGTAGAAGCAGTTGTTGTAGTAGCAAAGTATTGACACCAAAGGATGCCCTTTGATGAAATAGCTGAACAAATCATGAGATCTTAATGTAACAGTACAAGAAATGAAGAATGATGCAGAGCCGAATAAACAGAATCAGGAAAGCAATTTTAAAGTATGGAGACAAAGAAAAATACATTGAGTTTTCCTTCTAAATGGTTCCCTGAAATGAGGTAGATGGAGTAGCTCCTATATTCTATTTTTTTTTTTCCTTCAAAAACCAAAAGATGGCACTAACTGGAATAATGATTAAGAAATTCATTGAACAACTGCAGTAAATGACTTCTACCTCAGAGTTGTAGTTAGCAAGAAACTCACAGAAAATAGAAAAGTCAAAACAGCAAGTGTCTTTGGTAGTTTCATAATGTGTCAGAGACTGTTCAAAGATAGCAAGACCAAAAGACTCCCCCAGGAAATCCTCAAGGTGGTTGGAGAATGGATGTTGGAAGCAACCAGAAGTGTACTGACCAGTTTGGTACACATACCAGTATTTTTGGTATTAGTCAGACTGCAGTATTTTGAGCTCTTAAGTTTTAGTACTCTATACTAAGATACTTTAGAGAAGGTATTGAAAATCTAGTGCCTCAAAGATCAGGGCTTGGGAATATGAGAACAGGAGTCAGCACAGAAACACTGGTGATTCAAGTTGAGTTTTGCTGGGGTCTGCTGTTCTACCCCAAAACAGGAAGTAGGTGGAGCCTAAGCCCTAATTCAGAAACTATGGATTGTAGATGAATAAATAAATACAAAACAAAGTTGATCATTTTAAAGAATTCTTGTACATCCAGAAATGCCCAGTTTCAGCTTAGTGTAACTTCTTTAATAATTGTGAGAGATTAAAAGGAAAAAATTTCTAAAGAAAAAGGTTTTTCTGTGGGAAGTATATAAACACCTACAAGAAATGAAGCAAGAGATAGTTTCATGAAATAAAAGCTGTGGTAGAAAAGAATTGGAAGGAAAATAAATGGGTTCAAAGAGAAAATGATAAACTTTATCTAAGGAGTCCAAAAGATTCCTTACAAATTCAGGTAAACCAAAAAAATCAAGAAACAGTAAGAATTTTTTTTTTTTTTTTTTTTTTGCTGAGCCAATTGGGGTTAAGTGACTTGCCCAGAGCCACACAGTTAGGACGTGTCTGAAACCAGATTTGAACTCTGGTCCTCCTGACTTCCAGGACTGGTGCTCTAACCACTGCACCACCTAGCTGCCCCAACAGTAAGAAATATTTGAAAAAAACCAAAAAGTTGAAAAAAAAATCAAAGAATATTTAAATTAGCTTCTTTCAAAAAGTACTGATCCTGGAAGCAGGTGAAGAAAAGATAATATAAAAATCATCATACTCCCTGAAAACTATGATTAAAAGAAAAAGCAAACCATCTGAATACTTACATTTACAAAAATAAATGAAAACTCCAATTAGAACCAGAGGGTAAATTAAAGATAGAATCAATTGATCATGTCCTAAGAGAATCCAGAAGGACAAATCTCAAGAATATTATAGCCAAAATGCAGTTTTCTTATTTAAAGAAAAAAAAAATCAGAAAGCATCAGTTCAGATACCAGGGATCACATCAAGATCATCACATAGGATCTGGGAGTTTCTATGATAAATGAGAGGGGACCCTGTAATGCATTATTTCTAAAATGCAAAAAACCATGCCTACAACCAAGAATAATTCCACAAAGCTTAGTATAATCATGGAGGGGGAAAGTGGACTTGTAATTGAATATAAAACTTTCAAATGTTTCTGATTTTAAAAATTCCCAGAATTGAGTAGGAACTTTGAAATGCAAATGAAGTCAAGAGAAACCTGGAAAGGCAAATGGAGTTGTATGATGTATTAATATTCTGATCTTGGAGAAGGAACAGATTCTCTTTTAAAATCTTGATGTCTTCAAATGATACCGAGAGGGAATTAAATAAGAAAAACAGAACTTAAAGATATATTATTTTTAGTCTGGGAGTATGAAGAAAGAAAAAAGAATATAAAGGAGGAATGTACTATTACAAGAAAACATCAGGAAGGGGGTAATCAAAAAAGGAGATATCATTTTTTATTTTTTAAAATAGGGGTCATATAAGAAGACTAAACAAGACTGAGGAGAAGGGGTAGGGAAGCAGCCATTTTCTGAAGTTTACTCTTATTTGAATCAGACAAAGGAGGGTTTGAACATGGCCGTGTATGCGTGCACGTGCACGCACATACACACCCATACAGAGCCATAGAAACATTCAAAGAGAGGAAAGTATGCTAAACTCATCCAGAAAAGGGGGGGAGAATTTTTAGAAGGGCAGTGCAGTGAATGGAGTATGAAACTTGAAGTAAGGATGACTTGGGTTAAATGTGACTTCACATACTAGCTGTGTGACCTGGACAGGCCACTTAATTTTATTTGACTCAGTTTCCTCATCTGTAAAGTGAGCTGGAGAAGGAAATAGTAAATCACTCTGCCCCCCAAAATCCCACATGAGATTAGGAAATGTTGGACTAGATTGTCATAGGGTTTAAGAGGAGATTAAAAGAAAAGAAAGTAAGTACCTGTCACTTGAAGAATGACTGAATAAATTGAAGTGTATATCACAAAAAACAAACAGGAAAGAGACAATCACATAAATGCCTACTATATGCCAGGCATTAGAAAAGCAAAAGATGGATTCTGCCTTCAAGTAAGTCACAGTGAAATCTGGAAGACAACATTCAAAATAACTGTACAAGTAAGATTTAAGACTGAAACATTAAGAAGCCAGGAAGTTGACATGAAAAGAGAGATGCATTCCAGGTGTGGGACAGCCAGTGGTAATGCACAGAATTCAGGAGTTGGAGGGTCTTGTGCTAAGGAAAACAATAAGGCTAGTGTCACTGGATTGCAGAAATGGTGGAGAGGAGGGTCTTACTGTGAGCACATAAAATGTAAGATTGTAAAGATAGTAGAGGATCCAGTTATAGTGCGTCTGAAAGTCAAGAGTATTTTATATTTGATCCTAGAGGTGATAAGGAGTCACAGGAGATTGGAGAGGCAGAGGAGTGGAGAAAGGACCTCTGGAGATTGACTTGGCTAGATCTGCATGGTTTTGGGGAAGATCACCTTGATAAATGAATGGAGAAATGAGTGAAGTGGGTACAGTAGTAGTGCATAGAGACTTAAGGCAAAAAGACTGACCAGTAGTCTAGGAGTGGTAGCTTAGGATAGCAGCAATGTTAAGAGAGAATGGTCTGCATACAAATGTAATGAAGGTGAAATTGATAAGATTTGGTGCTGCATTGCATATGGGAGGAGGAAGGAAGAGTGAAGAGTTAAGAATGACACCTAGGTCTCAAGCCTGGGTGGCGCTCTGAGTGTGGTGATTAATAGGCAAATTTGGAGGTTGGAATAGTTGGTATGGAAAGTGACCATACTTTCCATATGGACTTTTTTTTTTTTTAATGTTAACTTCAAAATTAAAAATGTAAATAAACTTCCATTGAAAGGATTGTGATAGGAGGGAAAGGGCCCCACATGTGCAAGAATGTTTGCGGCAGCTCTTTTTGTAGTGGCTAGAAACTGGAAACTGAATGGATGCCCATCAATTCGAGAATGGCTGAATAAACTGTGGTATATGAATGTTATGGAATATTTATTGCTCTGTAAGAAACGACCAGCAAGACGATTTCAGAGAGGCCTGGAGAGACTTGCATGAACTGATGCTCAGTGAAGTGAGCAGAACCAGGAGATCATTATTCACGGCAACAACAATGCTATATGAGGATCAGTTCTGATGGACATGACTCTCTTCAACAATGAAATGCTTCAAACCAGTTCCAATTGTTCGGTGAAGAGAGCCATATACACCCAGAGAGAGGGATGTGGAATGTGGACCACAACATAACATTTTCATGTTCTCTATTGAGGTTTGCTTGCATTGTATTTCCTTTATCGGATTATTCTTTCTTGTAGATATGATTTCTCCTGCACAAAAAATGATGCAATAACTATACATATTTTCGATTTCTTAAGTATTCTAACATAATTATCATGTAGTGGATATCCTGCCATCTAGGGGAGGGGTGGGAAGTGGGGGGGAAAATTTGTAACAGAAAGCTTTTTAAGGGTTAATGTTTAGGAATTACCCCATACATATGTTTTGCAAATAAAAAGTATTAATAAATTTAAAAAAAAAAGGATTGTGATAGAAATTTTGATGGCTTTAAATATTTTTTCAAAATACATGCAAAGATAGTTTTCAACATTCATCCTTGTAAAACTCTGTGTTGTACATTTTCCCCCCTCTTTTCCCATGTTCACCTTCCCCTAGAGGTCAAGTAATCTGATATAGGTTAAACATGTGCAATTCTCTTAAACATTTCCATATTTAGATGATTTTAAGTCTTTATAAAGAGGACTAAAAGTGAAGCATGGTTCCTTTCATCTGAGAGATAGTCCAGTATGGGTGTGGAATGAAGTTTACTTTTAGACATGAGTAATATGTTATTTGTTTTGTTTGACTATTCAATTGATCTCCCTAAGGTGGGATTTTTTTTTTTTTAATTAAAGCTTTTTATTTGCATAACATGTATGGGTAGTTCCTCAACATTGATCCTTACAAAGCTTAGGAAGTCCACTACATGCTAATTATATTAAAATACTTGACAATTCGAATATATGTATACATATTTCCATACTTACCTTGCTGTGCAAGAACAGTCGTATCTACAAGAAAGAAAAATCAGATAAAGGAAACACAATGCAAGCAAACATCGATATAGATCATGGAAATGATATGTTGTGGTTCACATTTCACATTCCTTTCTCTAGGTGTATATGTCTCTCTTCACCGAACAATTGGAACTGGTTTGAAGCATTTCATTGTTGAAGAGAGCCATGTCCATCAGAATTGATCATCATCTAATATTGTTGTTGCCGTGTATAATGATCTCCTGGTTCTGCTCGTTTCACTTAGCATCAGTTCATGCAAGTCTCTTCAGGCCTCTCTGAAATCATCCTGCTGGTCGTTTCTTACAGAGCAATAATATTCCATAACATTCATATACCATAATTTATTCAGCCACTCTCCAGTTGATGGGCATCCATTCAGTTTCCAGTTTCTAGCCACTACAAAAAGGGCGGCCACAAACATTCTTGCACATGTGGGGTCCTTTCCCTCTTCTAAGATCTCTTTGGGATATAGGCCCAATAGAAACACTGCTGGATCAAAGAGTATGCACAGTTTGATAACTTTTTGAGCATAGCTCCAAATTGCTCTCCAGAATGGTTGGATCCGTTCACAGTTCCATCAACAATGTATTAGTGTCCCAGCTTTCCTACATCCCCTCCAACATTCATCATTATCTTTTCCTGTCATTTTAGCCAATCTGACAGGTGTGTAGTGGTACCTTAGAGTTGTCTTAATTTGCATTTCTCTGATCAATAGTGATTTGAAGCATAAGGTGGGATGTTTTAAGCATTATTAAAAATACATTTATTTTTAAAAGAAAACTGAAGAGTCAGGTTCTACTACCTGCCCTTTTGATTTTAGCCAAGCTACTGAATCTATCAATAATATAGAATAGTAGTATTTGGCTCACTTACTGTATTAGGGTTGTGGGAAAGATGGATTGAAATAATGTATATGAAAACACTTAGAACAGTACAGAACCTTTTATGATTGGAAATTGTTATTTTGGGGGTATGATTTCTAAGTTTAGATTTTCAGTGGATACTCATTGAATGTTCCTGGTACACATGAACAAATTGGAAAATATAGTTGAAGAGCTAAACTTTAAGGTTCATGTGCCTCTTAATTCACTCTATGATATATATTCATTTAAATGTCATCAGAGTTTGTTGTAGGAGTTGGGAATGCTGAATTTTCCATAATATTTATTATGCATCCTCATGTGCAGATCACTAGTAAGCACTGGGGCAAATATATATTTTAGTAAAATACTATCTTTATCATAATGGAGCTTATAGTATATTAGATCTGACATAAAAGGAAACGACTTATTACAACCAATATAATACCTGGTATATACCTAATGGCCATATATACTAAGTTCCATTATATGAAAATGCAGTTGTACTGGGCATGTTGTAATGAAGGTCCATATTATAGTGATAGAGAGCACTCTTCCTTTCAATTACTAAGCAAAGTTAGTTGGCGCTTAGAAAAGGACAACTCTACAAAGTCATAAATTTAGAGGCAATTTTATCTGGCTTTTACTATTTCACTATTTGTTTCATCCTAAGCAAATCAGTTAATTTCTCTGAATGTATGTTTCCTTGTCATAAATCAAATGGGTTGGAGTGGGTGAATTTAAAGATGGCTCCCAGCTCCAAATTTTTGAACCTGTGAATCACTCTCCTGTTCCCTTTTCATAAACCTTACTTAAGGTAAAAATTTTTGAGGAGGAAAATGAAGGAAAGTTCTGTTTTCTATGGAAGCTGCTATTGCATATATATGTTACTTCATATAACAGGTATTACATTTATAATTTCACTTTTGTGGAGCTGAAAGGATCGTACATTCAATTAGTGGTAGAGTCTAACTCCTTGATTTTACAGATAAGGAAACTGAAGTCTCTTAGGTAAGTTCACATCCAGATATATAGGAATCATAAATGGAAGTCAGGATTTGAATCCAAGTTCTTTAAATCTAAATTCTGTACTTTTCTTAAAGGCAGAAATTATTTTGGGTTTTTTTAGATTTGTATTTAGAAATTCAGGATATATCTATTTTTTTTTTTTGACATTTAACCTTCCTTAAAGTAAAATAAAATTTTGCCATGAGTTTATTAGATGGAGAATGAAATTTTAATTTTATTTTCATTTAGCATAAGTTTTTTGATGCTTAGTTTTAATAATCTATTACCAATACTGTTTATTCCTCTTAGAACTTTTTTATCTTCAGAAAAATTAAACATATTTGACTATTTACATATAACCTTTTCCAAAATGCCCCTTTCTTCTCCCTCTTCTCGAGAGTCTCTCCTATAATAAAAAAATATTCACTAGGAGATTAAAAAAAAAAATCAGTATAGTGAATCCAATCAAGACTGAAAAATTATGTTTAACATTCTATCCAGTTTTCAACATATAACCCTCACTTCTTCAAAGAGGTTTGTGTTGAAGATTGTGTCTTTGGATACTAGCTTAGTCATGGTAACTTGCAGTATTCATTGTTCATTGTTTTGCTGTTCTTTGTATTTTGTTATTACATATGCTATTTAGTTATGCTTACTTTGATCATTTTACTTAAGTATTCCTGGAGCTTTTTTGTGTTTTTTTATTCATTTCATACAGTTCATTTAGTCCTATTGTATAACTATCATCCCAGTCCCTCAAATTCACAATCTAGGAGTCATCCTGAATTCCTCACCATCTCTTGCTCCCCATAGCCATCTGTTGTCAAGGTCTGTCAATGTTATTGTTGCAATATACACCTCTTCTTTCAGATACTACCACTATTGTATTGCACTCCCTCATCAACTCACATCTGCTTGCTGATGGGTTCTAATATACCTTCCATTTAGGCACCAATGTAATTTTCCTAAAACTCAGGTTTGGCCATATTCCTCTAATTTGGGATCAAATAAAAAAATCTTCTGTTTGGCATTCAGAACTCTTCATAACCTGGTTTCTTTTTACCTTTCCAATCTTCTTATACCTTACTCCCAACCACATACTCTTCAGTTTAGTAACACTGATCTGGCTATTCTAGAAACAAGACCTTCCATCTCTAGGCTCCAGCCAGGACTTTTTCTCTGGCTGCAAGGTCATGAATGATCTCCCTCCTCATTTCTGACTGCTATTCTCTCTGGCTTCTGTTATGTCCAAACCAAAATCTTATCTTCTCCAAGAAATCTTTTCCAGGCCCTCTCAATTCTTGGACTTTATCCTTGTTAATTATTTTCTATTTATATTCTACATAATTTGTTTTTGCATTGTCTCTTCTATTAGATTGTGAGCTTCTTGAGGGCGTGTACTGATTTTGGATCTTTTTATATGTCCTGTGCTTAACATATAGCCTTGGCACACAGTAGAGGCTTAATAAATGTTTGGCTGATTCCGGGAATCTTTAGCGATGAAAAAATATTCATTACCCTAAGTCTACCACTTTACTGCCAAGAGAAAGCAAATGTTTTGATAAAGGTCGTCTTGAACCAATAGCAGTAATTGTGTTTAATCTGAATTCTCATAGTTTTTTGCGTTGTTTACTTTATTATCCTTATTGTATATAGTCTGCTTCTTTTCTTATATCAATTTATATAAATGAGGGTATTTTTAATGTTCTTTCTTGCTAGTTTCATTTGGATTAAAAACTAGATTAATATTTCATTGCCATTAAGTCTTGCATTTCTCAATATTTGTGTTAACATGTTGATTTTATGTTGTGTCTGTGTGTTTAATGTGCAGAAATTATCCCAAATGAAATTTTTGGCTTAACGGACTATGGATATTGGATATTGTAGTTTTTATACTTGAACTAAGAAAGGTCAGAAGTAGATTCTTTTGTTTCTTGACATGTATTAAATGAGACGTAAAATCTTTTTGTTAACTGTTATGGTATCTGAGGAAAGATGCCACAGAGTCAGGTAGGAATGTGAAAGGAATTTGTTGAATTGTAGAGATCATCAAGTACAACAACCTCGTTTTACAAATCAGTATCCTGAGGTCCATAAAGATGATTTTTCCCAAGGGCAAACAGCTAGTAAATAAACTGGTATTTGGACCTTGGTCTTTTGACCCCAATTATAAAATCCATATTTTTTTTTTTTTCCCCTGATGCTGTCCTAGAAAAAGAAACTGGTTGGCATTTTGGCATATGATCACAGGCTTGTATGCTCTTTTTAGATCTGGTGCTTCATGAAAAGCCAATTGAATCCATAATATGTTCCATATAGGAATCGTTAGCTGATTTTTAACTATTAATTTGCTCTGAACTGTTAGTATTTATGATGTGTGCCCAAGGTTTAAAAAATCAGTGTTGCATGTAGTTTTTCTCTCTCCCCCCTTACTCCATGTTTGTTTTCCTTAAATTTTATTATTATTATTTTTTAAATCCTGAGTAGTTAAATGTGTCATTTATCTGTGAAGTGACGATGGATATATTAAAACATATTTAGTTTAAAAATTGGTTGAAGAACTCACTAAATTTCCCATTAGGGGGCACTATTATCAAGCTTAGAAGAATCAGGGACTAATTTGTTTTCTGAGACATGCAACCTGAGGTTTACGAAAAGGGAAAAAAAATGTTCATCTGATAAGATTCAGATATTGTTTTATACAACTGAATTCCAAAATGTTATAAAGTGCACTGATTAAATATAGAACCAATAACTCACTGTCTTGTTTTTCAACAGACTAACTTTAATATTGCAGGTGCTAAAAGACCATAACTTGTATGATCAGCTTCAGACCAAAATAGTTTTCATACACCGGTTGCTTTTTGGGGGGCGGGGAGGGAATGGTGAGAATGGAGGGAAGAAAGAAGAGAAAAGAAGCATTAAGATTTTGCTTTGGCCAGTACCTAACTTAAGAAAATGAATGACCCTTGGTTTATCTAAGTAGATTGCTTTTCAAAAAGAAGCATGGAGATATTATGTGTAACCTTTCCAGCTGTCTATTAATAGGTGCTGCCTGTTGAGAATTTTGGCGTTAAAATTTGTAGTTTATTTCTTCAATGTATCAATAATGAGTAATGAAAAGATGTTTAAAAATACATGCAATTTTGATATGAAGTCTTTTTCCTTTTTAAAAAAGATACACATATTCTTTAAAAGATCAAATATTATAGTACTGGCATCCTTTTGTTTCCATATTTAGGTTTTTAAAAAAATCAGATTATGGTAAAGAAAAAGCTGTTGAGTAGAAATAGTATATTTCTTTTGTATATAATATCCCCAAATGTTAAAATTTTATTTTTTGTGGTGGAGAGGTATGGAAATGGATATGATATATTATAATAAAATCTGTATGAAGAAACAATACTTAACTTATTTTTTTTTCTCTGCTTAAAAATTTATTTCCTTTATTGCTTTATTTACCTTTCTATTACATTTAGTTTGCTTAAAGGTTACAATAAGAATAAAGTGTTTGAGAAATTGAAAAGATTAGTGAGAATTTTTGATTGAGTAAAAATTGTTGCTTTGTATCTATCACTTGGATTATATTGAGATGAGCTATTTAGTCCTAGAATGATTTGGACTAATAACCATAGAAAACCTGGAAAACTTTACTATCACCTTTTTTTCTTTACCCCTTATGACTTAATTATTTTGGAGCATTATAAGTAATTTTTTTTCTTTTTAACTGTTCATTATCATTATTTAAAACAAGTCAGCTCTTATTATCTTGTTTTTCTTTTTCTAAAAATACTTTTTCCAAATTATCTCTTATATTAATCTTATATTAAGAAATAAGGGATGATAGAAAATATTCAAAATATATAAGAATTTTGAAAACTCAAAAATTATCTTCAGTAAGAAACTTAGTGAAAAAAGAGAACTTATGCTTGTAGTTAAAACACCAAAGTCACCAAAATAGCATGCTCTTTTCTTTTATGTAACTATTGGTGAGGAATTTTGATCCTCTTACTCTTGTTTAAATATCTCAAATAGCTGCTTAGACAAGTAGATATTCCAGGTTTCTCTCAAAATATTTTAAGGGTCCACAAATAATGGATCTTGTAGATATTAATTCATGGTGCTTGGTCACAGAACAGACTGAATTTATGAATAATTGATTTGGAAAACTTAGTCCTATGAATTTTGACCCTGTAGCCTGACACTGGGGAACATAAAAACAAAACACAACCGGGGCATTGCTATCACCAATTGTAATGGAAACATTGTTTTGATCAGTATGAAATTTAAAAATTAGAATGCAAGTAGTTTTCCCTATACTCATTTTTCACATTTCCGAACATTTATATTAAAGAAATTGTGGTTACTGGTCTGGTAGCCAAATAAGAAAAGTCATCAGGTTTTTGATGTATTTGGAAAGAAAAAGAATCCATTATAACATCAATATCGGCTTCTATGTTTAATAAAAATTGAGTAACTGAACTGGCACGTACTTAGCCCTATTTAAATCATTCACCTAAATTAACATTTAAAAATAACCATGTAAGGACGTTATAAAATGATTTTTTTTTTTAACAAATCCTCTGGGTTTTGTAATTGTTTTGTTATTCATGGAAGTGTTTTGAAGATGTTAAAACTTTCCCATATATTGGTGTTTTTTTCCCCCTGAGCATTTGCAATAATATAGTTGTAGGTTTTACTTTACTTGTGTTATTCTGATCATTCAAAAGTCTTTGATTAATAAAAACAAAATAAATTAAAAAAAATCTCTCGATCCACTAGACCATAAGAATTAAAGTTTATTTATGAAGAAAACCCATTGTGATATTTTAATTTATTTCATTCTCTTTTAAGAGTATAAGACCTGAAAATGCAAAGTTAATTTGTTTCACATTTTTAGGGAGCAATTTTTTTTAATTTAGAAAAGTGCATGTGTATTATATGGATCTACGATTGAAAACGTGGTTAAGGTAAAAGATTTTCTGCTTAAAGAAATTAAAGAGTTTTATATTATGACCTCCCTTGGTCCCCAAACTTTTTAAGTGCTATGGTTTGGAATGAATCCAAATAAAACCTATTCAGATTTTGAGTAGACTTAAAATAATACTTTAAGATTTTAAAATTACAGGTGGATACAGTATTTGAGCAGTATTTAAAATTCCTGGTTTTAGGGTCTAAAGAAATAATCCTTAAATTACTATTCCCAACAGTTTAAATTTCAGATTTTACACATATAAATACAAACACATTTAACTTTGGAATGAGAACAGTTTAAACATTTATGTGATTTCTCATTTCTCTTTAAGTTAACATTAAATAACAAATTGACTTGCTATTTGCTAAATTTAAATTTTAAAAAATTTTATATGAAAACAGCACAATTTAACAGGTCACTACTGTTTTTATTTCCTTTAAATTGTCTTGATCCTTTTGAATTTTAGCTTCTGGGCCAATCTACCCCCTAATTTATTTAAATTTTATAAAGAGTGACCAGCCGATAGATGATCTTATTTTCTTATCTTTGCGGTTAATTCTGCTAGTTTTTCACATAATTTCAATAGTCTCTAACATTCCTATTGTCATTCCCCGTTAGCTTTTAGTCCTAGCTTTTCTGCTCAACCTTAGATGATTTTTTTCATAGCTTATGAGGTTTCTTTCTGTTTTGGGGTTGACTGCTTGTCCCATTTTGGCTTCGTGGCTTAACTACTTCCATTTTAGAGTGGGGTTTCCACTTCCTTTTTTAGGAGGAAAAAAAGGAGGGGCAAGTTTGAGGTTTGTATCCCTTTTCTTGTGGTAGTACTGTAGCTTTTATTTGGTAAATTTTAGATGACTACTTGGACGACAGTAAAAAAGCAGTGCTTAAATTTTTAGCTGAGGTCATACTTGATTTACAATGTAGTAGCTTTTCAGATGTCTTCTAGTTTTTCTCTTTTGCCTTCATCATGAATATCATATATTAGTAATATATGTGTCATATAATATAATAATAACATAACTTCCGTTCCTACTTATTTCAGTAGCATGTACAGAAATGTATGGTGATTACTGTTGTGAATTTATAAAATTGGCAAAGTAATGATTATTCAGATGTTGTTGCAGAAATATTTCAGTTTATTATACATAAACATGTATATATATTTATATAATTTGTGTTATATATGTAAATATACATACAAATAAATAGTTGGGGTCAGACACTACGCTTTTTAATAAGAGCTACATAGCACAGTAATGATTGTATTCCTTATGGTGACGAAAATGTTGATCTATTCTTCTACTGGGGTTCAGTTTTAATTTGCGATTAATCATTGGTTGATATTAATGTGCACCTTGATTGTAGATATTTTGAGGCATTTCTATATTGGTCCAATACAAATATAGACTGCATCCCTAAAATGAATTTTCTTTGAACACTTTAAAAAATGTGTATGTTAAAAAAAAAAAGTTTTTATTTAAGAAACTCAGATTCAACTTATATATGAAGATGGGGTTGGGACTTACTTGGGGCTTCAAACTTCAGGTAGATTATTTATGTCAGGCAGATAGTATAAAATGCTGACTCGATGAATTATCCTTCTGGATAAGAGTCTGAAAATTATTTTTTGGACTTGTAAATTCTTTTTATTTACGATGTTATTAACAAAGAATTCTGAGACCACATAACTTAATTATTAAGTTGCTTTAGAAAGTGATAGCAGTTGTATATTATGTGCTTATCATTCCTTAAAAGTTGTATGTAAATTTGTTGACTTACCTTTTTTGTTCCAGAGATGCTTTTTTAAAAATTGAGAGCCTACTATTCAAAGCAGTTGCCCTTCTGTGACAGTTAATAATCTGTAAATATATGACTTTTTTAAAGGAAGAATTTTTATAATTTGGATATCCTTTCCCAGTTCTTAAAAATTCACATTTCATTTGATAAATTTTCACTTTCTCTTGTGCTCTCTGGAGTATGGGAGCAATTTTTACTGGAAGTCAATAGAACCTGAAATTTTAAAGCCTCAATTCCACTAAATAATGTCATTTATCACTGTACATTTGCTGCTATCTCAGATTATTTTCTGTCAAGGTTTGTGACTAGGCCCAAAATAATGAAGAAAGTCTGAAAATGAATAAAATTATCTCATTTTGATATCTTCATTTTCCCTGGTTCTGAAAAAAATATGAATATGCATGATTTAACTTGAACATAAAAGTTTCTGAAGCTGTAGATCACCTATATTTCATTTGCCTGTGTAAAAAAAAAATAGTTTAAGGAGACCAAATAATGTATGATTTTTGGCTAAATTCTTATAGACAACATTTTGAAAGTTGTATTGGTTTGCTGAAGGAAGTTCTCAGTTTTTAATTAACTTTTGTTTATTTTTTAAGGTTTATTTATTTCGGTCTGTTGAAGCTATAATCTCATACAATAAAGAAAAGTTTGTTGAATTGTTTTTTAAATGTTAAATATGTTTCTGATCATTGAATTGCTAGGGCACCAAAGAGAATTCTAAATTTCAACCTAATAGTTTGATATTCTTTATGGTGACTAAGGTAGACTTATTAAAAACTTTTATCCTGTTGTCATAAAATTAGAAGTGATTTTGAATGGTAGGAGAGCGAACCAATTTGTAAATCAAATATCCTAAGTATAAATGAGGACATTATTAAATCAGTGGTGGTCATATCCTTCCTAGAACACTGTTAAGTTTCAAATTCTGGAATTTTGAATCTGTTTAGGTACATCTTCTGATTCTTAAAGCATCTTTCCCATTCTTTAAAATCTCTCATTTAACTTGGTCCAAAAAAAAAGGAACATATTATGTGAAGGCCTGTTTAGGTCTCCTTTATCAGCCAGCTATGGTTGCATTTTTACATGTCTGCAATTTTTACTTTCAAAGATGTAAATGAAACTTCATTCTAGGCATTTCCTCCCCTTCCCCTGCTTTATACTTGACAGTGTTGTTCATTGGGTATTAAGTGCCTACTGTATCTCTGGCACACTTTTAATCCATTGTACAGATATTATTCTTAATCTTAATTCCCCGAGCATTTTTAAGTACCTGCTGTATGTCAGGCATTTCTTAGATTCTGTGGCTACAAAGATAAATACCATTCTGTTTTCTCCTCAGGCACTGCTTTTTGAACATGTTCAAACAAATGCATGTTTGCTCATTTCAATTTAAAATGCCTTTTTGTGCTCCCAAGAACACTTGTCATAAAAGTTGGGACCATTTATATTAAAATTTAGCTTAAAATAAATATTTACAAATCATTGGTGCTTGTGAAGGAGGAGGTTGATAAAGGTTTTTCATGGATTGTTTTGCTTGAGACGTTTAATAACGGTAAAATTTGCTTATTTCTTAACTCTTGGCATCGTTTAGGCTCAATAGGAGGCATAAATAGTGAGGCCCTGATAGATTGTTAGAACACAGACTTAAAATTCATTTCCACACTTTAATGTGATATGTAAATACTGTTATATTCTCTCATTTGTTCTAGATGCATCTTGATAATACTAATATTCTATTATTTTTATTTATATTTACCTGATAAACCTACTCATTTGATGTTCTTATTTGCCAATAGCTCAGTTAATTGTCTTGTGCTAGAATGTGAAAATTTTCATGAAATAATGATTTTTGACATCTTAATCATTCTTGTTTTAAAAAAAAACAGTTTTATCAAAGCAAGGGAAAAATATGTGGGGACACTTTTAATGGTCTGTAGTCTGGGAGAAAATAGTAAAGCTTTAGTATTTCATAAGCGTTAAGTAAAATTAATATAAAATTATTGCCTTTGCGGTAGAAAAGTACTGTTATATGGATATATAGTTGCTGCCCATAATAACAGTTCAGGTGCCTTAATTTGAATTAACTTCTGTATTGTTTTAGAGCATTTTCTGTTTATAATAATTAATGTTTATATAGCACTTGTTACGTGCCTGGCATTGTAGCAAGTAATAAATAGTCACTTATTAAGTGCTTTACAATTTTTATTTCACTTTATTCTCACACTTGTGGGAGGTAAAAGCTTTTATTATGCTCATTATACAGATGGAGAAATTGAGGCAAACAAAAGTTAAGGGACTTGCCCAGGTGTCTGAGATTGGATTTGAATTTAGTTCTTTTTGACCCTAAGCCTGACACTTCCTACATTGTGTGACTTAACAGCTCTTACATAATGTACTAAATCAGTTTAACAATTTTGATAAAGATGAGAATTTCAGAAAAAAATTAATTCTTGTTGTCATATTAAATCCCAGTGAATAGAGTTCCAAATGATGGTTTTAATAGATGAATTAGTTTGCCTTAAATATAAATATAATTGATTAAATGCTACGATTATGCTGGAATTGAAGCTGTTTTCATTGCTTTGCAGATGATTTAATCAGACAATACTGATAAAGCCTGTCATGCAAGTTTCCTACTTTACTGAGTACACAGTATGGTTACATGGTACATTGTGCAGTGTTAGCAATCTGCTGTGAATACCATCTGGGAGAGCAGAATGAAAGAATTTGAAAAGGGAAATCTATTTGAACACTGGGTGCTACTTCTAGAATTCTTGAACAGTTAAGGTGAATCTTTTAGGACTAAAACAATAAATTGTCTTTAAAATTGAACTCGCTGTAAATTCAGCTTTGGAAACTTTCATCAGTTGGACATAGTGACTTTGATAGTTGAGACAAATCACTAAAATGTAGGAGGAGTGACTGAATAAGGTCTGGGAAAGTTTATTATTTTTTTTTTTTTTGGCTAGGATTCTATATGTAATATTTAATTTGATTTTTTTTATTGCTTGTGTGATACTTTGAATTTATTGGTGCCAAAATAAGAACAATGAATTTAATGATCTCAGCATTTTTACTGTCTTTGATAGTGATTACTTTGTAAGACAAACTTCTAAGAACAGTTTTGGCTCTTTAAAAGAGAATGGCATTGAAGACTGCATACATGGATCATTTTCTAAATAATGCAAGTTGTAATAAAAAAAGTATTAACAAAAACATTTGAATTGCTGCATATTATAACTCGTGTACTACTTGAATGATGGAAAAGTTGTGTATGGTAATACATTGGGTAGCAAATTTACACAGATAACCTCACTTATCATTGGATCAACCTATTTGTATATCAAGTTTGTAACTTTATAACAAGTTTTCTTGCGTGTGTATTTGTTTTTGGGGGAGTAAACATGGGCTAAAGCCCATTGGTAGCCATGGTAAGCATGAGTCATTTGCTTCTTTTGTAATTAATCTGGCTTGATATTTATTGTTGGCTTAGATAATTACATCCTGTCTGACTCTTTGTGACCCTGTTTGGGATTTCCCAATAGAGATACCTGAATGGTTTTGTTCCCTCCCCTCCCCCAGTTTATTTTATAGTTAAGGAAACTGAGGCAAATAGGTTGTGACTTGCCTAGGGTCACCATCTCTGGGTCTGGATTTGAATTCAGGTCTTCCTGACTCCAGGCCCAACATTCTACCTATTTTGCCACGTAGTTGCCCATGCCTGCTTTTTTAACATTTGTGGCTACAAGTCTTAAAACTTTTAAAATGAGACTTTTTCATGTTTTAGCTTTTTTTTTTCGGACAAAAAGCTATCTTATCAGAAAGCTGAAGTAACTTAGCCAGGTCCATAATTGGAGGAATTAATAACAGAAACTTTTGTTGATACCAGGAAATTGATTAAATAGGGCAATTGAGGTAATAAGGACCATATATGATAAGCCTCAGCCACCTGGGTTTTATTAGACTGCTTGATACTTTGATCACAATATTATTTCAAGGCTTGTCTACTTAAATTGTTAAGGTTCCTTGTCATCTCAGTGTTTTAGACTTTAATTTGATATAATTCAAAGAAGACTTAGGAAAAAAGAAAAGCCTGCTCAAATTATGATTAAATTCTAAAAAGGGATAAGCACAACAGTTATTTTTATGTAAAACAAAGCACTTGTTAAAAGATTTAAAAGCTTATCAGTAGAGCAACTGGCCAAGTTCCATTGACTATGCTTCCTCCTTCTTGTTTTATTCATGTATAATATTCTTCTAAAAAAAAGGAATACTGAAGATGCAGCCCAGTGCTGTCACTATTTTATGAGTATAATTCAGTCATTTAATGCAACAGAATGAATGAGTTTTCATGAGGATATGATATTGCCATTTATTTAGTGTTCCTTCAAATGAGGCATTGTAGAATAGATTTAGCTTTATTAAAAGTTAATACCTGAATTACACAAACATTTTCACAATTTAACTTGCTTTGACAAACTTGTCTTGTTTTGGCTTTGAACTTTAAGTGTAGCTATTTAAGCCCAATGTTTTTATTTGATTAATACTGATAAATGGAAATAGTATGGTGATTTTAATAGTATAAAAAACCATTTAGAAGAGTGATTCTTATTTAAAAAATCTTGTATGTAGTTTTATTTTAGAGTTAAGTGGTTTTTCTAATTGAATTTTTCATACATAATATTTGTATTAACAAGTTTTGCAAAGTAAAATAGGAGGCTAAGTAAAAATATATGTAGGTCCCAATGTAATAAAAATGCAGTTTGTTTTGAAAAGTTAATATACAAGTAAATTTTTTTTTTTGCTATTTAAACCATTTTCCCATTGCTACGTTATTTTCAATGCATTTTATTTTAATTTCTTACTGTTTTAAATTGACCAACAGCTCCTCACACCTTGTTTCTCTGCTTAGCAGTTGTAAAGTAGTTCTCTTGTTACATGGTGTGGTAGTATGGTGAAGATTCACTTTAAAGTCTCAAGAAGCGACCTTAATCCTGAGTTGTTTTGGTGAGGTGATTTGTAAAATGATGAATCTATATTAGGTGACCAGCAAGGGCCCTCTCCCATCTCTAACGTATAATTCTATGAATCTCTATGAAATACATATATTAAGAAAGTCAAAGAATAGAAAATTTCACTTGTATATATTCTGTCAGATCAAAATTTGGTGGTGTGTTCCATTATATATTTAACAATTATATATGTACTATTGCACTAATATGTTTGTGCATTATAAAACACAAATTTAGAAATTTAAAAAGATGAAATAAACAATGTTTTCAATTAATTTTTGTTTTTAATGGCACAAAAACCTCTCTGTCCTCATTTTAGAAAATTACTGTTAATAGCATACTGTATACAACATGTGACTGTCCAACATGGACCAAATAAGGTTGCTCATATCATTATTTATATTTACTATTAGCAAAGTTTAATTTTTAATTTTTTAACAAACCTTTAAAATTGAGCAATTTGGCAAATAATTAGTGACTAATGTGGGTTAATGATCATAATGTTTCATGTTTTAAAGATCTCTTTTTTTCTTGGAGTAGGATAAATTTATACAATTTCTTAAAAAGTTTTAAAAAGATTTTTCGGCTGTTAGCCATTGTAAATAGTGAGCATGTGAATTTATTACTGAAAAGAACACTTCCTCTCAGTGTGCCATGTGGTGATCTGGCGGAATTGGCAATGAATTTTCCCTTTGGTATTGGGCTGTGATCATAATCTGGATTAGCTGGTATAGAAAATCTGTGAGTAACTAGGGTCTTCAGTTCCCTAGGTGGCAGAAGGGAAAAGGTTTGTCACTTTAACTGGTAGCAGTTAGGAGTAGTGGTGATAATGGGTGGAAAAGGTAGTGGAGTTGGATTAGTAACATCTGGTGATTTAATTATGCATATGATCAGACCAATCCTCAGATTGATTGGTCTCAAACCCCTAGTGAGCCACTGCAGTCAGTCTACTTTAGAAGCTACTGATTGAGACAATGAAGAAACAAAGCAAAGATGTAGAAATTAGAGAAGCTATGATTTGGTTTTTTTAAGAATTTGAAAATATTGAATAGAATTACTTAAGTTTTTCTTTTGACACTCAGGAAATGAGTACTGTCACCAGAAAGCGACAGAAGGAATTTGATAAGCCTAGTAATTTCCTATTAAAGTTGTGCTATGGGTGCTTTTAGATGTTAACTGGAGGAGAGAAGAGTTTCTCTGGTTATTAAAAGGAAACAATGAAAATAAAAAGATTTGGTAGCTTCTCTCTTTGATATTGAAGCAGTCTAGGACAGTCTGTATGTGTGTGACATCTAATATAGTTTCTAGTTGGTATTATGTGGCAATGTTCATGATTTTGCATTGAGTATGAATTTTGATACTAAAAACTTAATTTTGCTTAATTTTTAATCAAATGTGCCTCTGTTTCAATATTTCTAATAAATTTGAAATGGATAATCAGGCAATTCATAGGGATTTTGGTATTTTGTGAGATAAAATCGAGAATTAATATCCTTAGAGAAATCATGGGAATGAGTTTTAAGGAGCTTTAGATATCATTTAGCCCAATTCCCCTGTTTTATAGATGAAGAAAGAAAATTTTATTAATTTATTAAAAATTTTAAAGATGAAGGACTCCAGTGAAGTTCAGCCTAATGTCATAGATATAATAAGCACTGGGGCTAGGATTTGAACCCCAAACTTCTGGCTTCAAATCCAACACTCTTTCCACTGTACTATGCTGCAGCATTTCTCAAGATTCATGCTTTGACATGCACTTCTAGCACAGTATTTTGGAAATTTAGAGAGGAGGCAGGGAAATTCATCTTGTAATAAATTAAATACGTCCTAGAGAAATATTGTAGCCCTTGGCCCATAAAGACAGAAAGACCAAGATTTTTATAATTTTTTTAAAATTTTTTTTATGAAATGAAGTTAATAGGTTAAAATAACCATGAAATCTAGTGAAAACATTTTAGGGAGAATAGAAAAAGTAGATTCACAAATATAAAATAACATTTTTTTTTTTCACATTGTCTCTTTTTATTCCTACCTTCTCTCCAACATTTGCCATTTTTCTTTTCTGACCCATTAGCCAATCTAGGAGATAAAAGGTAGTTCCTCAGAATCATTTTGATTTTCATTTTTTCAATCATTGTATAATCTTGCCGTTGCCATGTACAATGAAATCCTGGTTCTGCTCATTTCACTTAGCATCAGTTCATGTAACTCTCCGGGCCTCTCTGAAATCATTCTGCGGATCATTTCTTATAGAACAATAATACTCCATTACATTCATATACCATAATTTATTCAGTCACTCTCCAATTGATGGGCATCCACTCAGTTTCCAGCAGAAAATAACGTTCTAAGATCACTGCCACATACGTAATATAAATATTTAAATCTTTAAGGAAAATAATTTTAAAATTTGGTGATATTTGAGAAGGTATAATTCTGGATATAGGCAAAATGGAGTATGGGAATATATATCAGATATTTCTGCTTTATCCACTATTATAGAAGTATGAAATATGAATGTAAAGGTAAGCTAAAGACAGATTGCAAAGAACTGTGAATGTTAGGCTAAAAAGAATTTGTTATTTTGTTTAGGTATTATGTTGAAGGCTTTTGAATAAGTAGCCATAAAATTAGACCTGTATGTTAGGAAGATGACTTTGGTATTCTGGTAGTTGGATCATGAAGAGGAAAGGGCCTGGAGGCAGGCATGCCAATTACAATAGTTCAGTTGAAAGGTCATATGTGTCTTGAATTAGGATGGTTCTTGTAGAAATGCAAAGGTGACAATGCAAGAGCTCTTGTGGAACTAGGTCCATAAAAAGTAAGTATCTTCTTTCATTGTTAACTGTGTACTAAAATGAGGATACAAAGAAAGGCAAAAAATGATCCCTGTCTTCCCTTTTCTCAAGTCCTCAATTTTAATAAATTTAGGGACTGATTAAATCCAAAAATTCAAAGGAGAATAGGAGGATCAAAATTGACTTGAAGGTTTTTAGGTCTAGTGACTGGTACATGGTTAGTAACAAGAACAAACAGAAAATTCAAGAAATTCCTTAGGCTCTTGTATTCTGAAAGTATCTTGCTTATTCCTGTTTATATTGTCTTTTACTATAGAGTATAAGCTACTTCAGGGCAGAGACTGTATCATAGTGCTGGGATGTATCAGAGATATAGTAAAGCATTTAATGTTATGTTGGTTGATTGGTCAAGGGAGAAGAAAGAGTTGTTCACTTTTGTATGTAGAATGTTGGATTTGGCAAGGACTTCAGAAATCAATTAGTGCAACCACCCTCATTTTATAGATTAGGGAACTATTATAGAACAACAGATTTAAACTGCATTTTCCTAAGTATTATCCTGAATAAGAGAATGTTATATATTATACTTTTGTAGTGGTGAGTGATATGGCATGTGGAACATTGTGTTTAAGGTATTAGATTTTATCAAATTAGAATGTGTCCAGAAGTGATTAGCCAAAGTGAAGAGCAATGGAGATGTAAAAAGATAGGTTGAAGAAATGAGGATCTTTAACCTGGAAAAGAGTAAGTTCAGATAGCTGGGTGGCCTAGTTAATTGATTTTATAACTGGGATTCAGAAGACCTGAGTTTGAATCCTGTCTCAGACACTTAATTAGCTCTGAGAACCTGGCCAAGTCACTTTCACTTAACCTTTCTAACTTAGGAAAATCTCTAAAATGTTGATAACAATAGCACCTACCTTTGAGTTATTATGAAGAGTAAGTGTGGTAGTGATTTATTATGTAATTGTTTTTGATGTAGTTATTTTTAAGTATTTGATGGGTTGTCTTTTAGAAGAATTATATTATTTAGTTCTAAGGAACTGGAATAGTTAAAAATTGTACCCACAGTTTTTGGCTTAATATGGAAGAGAAAGAAAATTACCTAGAGTTCTAACTTTCCAAAAGTATAATAAAATGGATACTAAGCAGAATTCCAGTGATGCTAGTACTGAAAATCTTAAGACAGGTTGAATGACAATTTGCTAAATTCTTACTGTACATAGCATAAGAATTGTGTGTGTGTGTGTGTGTGTGTGTGTGTGTAATTTCAACCTTCATTCAGTTGAATGACTAATCCATCTAGATTTGAAGAAAAAATAAAAATTTTATAGGACTTTGTCATGTGTTATCTCATTTGATTATAATTCTGAAAGGTAGGAAAAGTGATCGTTATAACTATTTTACATAGAAGAAAATAGACTCAAAAATGTTTTTTGACTTGCATTCCCAAAACTATTAACTAACAGTTTCTCTCTTAACAGAATATGGTATATTAAGCTGATTCTTTTTTTTTTTTTTTTTTTTTTAATTTTTTATAACAGTTGGCCATAGTAAGCAATGGCATTGTTCCTTTTTAGCCCAGTTTGTCATTACCTATTGTTATCCGATCATTGGGGATGGTTAAGCCCAATTCCACCTTTATCAAGTAACACATTTTTGTCTTGCTCATTTCTTGGCTGTCATGAAGAAAAACTACTTATAATAAATATTTTTCCTTGATCTGGGAGTTCTGGAATTTGACTGTAATATTCCTGGGAAGTTTCAGTTTGGGATATCTTTCCAGTGGTGTTTTTCCAGCAGATTCTTTCAGTTTTTAGTTTATCCTCTACTTCTAGGATATCAGGGTAGTCTTCCTTGATAATTTATTGAAAGAATATCAGCTGTTTTTCTGATGGAAAATCTCAAATTTTCTTCTATTTCCCCCACCATTTTTTGACTTTGTTTTTTCTTGATGTCCCATGAAGTTTTAGCTTCTAATTGTCCAGTTCTGATTTTTAAGGAATTATTTTCTTAAGTGAGGTTTTGTAACTTTTTTCCCATTTGACTAATTCTGCTTTTTAAAAACAAGATTTTTTTTTTCACAGTGAAGTTTTGTGCCTCTTTTTTCCCCATGATTGTTTTCTAAGGATTTTTCCTTTTGTGCCTCTTTTACCGAGATGTTAATTGTATTTTCATAATTTTCTTTCTTTGCTCTCATTTCTTTACCTAATTTTTCTTCTTAACTGTTATTTGAAAATATCTTTTTTTAAGCTCTACCATGTGTTCTTGTTGGGCTTGTGTCTAATTCATATTTTTTCCTTGAGGTTGCTTGTAATTGTTTTGATTTTCTTTTTGTTTTCTGAGTTTGTCTTGATCTGCTCTGTCACCGTAGTAACTTTTTATGGTCAAGTTATTTTTTTGTTGTTGTCTACTTAATTTCCTGCATCATTTTTGGATTTTGAACTTTATGTTAAAGTTGGGCTCTATGCCTGTTGTGGAGGGCTTGGGGAAAGGCACTATCCATCTTTCAGGCCTTTTCACACTGTTGTTTTTAGAATTATTGAAAGTTATTTCCAAGGTATTGTGATCTTGGGAGAAGTATGGTCATTGTTCTCCTGGTTTTTACTCTGGTTCTTAACCAGAATTGGAATAGTTACTACCACTCTTTCAGAGCTACTGCTCGGTCTTGACTGTCTTGTAATCTTAGAGTCACCCTCTGTCTCTGTGTCACAGATCTCTCTTTTTGACCTAAATTGTGTTGGATTGGAAGATTATCTCACTTTGACCTTTTACTGGTTTTGCCATACCAGAATTCGACTTGCTATTTTAGAGTTGTTTGGAGGGGAATGTTGAGAGAGCTTGGCTGAATCTTTTCTCTATATTGCCATCTTGGTTCCATTCCTATAAAAAGGAAAATGATGACCTGTAAGGCAATAGAGAGAGGACTTCCAAGTATTCCTGATTAAAAAGACTAAAGCTAAGTGGAATCTTTGAAATGCAAACACTAAAGTAAAGAGAAACAAAAAGTTACTAATATGAGCCAGCAATCATGGGACTAAACAATTATTAATTCTGTGTTTTGCTATGTAGAAATGCTGTGCATTTCTTCTAAACCTATCATTGTCAGGTTCATAGAGGAAGTTTAATTAGACAGAAGGTGTGAAGGACTTGATCTTAAAAATCAAAAATAGAAAAGAGGGGAAGAGAATTGGGGCTAGAAATCTGTAATCTTTAAAAATTATTTTGAGACTAAATAACTTAATATTAAAAAATCGGTGTGCCAAAGAACAAATCATAGATAATTTCCTTAAAGATGAAAACAATAAGTTAACATGGCAAAATTTGGGGCATGTAACTGAAGCATTATGTAAACAAAAATTTCTATTTCTATTTATTTATCATCAAAAAACATACACTAGAAAACCAACACATTAAAAAACAAAATAAAACATTTTAAAGGAAGAGAAACACAGTCAAAAGCAAATTCATTGAATTAATAAAACTAAGTTAATTTTTCAAAAAGCTAATAAAGTAAAAAAGCCCATTAAAAATAAGGCCAGTAAGCTAGTTGCTTTTAAAAAGGACAAAACCAAATTATGAGGCACAAGGACAAATGGACAGTAAAACCATAGACATAAAAAAACAAATAAGTTCAGGACATAGTTACAATTTTTGAAAAGTTAGTGATAATTTGAAAATGGAAAATTACAATCACAACAAATATAGGATAAAAACTTTCCCCAATTATTTTCCATTAAAATCAACAACTTAAATAGAATGGATAAATATTTACAAAGTTTGTAAAATGCTCATATTCACAGAACAAGGAATGGAAAATAATATAAAAAAGAAAAGTGAACAAGCCATACATCAGCCTGGAAGGGGGGGGGGACCACTGAGGCTGGATGGATATATATGCACATTCTAGGGGGAAAAAAAAACACCAAAAGAAAAATTAATTGCAATATTACATAGATTGCCAAAATAGAGAAAGAAGTGATTTGTAACAAATTTTGAATTTTTTAAAATGCATGTTTCTTGAAAACAGTAGATCATAGGGTTTTGTTTTCACATACATTTTATTTTTTATGGTTTATTTATTTATTTATTTTTGCAGTTAGGTTAACTTTTCTCCTTTCTAATGTTTTTTCCAAGTTATTATTTTTCCACTTAAGGAAACAGTACTATGTTGTTTAATCTTTTTTTTTTTTTTTTTTTAAGTGGCCATATTCCTACTGGTTGTTTTCTCCTTTTTTTTTTTTTTGCTTTTTGCTGAGGCAATTGAGGTTAAGTGACTTGCCCAGGGTCACACAGCTAGGGAATGTTATGTGTCTGAGACCAGATTTGAACTCAGGTCTTTCTGACTTCAGGGCTGGTGCTCTATCCACTGCGCCACCTAGCTGCCCCCTGGTTGTTTTCTCCTTGATCTTTATACACTCTTCTCTGATTTGTTAACTTTTTTTTCCTTTGGGAGTTTTGATGTGTTTATTTTTCTTTTGCTTTATCTTCCTCTTTTTTTCTAGTCCTCCATCTTTTTGTTCATGTGACCTATTATTCTATATTACAAATGATATGTATGTGCACACACATGTGATGGGGACAAAGTAAAAAACTTTCCAGTAACATCAAGGGTAAAGTCAAGAGCTCCTTTGTCGCCACTACTATTTATTATCGTATTAAAATTTCTAGCTGTAACAAGAAGAGAAGAAATTTGATTAATAAGTTTAAGTAAATAAGAAAAGGCTTGATTTTTGCAGGTAGTCAACTAAAAATTAATTGAAACAATAACTTATTCGGTATTTCAGGATGCAAAATAATGCATCTATTCTGTATATTACAAATAACGCCCCCTCCCCCCCCCAAAGAAAGTTTAGAAAGGAAATTAGAAATAGAGGAAATGCAAGAGAAATATCAATACAACTACAAAACACTGTAATGGAAGTACAGATCTGAATAACCGGGGAAAAATATTAATTGCTCCTGGATAGGCTGAGCTAATGTAACAATAATGACCTTAGTACCCGAGATATTACTTCTTCATTGTCATAACCATCAAACTACCTCACAAGCTATAACACACAGTAAACTCCAAATGGATATATGCCCTAGATATAAAAGATGACATTTATAAATTATTGGTTGGTTGATTGATTAGATCAAGAGTTTTTCATTGTTGAGCTACTTAATGGCAATTTCTTTCATTGTTAGTCTGACTTGGAACTTTAACTCGTGCTTATTTTTGAGTGCCTTAATATTCAAAATAATAGGCTTTCTTTGAGTATATGCCATCTAAATTATTTTTATAAATAATAATTGGAATTCCAAAATCATTATTATTATTATTATTATTATCTGTGTTCAAAAAGATTCAAGAAAATTCAAAGAGTTCTCTTTCTATGTTGATGACTTCCTGAGTTTGATGGTAGGATTAGTTTGTGATTGTTTTCTCTTTTCAATGTAAGGTTCATTGAATTAATAACACTGAGTAAAATCTAGTGTCTTTCATCAGTACTAATGGAAGTAGCTGATAGTATGAGATGATGGAAACATTTTATTTCTAAACACTTCAGTTTGCAGTTGATTTCAATTACTCCAGAGTACTGATTTTTCACAGCTGTTATAAAATAAATGGGTTTTTCCTCCTGCTGTGCATATTTTTCCTTGTTTTTTGAACCCTTCATGACACAATCGGGACTTTTAAAAATGTCACAAATGCAGAGCAATATATGTTGGTAGTAAGCATAACATTTTGTTGTGATTATTTATGACTAAAAATAAAAGGTTAAGTAAATGGAGAAAAGCTTTTTGAATATGGAATATGAAAGTATCTTGCTTTCATAGTTTTTAATAATGTGGATTTTACTGCTTACACTTTTAATCTCAAGATTGCTTTTATTTTTCTTCTAGATTCTTAATTATATTACTGTCAGCTATTTGTCTAACAATTTTAATTATGTTATATAAACAGATTAATCAATAACTGATTATTTCTTAAAAGTATTCTTCTGATTGGGTACAAATGAGTAAACACAGTATTTCTATGTAGTGGAAATGCTATAATGGAACACTGTAATCTGTATTTGCATTGTGCAAAGATGGCTCAGATTCCTAAAGATAATATACCTTTTGATACCATAAATTTCTTACTTAAAGTTATCCTTTTACAGTTTAGTATGAAGCATGTAGCTATCCATTGGAATACTAATTTCAGTAGCAGATGTGAGCCTAAAGCTTATTACATGTTTCACCAGATGTTTCATTTATCTTTAGGTTAACTTTTCTGTTTTGTTTCATATATCAAACACTGTAAGAAATCAGAATTTGAAGTTTGTTTTAAACATATTAAGGTTGTTTACAGATAAAAGGAAAATGACTAGCCCTTTCATAAGCTGAAGGAAAGAACTCTCTTGCATAATATCAAGTAAGCTGTTTCTACAAATATTCTGATATGTTCTATAAACATTCTGCTTTTTCATATTTCTTTGTCCATTCTACCCCCCAAAAAAGGTAAATGGAGCAAATATTTAAGGAAATGTTTTATGACCAAAAAAATATTTAAAACTATTAATAAATACTGATTTTTGCAAAGAGGGAAGAAGTGAGCAAGCTAAAATTAATGTGTTGTTTACTCTGCTAGATACATTAGCCTGTTAATTTGGTTTTCATAAACCTTTTATAATTGAACAAATTGTAGATATTCTTAATGATAAGATCTTCAGAATGCTAGCTTAAAAAAAAACCCACTGTGTAGTGGGATGTTGTTTTCATGCTATGCACATTGATTGTAGTCTGTGTCCAGTTCAAAAGCATTATTGTCTTATCTGCTTCCTTCGATCTTTGTTTTTTTCTTTTTAAATAATCAGTCATAATTCTGAATTTCTAGAGAAAGATTCCATGATGTTTTTTATTAATTCCTTTTGTTTTGACATCAGTTGTTTCTCTGCCAGCAAACTCTTATGATTAAAAAAAAGTTGTGCAAAACCAAACAATCATTGACTGTTTTGATACTATTATACATCTACTGTTTCAATCTTAAAACTTTGCGTCCAGTTACTTTCCAAAAACTTCATAAATGAGTAGATGAAGACATTATTTTTGTAGTATGTAGAAGTAAGAAGTAGGAAAGAGAAATTAGTGGTCAGTTTATTAGTTAGCCATTAGTTTATTCCTTTGAGATTTATTTTTTGAACTGGAAGGGGGCAATGGGTATAATCTGCTCTATTTTCCTGCCTTTATGTTACTAATTCAGTATCAAAACAATTATTTGGTGCTATGATATTGCTAAAATTTGGTTGTTCGGGATCCATCTGTCCTCTTTTCAGGGATTAGGAGCTCAGAATCTAAATACCAGCCCTATTCTATATATGATAGCCAAAAAATATTTAGCGTAATTGTTTCCTTTTCCAAGTAACTTCGTATAGAGGAAGAAAAAAGAGTACACATTAAGCTTCTGCTATGTTTTAGACACTGAACTGAGTGTTTTACAGTTATGGTTTCATTTTTTGATGTTTGAAGATAATTCTTTTGTAGTGCTCAGTCCTTCCCTTTTGTTTCATTAGGTCAGATTCCTTCAGCCATTCCTCATGGGAGATTAGTTTGAATCATTATACTATGCTAGTTTCCTCTTGGGACAGTTTATCAGGTCCCCAAATTGGGCCTAGGACTAAACACAGCATTGTACAAGTGGTTTGACAAGTGTAAAATAAATAGGACTATTATGCCCTCAGTTTTTTTACACTATATTTTTAGTAATGCAGTCCAAGAACATGTTAGGTTTTGGTATCCAGGAAACAGTTGGCATGACCCTGTCCTTGAGGAGGGAAAAAGTCCATAATTTGCTTTTGAGTCATGTTTTTTCTACCTTATAGCTGGATTTTTTTGAAATTACATATATGATCTTGCATTTCTTCATATTAAATTTCATTTTGTACAATGGATCCAACATTTCATCCCTTATGTATAGATATTGTTCCTTTTCTTTCATTTAACTAATCTTTCATTATTTTCAATATCCATACATTTGATAAGCATACTTTCTCTTGTGTCTTTATTGAGAATTTGATGAAACATGTCACTAGAATCCTCCTTTAAATCTAGAAGGTTTCCTGAGAGATAGCAAAATAATGAACATGTTACTTTGGCTTAAATTGTTATTAGTGAACTCTTGCTGGCTCTTATTAATTTACACCTATCTTAAAATTTAGGATGTTTCTGTCCTTGAAATATGTCACATGTCTACATAAAGGGCACTAATTTGTGTTCTTTTAAATTTTTTTATTCCCCCAGTCCAGTGCCAGTCTTCTGCTACTGTTCCTTTTATCCATGATTTCTTCCCAGTAGTCATTGTTACTGGTTGCTCAGTTATCTTGAGATGTAATTAATTTGGATTAGGAGGCCTGAAAGGTATTTTTCCCCTTACCTTTTTAACTGTGTGTCCAAAGCAGAGGGGATATGGGTGGTGTGGTAGATCTGAAGTCAAGAAGGCCTCAGTACCTGGACAAATTACTTATTCCTGTTTGCCTCAGTTTCCTCATCTGTAAAATGAGCTGAAGAAGGAATGGCAAACCACTCTGGTATCTTTGCTAAGATAAGACCTCAAAGGGGGTTGTACAGTCATATAATTGAAATGACTGAAAGGCCACAAGGATAACAGATCCAACACAGAAAATATTCAATGTAATTTAAATTTAACTTCTTTTCATTGTCACTTCTTAATTGAAGATATGTTTTTGGAGAAAATTACATTTGTTTTGTGATAAGTACTGTCAGTAAAGGCCAGTCACTTTGAGATTTTTTTTAAATCAACCTTTGAACATTTGTGATGTAAAAAATTAATATTCAGCATAGTACAGTGAAAGAAGTGTTTTCACAAATGTGGATTATGTTAACATTTAAAAAGACTGCATTTAGACAATACTACATAGTTTACAAATGACTTTCAAATTCTTTTGCCCATTTGATTCTTATAACCTTGTTCATAATTTTAATTTCTTTTTAAGAATAATCCTAAAACCAAAGCTCAGAGAAATGAATTGATTTTATTTTCTCATAGCCAGTAAGTAGCAGTTTTTCATCTAACTGAAACCTTAGTTATTTTATTCTAATTAATTATTATTTTTTTTTCCTGAGGCAATTGAGGTTAAGTGACTTGCCTAGGGTCACACAGGAAGTGTTAAGTGTTTGAGGTAAGATTTGAACTCAGGTCCTCCTGACTTCAGGGCTGGTGTTCTATCCACTGTACCACCTAGCTGGCCCTGAAACCTTAATTCTTATATCTTCTGGTTCACAAATTACGTTTTATATCAATTGTATTTCCCAATGTATGAATACCTTCCTCCCATCCTGTTAATGGAGTCATTGTATTTCCTAATATATTCCTCCTCCCATAGTAGCCAGGGAGCCTTTATAATTTAAAAAGTTTGAAGAAAGAAAGAAAGTAAATAATAGTTAACCTTTTTCACTTGAAGTCATTTAGATAGATGACAGAAAGACACACACACACACACACACACACACACACACACGAGACTGAGTACATGCCTAGAAATCTTACATTAAGAAAATGAACATCTGTCCAGCCTTTCTTTTTTGACCCTTTAATCAGTCATTAGGGCAGTAGATAACTTGCTAAATGATGGAGATAGAATGAAAGGCAAAAATAATTCCTGCCTTCCAGAAATTTACTTTCTAATGTGGGGAAGAATCTAACTAAGATCAGGGTTTCAATTTGTGATATTAGGAACTTAGTGAGGAAACTCCCTGAACCAGTTCAGATTGACACTTTGTCTATAGTCTTGGAGATTTGCCTGGATATTAATGATTTGTGTAGGGTCACACAGCCAATATATTTTCAGTAGAGCAACTTGAATCCAGGGCTTCTTGGCTAGCTCTCTATCCATTTTGTCAGCAAAAGTAGTTTTATGTTATCACTAGGTACATAAAAATAATTGAGATACCAAAAGCATTGGAGCAATTTTAAGCTAGTAAAGCTTACATAATATATTACACTTTTTAAATATAGAGTTAAATAGAAGAGACTGAGAAGAAAAAGCATTTGGATCAGGAAGGGCCTTTTGCAGAAGGTAGATTTGAGCTGATTCTTGAAGTTAAGCCAGGAAAACTAAGAGGTAGAGAAATTTGAATTTAGAAATTCAAATATTTCTTAATAGTTTAAAAAAAAAATCTTAGTAGTAAAGTCTCCCTTTTCCTTTTGTTACAAAGTTAAAATTTACAGGAACTGACCTAAACATTGGGGCTTATTTTATTTTAGGCTTATTTAGGTTTGGAGAGTTTCTTGTACAACCATGAGATACTGTTATAGTCTAGAAGAGATTATTTAAGGACATTCTAATAGAACATGTAACATCAATTCAGCTTTTTTTTTAAGGAAAAAATGATATCTGCACAGCTTCATTTAAAATATTACTAAAGGATATTAGAAGATGGACACACAGAGGAAGATGCACCATGTATGCAGTAATAGTAAATAAAATGAAAGGACTTATAGACTGTTAATACATACTAATTTTTTAAAAAGAATCTGAAATAGATTCATTTCAATCTACTATTGACCTCAGAATTTAGTCTGATTGCCAAGCTTCCTTCTCTAAGTAAAGTGCTTGAGGAAGTGGTCTTCTCATCTTTCTTATTTATTCCTTCTTAGACTTGCAATACGCTCAACTGATTTCAATTTGAGTTTTGCTTGAAGCTTAGTGTGTCTTGATCCCTTCCACATAATGGACAGTTCTGTAGCTGATGGCTCCTCCTTTTATTCTCTTTGATCTGAGTAGCCTTTGACATTATGGGTTTCTGTCTCCTGGACCCTCTGCCATAGCTTTATATAGAAACATCTGGTTTACCTCCTGAAATTCTAAACTCCTCTTATTACTAAACTTTTCAAACTTATTACATAGCTCTCTTTCTCCTAATCTTATCTATATCTTTAAACTTAACTACCACTTT
The DNA here is from genome assembly GCA_023553655.1 of Myrmecobius fasciatus. Taxonomy (NCBI): domain Eukaryota; kingdom Metazoa; phylum Chordata; class Mammalia; order Dasyuromorphia; family Myrmecobiidae; genus Myrmecobius; species Myrmecobius fasciatus. Next base: position 220,557 of record JAJPUD010000400.1, on the reverse strand, counting down.
TGAGAGCATGTGAATTTTGTTATGAATTAGAGAACAGAATGTACTCTCTTTGAACTCATAGTCCTGCATAGTCCTGGTTATATTTTTCTCTATCTTTGAAAATTTTTGATGTGTTCATGAAATTATTTCTAGTGCTGAAAACACCAGTTGATTCTTAGCCTATTTAATCTAATCAAGTGTAAATCTATAGATATTAGCAAGATCTGAAAACTATTGTGATAACATTCAGATTACCTATTTTAAATGTATTGGTGTGGCTTACATAAGTTTTTAGGTTCCTTTTTCAGGTAGTATTACTTTAAAATCCTTATTGTATGTATATAAAGTCTGAATTCTGAACTTCATGATATTTTTGAATTATTAAAAACTCCTCCCAGACCCAATAGCTTTGGTTTATGTGGATTAGAACTGTATTTTCTGTGTTAGAAATGAAAATATCTTAGTATTATTATGAAAATTGCTTTTGATTTAATAGATCTCTTGAAAAGGTCTTGAATATCTCAGGATACACTTTGAGAACCTTCATCATAGAGAATCAATACAAATCTTTGCTAATTTTCTTAAGCAAAGTAACTCTTACTCTAAATTGATGGTCTTACCCGCTATTTAGAATATTGAGATTATCTGACCTTGAACTTCAGCTTTCCTTTGTGTTCTAACCTTTCTCTTGACATCTTCACCCTGCCCCCCCCCCAGGCAATTGGGGTTAAGTGACTTGCCCAAGGTCACACAACTAGGAATTGTTAAGTGTTTCAGGTCAAATTTGAACTCAGATTCTCCTGATTTCAGGGCTGGTGTTCTATCCACCGTGCCACCTAGCTGCCCCCATCTTTATCCATTTTTTTCCTTTTCCCTTTTCTGTCTGCCTCCTTTAGTTTAACTTTTTCAAGAGTATCAAGAGTATCAAGTTTCTTCCTCCTCCCCCCCTTTAATCTTGCTACATCAATCTTCCTATCTTATGCCCCTTCAATGTTTCTACTTTCTTTTTTTTCCTGGCTGTAAACGAGATACTCTGTCCCTCAGCATTGGACATTCTCTCTTGCTGTCTCTTATTTCTGGAATACTCTCCTCAACTCTACCTATTAACTTGCTTAAGTCCTATTTTCACAGTAATTCTTTTCCAACCCTTCTTAATTCTAGTGCCTTACTTTTGTTAATTATTTCTGTTTGCATGTTGTTTCCCTCATTAAGTTCATTATGGTCAGAAATTGTCCTTTGTCTTTTTTTGGGGGGGGTATCCCTAGAGCTTAATGCAGTGCTTGGCACATAATAGTGCTTAATAAATGTTTAACTCCTTTCCTTTTTTAACTTTTTTCTTTTCAACTTCTATAGCTTTAAAAAAAAATCAAAGCAAATAAAATCACCTTTATTGATCTAGTCATCCCTTGAAAGCATTTTTTTTCTCTCCTCATTTTATAGTGGAAGAAACTGAGGCTGAAGTAAAATAATTTGTCCAATATTAATCAGTTTATATGGGGCAGGATTTGTTGATCTTCCTGACTTCAAGTCTATTGCTCTCTACATAGAACCACCTGATAGCCTGGAAAAGTTCTCTCCACGGTTACTAATGATCTTTCTGTTGTTAAACCCAGTGACTTTTTTCCTCTCTTCCTTCCCATTACTTTCTCATAATTAATAAGGATTCATCAAATGCTTACTATGTGCCAAGTAACTACCAGTATAAAGGTGAACTTACCCCTTCTCTCTAGGAACTGACATCTGTTATGGGGATACAATATATTTGTAGAACACAGAAAATGTGTGTATGCAAAATGATGAGAACTTATTGGGACAAAATAATTTATTGATTTGTATAATAATTATATCTTTAAAAGAGCTTGTAATATGCAGTGTACTACAATAATCACTTATTTTATATGAATTCACTGAATTCACAAGATTTGGACATTTTTGGATTCTTAGTCATGAAATTGCTTTTTATAATGTATAGTAAGCATACTTTTGGTAAATTGTTCATTTTTCTAAGACTTATTGTAGTTCATGTGTTTTTTTGTTTGTTTGTTTGTTTTTTGCTTTTTGCTGAGGCAATTGGGGTTAAGTCCAGAGTCACACAGCTAGTTCATGTGTTTTGACTGGGATTTAAATCAGGTGAAGTCTTCGGTATTCCTCCATCTCCTGAATACCTTTTTTTCAGGTTTTCTTGACATTTCAAGACAGGTTTTAATCTTCCATCTCCATTTGGGAATTTAGTTAATTCCAAAACAGCTACATTTTTTTCAGCATATTAATTTAAAAAAAAAAACATTCTAAAGTCACTAGTCAGCAAACATTTAAGTGATTTCCTAAGCTCTGGGGATATAAGGCAGAAACAAAATAAAGTAAAACATCAGTCCTTCAAGAGGTTCACAGACTTAATGGGATATAACATGCAAACAACTATGTATATATAATATACATGAACATATATATACACATACATACCCACACCCACACACATATATCAATGAGAAATTGGAGATAACAAGAAGGTAGGTACTAGCATTAATAAGGATTGGAAAAATTAGTTGTACAAGATGGGATTTTAGCCAGTATTTGAGGGTAACTAGGGAAGGCAAGTGAAGATGTGGATGAGAAGGAGAGAATTCTGGGTATGGGAGATAGCCCATAAATATGTCTGGAGTTTGGAGATGAAGTATGTCTTGTGCAAGGAATAGTAAGGCCACTATCATTGGATTGCAGAATACATGGGGGATGAGAATGAATATATGAAGACTGGCAAGATTGGAGGGGGCCAGGGCATGAAGGTCTTTGACTGCTAGAGTAATTTATATTTGATCCTTGTGATGATGGAGACCCACCCACTGAACTTTATTGAGTGGAATGCAGGGGGAAATGACATGGTCAGATTTATACTTTAGGAAATGATCATTTTGAACAGCAAAGTAGATAATAGTCTATCTACGAGATAGGAACGAGAGGGAGGAGAACCAACCAACAGGCTGTTTACATATTAGTCCATGTTTGGTCATGATGAGAATTTTCACCAAGGGTGATAATGGTGTCAGAGGAAAGAAAGGGACATGTGTGAGAGATGTAGCTAAAGTTAAATAGATGTGCCTTGGCAACACATTGGATATGAGAGGTAAGAGAGACAGAAAGGGTAGGAATGGGAAGGGAATGAGGAAGAGGGAGGGGAGGAGTCCAGGATGCAAACTTGAGTAATTGGGAGGAAGGTGGCATCTTTGACAATGATAGGAAACTTTAGTAGAGGGCATGGTTTTGGAAAAAAGAGAATGAGCTTAGCTTTGGACTTGCTGAGTTTAAGATGTCTTAAACTAGACCATCTAGTTTGAGAAATCTATTAGGCAGTCAGAAATTGAAAATTCTCATTCATTGAATAGTGGGTTATAGTCAGACTTAATTTAGGTAGATTACTTTGATTGATAAGGATAGAGTCGAGTAGATAGAAACTTGAGGCAGGAAGACCAACCCAAAGAGTGCCCAGGCTTAAGGTGATGAAGATCTGTACCTGAGTGGTCATAGCTGTGTCAGAGAAAAGAAAGGAGGATACAGGAGAGATGTTGTCATTGTTAAAAATGACTCTACTTGACAGATGATTGGGTAAGAGTGAAGATCCATAGGATGTGGTAGAAGAGGAGAGGTTAGGTCTAGATAAGTTGATCTGGAAAGCATGGATGTAGAGTTGATTATTTTATCCATAAGAGCTGATGACTGCTAAGAGCATGTGTAAAGAGAAAAGAAACCCTCTCCATCCCCAGGTCAAAGCTTTTGGGTATAAAGCAAAAGGGAGATGAGTAAAGATGAAAAACTAAAAAAGGTGAAAAATTAAAAAGACCTAGGAATGTGAAAGGTACAAAGAAAATCAGGTCAGATTACTCTCAGAAAAATCCTAGAAGCAATTTCCAGAAGGAGGGTGTGGTTAACAGTGGCAAATGCTTCAGAGAATTGAAGACATGTCCATTGGATTTAATAAAAGGATGGATCTCTGGTGACCTTTCAGAGAGCAGTTTTGGTTGAGTGGCAGAGATGAAAGCCAGATTGCAAGTGATTGAGAAAAGAGAGAGTCTGAGAAAGTAAAGTCAAGGAATGCAATGTCTGTCTGTCTATCTGCCCTTAAATAGTCCCCACCCCCATCCCAGCATTTCCATACATACACATGGCAGAACAAAAACAAAAAAGGATTCTGTATGAAACTGCATCCCCATTTCATGCCACTTGCTTTTAAATATATGTATTTATAATAAATTCCACATGTTACTTGTTACTTTCAAAACTGCTCTGCTTGTTTGTCTTCTTTCTGAATTTTTGTTCTCTTATGTGCATGAAAAAAAAATTTCAATGGCTCTCTGTCTCCCTCTCCCTTTTCTTCCTCTTTCCCCCTTCCTCCTGCTACTAATCCCTTCTCCCCAAACTGCCACTCATAAAAAGAAAACAGAGGGAAAAAAAATCTCAAGTAACAAATAAGCATAGTTAAGGAAAGAATCTACATAAATAGCCACATCCAAAAATATCTCATTTTTGAGTCCTTTATTCTGTTATAACATTTCCTTATAGACCCTCTGGAAGCAGTTGATACTTAGGTTGATCCTTGTTCTTAAGCCTTTAAATTATTTTTCTTTATATTGTTGCTATTTTTATATAAATTGCTTTTCTGGTTCTGCTCACTTCACTCTGCTACAGTTCATCCTATTAAGGATTTTCTGGAATCATCTTGTGCAGGTGTAGTCATAATCCATTGCATTCACATACCAGTTTGTTTCACTGTTCCTTGTATATGAGTCTGAGTCTGAGGCATTCCTTTAAATCCTGTTTTATCCATTTTTACCTAGTGATCTGGCTTTTTGCCACATTCATCTTCTGTCACAATACCTTTGAGATTGTTCTTAACCATTCCTGAAATACATCTTTTGCCTATTTTTCAAAGTTTTTGTGGTCCTTCAAAACCTTCTATAAGAGTCCTTTCTTGACCTTCCAAGGTTTCCTTCTCTCAGCTTTGTATGTGTTTTGTTTATACTTCCATGTACTTGTTGTCTTAACTCCTTGAGGATAGAATTTTTGCATCCTCAAGGTCGTCTCCACAGTGCCTATCACATTGTTGTTCCAATTATGCTTTTTTGCTTGATTAAATCCTGTGTTGTTTTGACTTAGTAGAAATCCTTTTTTGTGATATCAAAATAATATTCTATTTCAATTCCATTTGTTGAATTAGTAATACTAGATATATTTAAAATCATGTTACACTGCCACTAGTGCACAGTCAGGTGATTTGTTTTTTTGTTACTTTGAGGCTGTATTTAGCATGTTACTTTTTTTTGTAGTGTCACCCTTTAATGGCTTTTATTTAACATTTTCCTTGAATTATTTTGATAGTTCCTAAAATAAAAGTCCTGGCTCTTGATTTTCAAACTGGTTCCCATGATTAGTCTCCCAGAGACAGTATTTATCTTAAATATCTCCTTAAATCACCCAAGTTACCATATTATTTTCATTGAGAAGTTTTAAATCTTTGCCAATTATAAATTGACATACTTTTTTATTTTCTACATTGTTAGATGAGATGTTTTTTTATCTTTGCCCATCATTTTCATAGAACAGAGCTTTATAGCTTAAATCATTTTCTTAGTTTAAGGATATATGTTTTGTACTGTTGATGTTATTTTTAGTAGTCCTATTTCAGCAGCTGTATTTTTATCTGATTTTGAAACTCTTTCAGTGAACTGGTTATTTCATAAAACGACAATAAAAGATTGATTAAGTGAATATGCCAATATTAAGCTTCATAAATTTTTAATTTTTCTACTTTATCCATCCCCCAAATCTGCTAAAATATTCTTTGGGCCCTGTCTAGATATGTTGTATCTTGTTGGTAAATTGTTCTTATAATTTTTGATATTAAAAAATGCCAGATAATGTATACATTTTATTTTCTTACATGTAATTTGTGTTATGCTTGTTTCCTCCCCCGCCTACCAATTTAAGTGGAGCCCACTCTAAAATAATATCAACTATGCATGTTTATTTTTCATTTTTAACCATAATATATCTCTTAGGTTTGGACTTTTGAAAGAATGAATATGCATATTTTCAGCATAACATTGATAGGATTCTAAATAATATGTGCAATTACAAGACTTATTACATAAGGATCTGATTGACTTATTTAAAGAACATTCCCAAATTTTAATCAAAATTATAGTTTTTTATTCACTCATTTTCAGTCATTTCCAGCTTGTCATGACTCCATTAGGGTCTTCTTGGCAAAGATACTGCAGTAGTTTGGCTATTTCCTTCTCCAATTCATTTTACAGATAAGTAACTGAGGCGAATGAGTTAAGTGACTTGTCCAGGGTCACACAGCTAGTACGTGTCAGAGACCTTATTTGAACTCAGCAAGATAAGTCTTCCAAACTTAGGCCTGACAGGCTATCTGTTGTACAACCTCATTGCCCCAGATTATGCCACTAATAAATAAAAATTAAGCTCTTTGCTAAATGAATGGGATTTCTCTCTTAACTCACCGGTATTACTTTTGTTCAATGAACAATTTTGACAGAATTTCACTTTTAAATTACTTTTATTTTGAATTTGAAATAATAAATAAAATGAACATTTCTATATATGAAGTATAAGAGAAAAAGAGAATTGGCATGAACCATTGAAATTACTTACAGTATCCTTTTTCTTTTAAATATTTTAAAGTTCCTCCCACATGTAACTTTTAAAGCTGTCAAGCTTATTATCTATTCCTTCTTCAAATCTTCCCTCTCTTTGCATTAAGGACAGAGCTCTTTCCTCCCTTTCTCCTAGTGGAGAAAAAAGAAAACCATTTTAACAAATATGTGAAAACCAGTTCTTATTTTGGCAGTTTGCAAAAGCATGTCATCTTCAAGTTTCAGTGTTTCCTGACAGTATTTGTGAGAAATGATAAAATTAATATCAAGTCTTCCCTTTCCTAAACTGTGATTTGTTTCCATCAATGCAGTCTACATAGGATAATTCTGTTTTAAATATGTGGCAGAATCGATTCTACTAATTGATTAACAAATTTCTTTGTTTTTTCCTTGTGACTTCAAATGTTTCTGTGTGGTGTCATGTAGTATGCTAGTGGTTAGTGTCGTGTCTGTACCACTCGCATAAAAAATAAATCACAGTGCAATAGTTAATCATTGGATAATCTTTTAAATAACAAAATTATAGAAGTATTTTTAATTAAGTTAGGTTAAATTTAAAAATTTAGGGACAACATGAAGGACATTCCTTCAGCTTTTAAAATATTCCTCATTTGACTCCATTTCATTTCTGAAGATGACTTTTTTTGCATGTGTTTTTCATTCAGGTGGCAGCCAACATTGAATATGCCTGCTAGAAAGTAGCAGGTACTTATCTACCTCCTCTTTTCCCAACGAATATTTTTGATATTAAATTGTCTGCCTGCCTCTGTGTGTGTGTGTGTGTGTGTGTGTGTGTGTGTGTGTGTGTGTGAGTTAGAGATAGAGACAATATCAAAGCTAAAAAGGATTGATAATAATCTTTACTTAATAGCGTAGAGGAACAGCACATATGAGAAGTGCCATCTGTTTTAGGTTTTATATCATCCTGGAAAACTTTTTTAAAAAACCATTAAAAGTCACTTCTCAAAATTCATAACATACATGGATACACAATAGAAAATAATAAAATCTCTATTACTAATTTACATATACTTAATCTATTTACATTTCTCTTTTCACTCAGTATGTGTAATTGGAAGGGAGAGTTGAAAGGAAGTGGTAGAGATTATCCTTTGTAGAAACTCTAATTTCATGAACCTAATTAGATTCAGAACTGTCCAATGAGGAATTAATTTATTCTGAGTTATAGCGCTTACTAATTCTGTTTAGCTTAAAGGAATAAAATAGGTTATATCAAAAAAATTCCATATTGTAGGTATTCACAAGTTCACTAATTACTTCTAAAGTTGTCATCTTCTTAATATATAGGATCTGAGTACCTTTCAGCGATACATTCAGTTTAGACATTTTAAATGTATGTAATTATAAAAACATTGGTGGTGTTTTAGAATTTTTTACTCTAAAATTTTAAATTTTGTGAGTGATAGTATTTAAGCTACTAAATGCAATATACTATATTCTTTCAGTGTATGAAATTGAAATAAAAAAGAATATATAACTTAGTACTTATGGTTCACTTTTTTTTTTCCTGCTCAGTAATTATGCTTATCTGTTTTCAGTGTTCAAGAAGATAAGCCCTTCACTTGGAATTTTTGTAATTAGGAATTTAAATATTAAGACAATTTTCTTAGGTTATAGCCTGTCATTTTAAAGAGTTCTTGTTATTGTTCAGTATGCCTTATAGGTTTTTCCTTTGTCTTCTTTGAACTAACAACCTCAATTGATTAGCCTACCTGTTTATTAGCTTGATTTTTTCCTGAGGCAATTGGGGTTAAGTGACTTGCCCAGGGTCACACAGCCAGGAAGTGTTAGGGGTCTCAGTCCAAATTTGAACTCAAATTTGAACTATTAGCTTCATTTTTGAAGTCCTAAATAATTAATGCTACTCATTTTGGAACTTAAATCTTGAATTGTCTTTTGTAATATATGTAACCAAACTGGCTAAACCAAAGTTTGTTTAATCATTCTGTTAGTTTGGTTCTCCTTTGATTAGTAAGTTCTTTGAAGAAAGGGCTATTTCTCTAAGCTGTATTGCATTTGACTGGTAAAAATATTTTCAAAATCATTGGTATACATTACTTTATTACTAATTCACTTGTTAACTTTAATTTCAGAAATCTTTGTCGTTAATGGAAGATTTAATAAATATGCGTTTAACTTGTCATTGTGGAGTAACAACTAGAGTAATTCATTTTCATAGTCGCCTCTCCTTTTCATATTTCCTGTTTTTTGTAGTTTTCTAGTATTTTAAGTTCTTGAGTTGGAATCAAGATGACCCAAGATTGAACTCTGCCTCACACTTTTAGTTTTTATATATATATCCCTCTGCAAGTCATTTTAACCTCTATACTCTGTACAGTGTTGACCAGGATTTCCATTCCTGAGAAAATTCTAGTTGAGATCATTAAATATATGATAAGTGAACAACTGGAAAGGGAAGCAGTGCTTACAAAGAGCTGGCATGGGTTCATCAAAAGCAGATCATGCTAGATTAAATTAATTTTCTTTCCTTTTTTTTGTAAGGTATACAGAACTTCATTTAACAAATTTTTTGATAAAATATCTCATACTGGTATAGAAGATGGGGAGAAATGGATGAACTCAAAATTGAATAGTTAGACTGAAAGAATCATTGTAAATGATTCAGTGTCTTTGTGACAAACTATACAGTAAAATATTTTAGGTCTGTTTTTGGCACTGTGTTGTTTAATATTTAAATCAGTGATTTGACTAAAGACAGATGTGCTCATCAAATTTGTGGATGATACTAAGGTTGGAAAAATAACTAAAACATTGGATGATAGTAGGACTACAAAGGGAACTTGATGGAGCATCAGACTGAATCTAAGTAGTAAATTCACATTCATTTCTTACTTGAGGTTAAAAAAAAACAATTTCATTACTAAAAGATGAGTTAAGGTTTAATTAGCCTGCAGTTTGAAAAAGATCTGGGTGTATAATTGGCTTGCAAGTTTAATATCAGTTATTTAATGTAATAGCCAAAAAATGCTAGTCTTGGGAGCTGCCTTGATGAAGACTAGATGTATGTACTTTGCTTATACTGGAATTCATCTGTAACATTGTGTTCATTCAATTCAGAAAGTACATTGATAAGGCATATAGGGGAGGACAACCATAATGATGAAAGTCTTTGATTCCATGTCATGAGAATTATTTGAAAGAATTAGGGATATTTAGTGTAGAGAAAAATTAGAGGCAGGGTTAGATCCTCTGTTCTTCCTTGATTATTAATATGAAAAAGTAAGGAAGAAAATGTACTTACATGTTATTTAACCAACATTACATTGATAATTTGCCTTTTCCCTATTACTTGCTTTGTAATATTTTCAAATAGTCCTAGTTAATAGTATGGTAAGCTGTATGCTTTATATTCTTTAAAGTTAAACTGTCCTGTCCATTCAGGGGAATCCTTGCCAATTTGTTTGACACCAACCCTCTTAATGTAGGTAGTGATTGACTTCTTTCCTCCCTCTCTCAAGGAAGTGTCAAGGAAGGCTGTAGGATATTTACTCCATGCTTTTCCCATTTGCTATCTTGTGCTATATAACCACCCAGAGCAGGGGATTTAACTAGATGTCAGAAGGTCCATGAAAGTGCATAGGAAAGAAAGGAACGGCTTTATTTACATTGAATTAGCTAAAAATTTACATTGCATTCAATTGCTTAAAAACCATTATCCTGGGGCAGCTAGGTGGTGCGGTGGATAAAGCACCTGTCCTGAAGTCAGGAGGGACCTGATTTCAAATTTGGCCTCACACAATTAACACTTCTAGCTTGTGTGATCCTAGGCTAGTCACTTAACCCCAGTTGCCTCAGGGGTAGGAGGGAACAACATTATCCTGAGAGAGTCATTAAGCTTCACCAGATTGTTACAGACATGTTGAGTTTAAGTTGTTTTCCGGACATCTAGTTTAAAATGTTCAATTGGAGGCAGAAAGTTAAAGAAAATGAGACTAGATATCTCAAGGGTCTCCAAAATGATTAAGCTTTAATAGCTTAAAAATGTTAATGCTTTTGGGATATCTTGTATACTTAAGTCACTTGAATAAAGATGATAGATTCATTCATTCACTTATTTATTTAGATTTTTTTTTGGATTAAGCTAAAGAGGAGATTCTTGCCTCAATTGCTACCTATCCTGAATCTTTGAATTGAGTGGGTACAGCCTTAGTCAAACTAAAGCCTGTTGAAGACCTTAGCTTTTTTTGTTTTGTTTTTGTTTTTGTTTTTGTTTGCTGAGGCAATTGGGGTTAAGTGACTTGTCCAGGGTCACACAGCCAGGAAGTATTAAGTGTCTGTGTCCAGAACTCAGGTTCTCCTGACTTCAGGGTTGGTGTTCTATCCACTGCACCAACTAGTTGCCCCAAGACCTTAGCTTAAAAAGACCAAAGTCTACCATTTTATTCAGGGCTATCTCCTTGATCTAAATCTTGCCACTGGACCCATGTGGCTCTGAAGGGGAAAGTGAGGCAGGTGACCTTGCACAGCCTTCTCTCACTTAAATCCAATTCACTTGCATGTCATGGTGATAGGGTACAGCTTTCAGGGGAAATACAACATAATCCTGAAGTCCCTTCACCTTAGAGTGCTATTATTCTAATAAGCTGTCTGTCAATGATTCTAAAGGCTCCTTGCTTTAGGAATACTATAGCACAGTCCTACAAACATTGCTTACTGTCAAACAATCTGTTGGTCAGTGACAACCAGAATTCTGAAACAGTAGTGAATAACCCACCCTCAAACATACCTATAAGCCTTAAAATTAGCAAGATGATAGTCAAACCCATGGGATTTTGATGAGATTACTGAGTGAGAATGTAGAGAGGAGGACATAAAACAGAATCCCTGGCAAAGAGCCACAGTTCAGAGTAGTGATGTGGAAAATGGACCAAAAAAAGAAACTAAGAAAAACTAGTCAGGCAAACTTGGAAGAACAGTTTGATGAATCCTAAAATAGAGAATTATCTATGAAGAGAAAGTGGTCAATAGTGTCAGATGAAATAGAATAAGGATTGAGAACAGGCAATCTAACTTCACAATTAAGAAAGATACATAGCCAAAATATATAGAAAACTTAGAAAATCAAAAACATTTCCCCAGTAAATAAGTGTTCAGAAGATATGAACAAAATTCTCAAAAGCATAACTGCAAACTATTAAAAATAATAAGAAAGAATATTCCACTGGAGTAAGGAGGAGCTGGATTCAAATACAGTTTAAGACACTTGACACTTAAATAATTTTGTGACCCTCTGGTCAGGTTACTTAACTTCAATTGCCTTAACACCCTCCTCCTCAAAGGAAGAATATTTCAAATAATTACAAGAAGAAAAAATCAAACCAAAACAATCCAGCAAATTGATGAGATAGTGCTGAAGGGACAGTAGAAAAATAGACACATTAATGCATTTTTGTTGTATTGTAAAGCAGGGCACCCATTCTGGAAAGCAATTAGAATTATATAACTATAATAACCAAAATGTTTTATATGCTTTGATCCAAAGATTGCTTTACTGGGATTATACTTAAAGGAGATTGTTAATAAGAAACACCCTTGTGCATCAAAATACTAATGGCAGTATTCTTTGTGTTAACAACTAAAATTATACTACCTGTCAGTCATGTGTCTTCAATTATATAAGTATGGTGACTAATGTATATGCTCATCATTTGTGAAATGGCTTAACAAATTGCTGTGCAAGAATGTAACAGAATATTATTGTGATGTGTAAGTAATATAGTAACAATAATAATATGGCATGTGTTACTGTATCATAGCATGTAATAATATGTGTTTATATAACATACAGCACATATGATGCAATATAATAGTAATAAGTAATATTGTGAGATAGTGATATATTCAAGTGAGTTGATTACAGAGAAGCATGAAAAGATTTATATGACCTGATGCAGTGAAGAGCTTAGAAGGCAACATAACATTGTGATTACAACAATTTAGATGAATGTTGCAAAAGTATTAAAAAATCATGACTCCACAGAAGAGAAATGAGAAGACACCCTCACCCCATTTCTTTGCACAAGTGGGTGGGAGTTCATGCATGTGATATGGATGGTTCATGTTTTTAGACTTTATTCAGTGATTGGTTGGTTTTCCTGATCTCCCTCTCCTTACTTCTCCACCCCCTTATTTTTATATGATTTTTTTGATAGTTTGAATTTCTTCCTTTAAAAGTTGCCTGTTTGTAACCATTGATTCTTGATCTATTAGGGAATAGATATTTATTTTTTTAAAATTCGAATCAGTTTCCTCTGTATCTTAAAAATGAGACTTTTATTAGCAAAATTTGTTGTGAAAATTTTCTCTTTTACTTGTTGGTTTTATTTTTGCTAAAACATGAATTGTATTTAATCAGTGATCCATTTTACTTGAAACATAGTTAACTTGGTATTTTATAAATGAGAGCTCTCCATGGTAAGTGAACTCCTTGTTTCTGTGTTCCCTAGGTAGAATTTCAGAATTGAAATTGAGTGAAAAAACAGACCTCATGACATTTTTAATGACCAACTTAAAGTAAAATTTTCATTTCATCTTCTACCTACTCATATACTTTCATAATTGACAGCAATAAAATTTTAGCTTTAACACCAGTAGCTAAAATGAAATAGATTTGCAAGGATATCTCGAGTTATTTGCTTTGAAAAAGCTCAGTATGAAAATCTTGCAATATTTACATAACACATAATATTTATGTCTTGAGAAAGGTCCAACTTGGAAACAACTACAAAAAACTCTTTCACTTCTGGTATTTTTTCAGAACTTTTTAAAATGGAATTTGAGATACAAAATCTTTCTCTTGTCCTGCAAAATATAAGTGAAGCATAACTTCACTTGCTGTTCATATTGCTTGCTGCTTGGCAAGTGAATTATTTGTCAGAACTAATTAACACTTTAAAGGAGAATTATCCAGGAACAAAATAAAGTTCTTTTTCTAAAAATGTTTTATAAGTCCACTAATGTTACAGGAGAAAGACTGTATTTATGATGCTTGTTGAATGGAATGACTAATTACCTAGGTACATGAGAATTTGTGTGGGATATTTTAATGAGAAACAGTGAATGCTTAATAAAATTCTTAGGCAATCATATGGGTGGTATTAATAACAGATGTATTTATTTATTTGGGGTGAATTAATGAATATTTGATGCATACTGGTGGACAGAATGCAGACGTTTTAAATAATCTGTACACATCATAGTTCTGAGTGTACAGAGAACCCATTTTAACTTATTTTCAAATGCGAAAGATGTTTGCCTGAATCTCCTTCTAAATTCTGCTTGCCTCCAACATTGTCTGAAATGTATGTGGTTTGGCAAACATCCTATTAGAAGAATAGCACAGTGAAAGTTTTGTCCAGCTAAATGAAGGACCAGGGCCTTCATGCTGGTTGTCACATGGTACTGTTATAAAAGAGAGCTGGAAGCATTCTCTAGTAAGTGCTACTTGTTAACACTGATGCCAGAACGGAGGCCTGAAACTTGTGTATACTTCAGTGTTCACCCAATCTGTTAAATTCAGTGATAGGTTTCAGAGGACATTCTTTTCTTACTATCCTTCCTACCTTCCTCCCTCATTCTTCCCTATTCTCCAGAGGCCATCTCAATATTTTGACAGTCAGTAACCCTTAATGGGAACTATTCATCTCCCTGCTGACCTTCATGATCATCTTTAATCCCATTCAATATTCAGCAACAGAGTAGTCCTGTTAAACATATCACTATAGCCCAAGATGTTTTCCTTTTGGGGAAACATTTAACCTTTATTAACCTAGGATTCTTTAAATTATCCATCATCTTTGGAGAAGCTTTTATTCTAGTAAATGATTTGCCTATTATTTCTCATGTCCAGCACTTCACTTTGTATTTAAGATTAATTTAATAAAATCATTTAAAACTGGTATCTTTATATCATGATAGGATTGTTATTGATTATATATAAATTTGGTTCCCTTGGAAATTACAGTTGCAGTTGAACTATATTTGTGAAGTACGATGCAATTTTTATTTTTGAACCTTCCTTTAGTGCTTTTAATTCACCTGTCTGTGATTTTTTTAAAATTTTATTTGCATAACATATGTGTGGGTAATTCTTCAACATTAACCCTTACATAGCTTTCTGTTACAAATTTTTCCCCCCAACTCCCCACCCCTCCCCTAGATGGCAGGATATCCACTACATGTTAATTATGTTAAAATATTGGCAAATCTAATATATGTATACATATTTCCAAACTTATCATTGTTGTGCGAGAAAAATCTTATCTACACAAAAGATATATCAGATAAAGGAAACACAATGTAAGCAAACATCTATCAAGGAGTATGAGAATGTTATGTTGTGATCCACTTTTCACATCCCTCTCTCTGGGTGTATATGGCTTTCTTCAGTGAAAAATTGGAGGTGGTTTGAAACATTTCATTGTTGAAGAGAGCCATGTCCATCAGAATTGATCATCATATAGTATTGTTGTTGCCGTATATAATGATTTCCTGGTTCTGCTCATTTCACTCAGCATCAGTTCATGCAAGTCTCTCCAGGCCTCTCTGAAATCGTCCTGCTGGTCATTTCTTACAGAACAATAATATTCCATAATATTCATATACCATAATTTATCCAGCCATTCTCCAATTGAAGGGCATCTATTCAATTTCCAGTTTCTAGCCACTACAAAAAGGGCTGCCACAAACATTCTTGCACATGTGGGGCCCTTTCCTTCCTTTATGATTTCTTTGGGATATAAGCCCAATAGAAATGCTGCTGGGTCAAAGGGTATGCAGTTTGATAACTTTTTGAGCATAGCTCCAAATTGCTCTCCAGAATGGCTGTATCCGTTCACAGCTCTACCAACAATGCATACGATGCAATTTTTTAAAGGAAATTGTGAAGGGGTTTTTTTTGTTTTTTTTTTTTTTTTGCTGAAGCAGTTGGGGTTAAGTGACTTGCCCAGGGTCACCCACAGCTAGGAAGTGTCTGAGACCACATTTGAACTCAGGTCCTCCTGACTTCAGGGCTGGTGCTCTATCCACTGTGCCACCTAGCTGCCCCAAAGTTGTGAAGTTTTGTTGAAAGTTTTGAACCATTAATTTAAGAAGCATTTAAGAAGATAGACTGTTAGTATGTATTGTTTTTCTCTTGTTATTGATAATTAGAAAATTATGTTGATTTTTATTTGTTAATTTTATATCACCTAGAGATATCTGAGTGATATTGTGGCCAAATGCCTAGGCCTAGAGTCAGGAAGACCCAAAGTCACATGCAGTCTCAGACACTTGCTGAACTATGCTCTATTTACCTTAGTTTCCTCAACTCTAAAATGGTGATAAATGTATCTACCTCACAGAGGAGTTGTGAGGATCAAATGAGATATTTCAATAAGGCAAGGTACTTAATAAATTCAATTTAAGAAAAATTGTTAAGCAAAATTTAATTCATATAATAACCAAATTGATATTAGATATTTCTTTTCAAAATAATTTTGATCAACTTTTTATAAAGTTAAATTAATATGCATAGATTTCCTTCGTTTACAAATTTCAAATGACTAAATAACCACGTAACTTATAACAAATAATGAATTCCTAAAATTGTTTAAGGCACTTTGATAAATTCCTTAAGAAGTAACTTGTAAAATATGATGTTCAGCTTGGGATAGCCCTTTCCACCAGTTTAGTAGGGCATCTCTGTTATTGATTCGCTGCCCATTGGGCTTTGCTAGGTTAGTGAGTGTTATCTCACCCACCCACCCACCCATTACTCTCCTCTTTAGATTGAGCCAGGTATATTCAGTAGTTTCTTCCTACTTTATATTAAGAAAATGATTTTCTTAAGTAGATGTATTAAATAAAAGGAGGGGGACATTTTCTTCCTTTTTATTATTTTAAAGTATGTCTTTAATGGGAGTGTAGTAAAAGAAGGAAATTGCAGAGCTGGGGTAGAGAGTACAAAAAGACATAAATCTTTTTTACTCAAGTGAAGATGAGGTTTTCTGAATGTTTCTAATTCTCTTATCTTTTATAGTGATAATTAGATGATAGATTGTACACTTTCATTTCATTGAGTTTTCCTGTTTTATTCAAGTCACATATATTAAAACCTAAATTTAAAAAACTAAGAAGTTACTCAGCAACCAGTAACAAATCCAGGTTCACTTAAATATTTTTTAGCTCTTGGAACTTTTAAAAATTTACCGTTGGCAAAACATATATCTGCAGGGTTTTTTGTTTGTTTGTTGGTGGTGGTAGTGTTTTTGTTTTTTGAAAAAAGTGAATATAGGGGCAACTAGGTGGTGCAGTGGATAGAGCACCACCCTGAAGTCAGGAGGATCTGAGTTCAAATCTTACCCCAGAAACTTCACACTTCCTAGCTGTGTGACCCTGGGCATGTCACGTAACCCCAATTAGCTCAGCAAAAAAAAAAAGGAAAAGAAGTGGATATGAATATCTTGGTGCCATGCTATAAAAAGAGTTGCTCAGTGTTGTAGAGTGGTTACTCCTTTGCTTAGTATAGGGTTAACTAATTAGGATGATTGTAGAGGTATTATAGGTTGTTGTAAAACTGAAGCTCACTTTTAAAGCCTTTCTAATTTTTTCTGCACTTATTCAGTTGCTTCTAGATACTCTTTTGTATTAATAATCTTAGTTGCTTCAGTGATTAATTTGTTTTTGCAATTCATTGAAGTTTTTTTTACTTAGACCAGCATGATAGTTTCCTGCTCTTGAACACTAACAAATTGGTTTTATGTCACCTGATAAATAATGACAAATTTGAAGCCACAATTTTCTGGAAAGGATTTGTTTTATAATTTGTTTTTAGCCTGATAGTCACTTCTTTCCATTTGTAGATAGTCTATCCCTTCAACATTTTTTGCCATTAATTCAGATGAGAATAGTGAAAATTACTAATGGACTGAATAGACTATTGCTCATAGCACCAAGATTCTTTCACAAAGCTGTCTGTGACCTCTTATATATACTTCCAAGGAACAATCATTAATTTAAAAAATTCTTTTATGTACTTTCTGTGAAAATTTCTTTCTTTTTATTTATGTTTGCCTCCCGTTTGGTCTTATTTCTGCCCATCTGTTCTTTTTAATTACATCTTATTTCTTAATCAACAAGTATTTATTTTCTCTGCCTCCCACCTGGTCCCCCATGTTCTTTTTCCTTCTCTCTGGGGAGGGTGGCGATGACTATGATGCTAACCGTGTAACAAATGTGCATAGTCAAAGAAAACAAGTTCCCCCATTGTTGGTATGCAAAATCTGTGTCTCTGCAAATTAATCCCTCAGTTCCATGTCAAGTGGAACATATTTCATCAGTTTTGGGGAATCAAGGTTGGTCATTGCTTTCTTCAGCTTAGGTCTTTTGGACTTCATCATTTCTTAGCTATAAATATTTCTGTTCTTTTTCCTCCTCCTTTGATCTCTTTAGGATAGACCCAGTAGTTGTTGTTCAATCTTCATTTTTGAAGAGAACTAGGGACATCACAGTATTGGGGTCACAGTATATTGGCTGATCAATCCGGTATGAATTTGGAAGGCTTCAGCACAAGTCAGGCACAAGTAATCCATCAGAACATTTTCAGATGGAGATGTCTTTGAATTTGCACAGTTCGTATTTTGTTTGTGCTACTGCTATTCTGCTTTGCTCATGGTGCCTTCTTTCATGTGACTATCTTGTGCCAGTGTATCCCATGTCTCACAACCAGAACTAAAGCTTTAGTGTCCTTGAACTACTTTTTCTGATCATGTGAGCGCTCATCTTATGTGAGCTTTTCATCAAATACTCTTTTAGGTAAGCATGCATTTGCCTTTTGGGCTGTGTGATCAGTCCATCAGAGTTGTGCACTCTGCAGTAATTTGAATACTTGGATGTTGTTTGTCCTTCATTCTTAAGAAGACCATGATGTTAGGAAGGTGATGCCATTTTTGAGGTTTAGAAGGACATCCCAAAAAATTGGTACAGGCTGGTATTGTGATTTATCTCAAAAGAATTTGCAGACTTGAATCCATCTCCAAGTCAAGAAACAATTGTAATGCTAGTTGAAGTGGGCTAAGTTCCAAAAGGATTTAGCAAAGAGCCAGGAATAACAAGATAAATTTATAGAACAAAGTTAGAGAGACCAGAGCTTCATGTTACATTTTTGCTAACTTGATGGTATTTTTTTAATAGTTCATATCTTTTATTTTATTTATTTATTTTTTTAATTAAAGCTTTTTATTTGTATAACATATGTATGGGTAGTTCCCCAGCATTGATCTTTACAAAGCTTTCCATTACAAATTTTACCCCCAGTCCCTTCCCCTCCCCTAGATGGCAGGAAGTCCACTACATGTTAATAATGTTGAAATGCTTGAGAAGTTATGCAAGAAAAATCTTATCTACAAGAAAAAAAAGAATTAGAGAAAGGCAACACAATGCAAGCATATGTCAATAGAGATAATGAAAATGTTACGTTGTGGTCCATATTTCATATCCCTCTCTCTGGGTGTATATGGTTTTCTTCAGTGAACAATTGGAACTGGTTTGAGACAATTTGTTGCAGAGAGCCATGTCCATCAAAATTGATCATCATGTAATACTGTTGTTGCTGTGTATGATGATCTCCTGGTTCTGCTCGTTTCACTCAGCATCAGTTCATGCAACTCCCTCCAGGCCTCTCTGAAATTGTCTTGCTGGCCGTTTCTTACAGAGCAATAATGTTCCATAACATTCATATACCATAATTTATTCAGCTACTCTCCAATTGATGGGCATCCCTTCAGTTTCCAGTTTCTAGCCACTACAAAAAGGGCTGCCACAAACATTCTTGCACATGTGGGTCCCTTTCCCTCCTCTAAGATCTCTTTGGGATATAGGCCCAGTAGAAACACTGCTGGGTCAAAGGGTATGCACAGTTTGACAACTTTTTGAGCACAGCTCCAAATTGCTCTCCAGAATGGTTGGATCCTTTCACAGTTCCACCAACAATGTTATTAGTGTCCCAGTTTTTCCACATCCCCTCAAATTCATCGTTATCTTTTCCTGTCATTTTAGCCAATCTGACAGGTGTGTAGTGGTACCTCAGAGTTGTCCTAATTTGCATTTCTCTGATCAATAGTGATTTGGAGCAACTTTTCATATGACTAGAGATGGTTTTAATTTCATCATCTGAGAATTGTCTGTTCATATCCCTTGACCACTTATCTATTGAAGAGTGGCTTGAATTCTTATATATATGAGACAATTCTCTATATATTTTAGAAATGAGGCCTTTATCAGAACCATTAAATGTAAAGATGGTTTCCCAGTTTGATGCTTCCCTCCTAATCTTGTCTGCATTTGTTTTGTTTGTACAGAAACTTTTTAACTTAATACAGTCAAAATTATCCATCTGGTGTTCAGTTAGGAGTTCCAGGTCTTCTTTGGACATAAATTTGTTCCATCTCCACAGGTCTGAGAGATAAACTATATTACGTTCCTCTAACTTGCTTACAAAGTTCCTCTTTATATCTAGATCTTGAACCCATTTAGATCTTATCCTGGTATGTGGTGTTAGGTATGGGTCAAGCCCTAATTTCTTCCACACTAGTTTCCAATTTTCCCAGCAGTTTTTGCCAAATAGAGAGTATTTATCCCAAAAGCTGGGGTCTTTGGGTTTATCGAACACTAGATTGTTAAGGTTAATGCCTAGGTTGTCCTGATAACCTATCCTGTGCCACTGATCGACTGCTCTATTTCTTAGCCAGTACCAAACGGTTTTGATGACTGCTGCTTTATAATATTAACTTGATGGTATTATAGGTAAGTTTGAGAGGTAAACTGTTCACTATTGTTTCAGGAACTTGCTTGTTACTGGCTAACAAACGTAGCTGACAGTGTGCTATGTTTGTAGGACTGTGCAATACTATTCCTAAGGCCAGAAGACTTTAGAGTCATGGACAGATTGTTTGAACAGTAGCACTCTAAGATCAGGGGACTCCAGAATTACTATTATATTTCTCCTAGCAGCTATACCCTATCACCATGACATGCAAGTGAATTGGATTTAAGTGAGGGAAGGCTGTGCAAGGTAATTTGTCTCACTTTCCTTTTCAGAGCCACATGAGTCCAGTGGCAAGATATAGATCAAGACAACTGGAGATGGCCCTGGATAAAATGGGAGACCTTGGCCTTTTAAAGATAAGGTCTTCCACAGGTCTCAGTTTGACTGAGGCTGCACCCATGCAATTCTGTGGTTCAGGCTAGGTAGCGACTGAGGCAAGAATCTCCTCTTTAGCTTAGTTCAAAAAAATCTAAAATAAAGTGAATGAATGAATGAATCTGGAAGAGGAAGACTCTCAGGTTTCTGGCCAAAGCAGAAATGCCTGGCATTTACATTGTCTGAATCAATGAGGACCCAGACAGTGATCAAATGGAGGTTAGCCTAGGGTGTATTGATGGCCAATTAGATTCAGATTGGTTTTTGTTTAAGGTCTTGTTCTTAAGAAAGAAATCTAGGTTCACCTTGAGAGAGGATCTTAGTGTCTTTACCTTGTCTTGCTGGATTATATTCAGAATCCTCCTAAGACAATTTAAGTAGAAGCAGTTCAGTTTTTAGCCTCGCACCGATAGAAACCAAGTTTCATAAGTATATGTAACAGTGAATTCAGCACATTGACTATGTCAACATCAAGAATGCTAGCCAATCTACTAATATTGTCAAAATATATACCCATTTAATAGTGGGTGGAGCTTCCCATTCAAGTAGACATTTGAAAATAGATGGCCACAAATTCTCCTGAATATAACTTTTGTGCTTAAAATTGTAAGAATTTGAGAGCAGTTGAAGCTTTCTCTGCTTATACTGTCACATAATCACTGCCATTTCAGAAACTGAAGGCAGCATTATTTATTGCCCTAGTTACTTTGAAATGCTACTTTCCTGAATACAAAAATCTTACAGGTCTTGAAATTCTCTGAAAGTAACATTTGGAAGGGACCTTACTGGAGTTCCCAATGGGTTCCCTCTAGTCCAATCTCATTTTATGGGAAACTTAAAGATGAAAGATATTAAAATTAAGTGATTTCCCCAGGCTTCACAAGTTTTAAATGGTTCAGCTGGGATTTGAACTCAGGCTCTAATTTTCAAAATCTAGCATACTTTTCACTATGCTAAATTTCTGAAGGACAGGGATAGGGGCAGAAAAAGCTCTATATAACCACTTTAAAAGATGCTTAATGCTTCCATATGAAAATGTCTCTTTTTTAGCATGATATTTATTTATAGTGAATTTAAAGTTCCTTCTCCTCTGTTAAATCCAAGGAACTTTTGAAAATACATTTACATTGAAATTTTATTATACCATACTCTATCATAATATGTATCACCATGGATCACTATTTGTAAAAAATATTTTTACATTTCAAGAATCACCTTTTAAGACCCTTTAATTCCCAGGAAGAGGTCCTTTGTGAATAGACTTTTTAGAAAAAATCATTGTTTAATGGTGGGAATTGTGGGGAATGGATCAACAACTCTCTTTTGGAGTTTTAATTGTAGAGATTACATAGAGGTTCTCATTTGAAATTTATACAGAAGACCAAGTATTTAACTCTTTCGTATGTTATCTCTTTTGATTCATGGGAAGATTTCAGGGTAGTTATTTCTTCAAACTACATTTACCAAGACATTGGCAGCTTCATTTTAGCCTGTAAAATATTTGCATTTTACATAAATTATTTTGGCTTTAGAATTTTACGGAGACAAAACCAAGATATAACGAAGAATGGCTAGATTAACTTGACAAAAATGTGCTTGCTAGGACAAGGGAGTGGTGTTAAGGTAGGAGCAAATAGTTAAAGCAGAAATAATTGCCAACTAGGAAAAAAGGTAGGTAAAGTTGAAAAGTATCATATAAGAATATTTTCTGCCTCTTAAATTTGCCTTTTAATATTATAGGGCCATAGATATAAGTAAAAATCTCTTTTGCACAAGGTGCTTAATAAATGTTGAGAGTAAATGATAATTTCACATCATTTGTGGAAACATTGGCTAGACAGCTTGGAAAATAACTATTACTAATGATTGATGAGCAAAGATTCACTCTTCTGAGCCTCAGTTTCCTCATCTTAGTGAAAATGTTGTACAAAACAATGAGGTATAGTTATGTAAAACCAATTTACTTTAACTCTTCCAGGAATCTCTGACCTTTTAGATTTCAATGACCTGAATTTAAGTAACAAATTTGCTTCTAATTAGCAATCATTTCATTCAGGGGTCCCGGTTTTCTTGTCTAAATATTAGTTGTAATCTTAGATTGCTTTGAATTTTTAAATTTATAATTAATTTTAAGTTCTGCATATTTAAAAGCAATACTTTATTTTTAAAGAAATATTAGGGTGTAATTTATAGTGTATTTGCCAGTGGGAAGGGCGCAGGTTCAAAACCTGCCTATAATATTCATTGGTTTTGTTATCATAAATGGGCAAATTTACTTAAGCTCTCAGTTTCAGGCAACTTGTGGAGGCTAAATTGAGATGGTGAGGTGGGGAGTTCCCATATAAAACCTTGAGGATGGACATTTTCAGGTACAAAACAAAATATTTCTTAGTAGAGACCTTAGTTTGTCTCTTCTAGCTCCTAGTATTTTAGAAGATTTATATTTGTGATGATTTGTAGTTAGACCATCAAAGCAATGCTAAACTGAACTACTTAGATTGTAAATATTGGGTTTTGTATATGAATGGGTTAATTAGGAGTACTCTAGAGGTTTGTTTAGTAGGTTAAATTTTTTTTTTTCAAATACATCTTTTTACCCCTTATTTGTTTCAACTGTCACTAGTTCTAGAATTTTAACTTAATCTTTTTAAACTAATTATAATAAACTAATTATATTTACTAGAGTACACAATTATTCCTGCCATTAATTGAACTGTTTCAGATCATAGAATTACCAAACCATTTGAAAATTTCCTCCTCAAAAAGACAAATCTTTGTAACGTTAACAAACATATATCATCATGATAACAAACACTGCCATTTTGAGTATGCCTAGATTTACTTAATGTATAAAACAGCAAAAAAAAAAAAACCCTTCAATTAGCTGAATATAAATAATTTTTTGTTTATCTTCTGTTTCTTATATCACTATAGGTATTCCCAGCATCTTTCCCCCCTCCTATCCAGATTGTTGTCCCATATAAGTAGTAGTTATTTTTTAAGAGGAAAAAAATCAGCACAATTGATTGATACACTGAAAAAGAAAAATATGTCGTGTAATAACTATAGACTTTGGGGTAGCTAACTGGTGCAGTGGATAAAGCATTAGCCCTGAAGTCAGAAGGACCTGAGTTCAAATGTGGTCTTTAAACATTTAACACTTTCTACCTGGGTGACCCTGGGCAAATCATGTAATCCCAATTGCCTCAGCAAAAACAAAACGAAACTATAGGCTTCCTACCTTCTCCAAGGGGGGAATGGAACTGGAAATGTCTTTCTCCTCATTTGAGTCATACTTGATCATTATAATTTTGTCACGATTACTTTTGATTTTATTTGTTTTGTGTATATGGTTCTTTCCATTTACATTGCTATAGTTATTCTAAAGATTGTTTTCTTGGCTCTGTATACTTCACTGAATCATTTCATTTAGGCATTGTGCATTTATTACACCAAACTGTTTTTAGAATGTACTAATTGTCTATTACATTCATGTACCATAGTGTGTTTAGCTATTCCCTAATAAGGGACATCTACTTTATTTCTAATTCTTTGTATCACAAAAAAATTGGCTGGAATATATGGGGGCCTTATTCTTTTGATATCTTCCTTGGGATATAAGACTAGTTAATGAATTCAGTCTTTTGTTCAGAGGTCATAATTATGTATTAATTTTTAAGAAGAAATATTCATATTCAGAGTAAGAAATATTTGAACTTGGAAAATCTTTAGGCATGTCTCTAATTCCTTTGAAGAAACACTGTATTAGATAGAACCTCTGTATGAAATCAGCCTTTAAATGAGAAATCTGAAATCTTTGTCATAGCCTAAGGAGTCAAAAAGACCCTTTATATACTCTGTTAATTTTAAAAAAAAAACTAGCACAAAAAGAATACTTTTAAAAATAATGTACATTTTATTCTCAAATAATTCAGTGAATTGACTGGGAAATACCAATAAGCAGATGGGGAAGTGTTTAAAAAATAAGATTTGTCCACTCCATAGAGAGGTTTTTTTGTGTAACTTAAGGCATTCTTTGTCTGCTTTTTTATCCTCCAGAATCAGAGCCTCTAAAGTTTTGAGGGACAATTTTTCCCCCTTTGACTCCAGTATGGC
The DNA here is from genome assembly GCA_023553655.1 of Myrmecobius fasciatus. Classification (NCBI taxonomy): domain Eukaryota; kingdom Metazoa; phylum Chordata; class Mammalia; order Dasyuromorphia; family Myrmecobiidae; genus Myrmecobius; species Myrmecobius fasciatus. The sequence goes on along the minus strand of JAJPUD010000400.1, from coordinate 195,567 downwards.
ATAAGCCTTTTGCAAAACTTTCCGGTAAATTCTTGGGTGTTGGTTGAAGACATAGGCATCATCAAAATTTAGTTTTGATGCATTTAGAAGTTAATAAAAATAATTATTTCACAATCTTAAGATTTTTTTCTCAGTGTATTTAAAGAATGTAGATTGTGGTTTTGAACTGCTCAACTTTCTGATTCTTGAAACTTAACTCTTGGTTAAGTAGACAATTACATATAATATGTTCAGCATATTAAAGACATATTAAATGTCTATAAAATATTTTCTTAGTGTGTTCAGATCAGTTGATAATTTTCTTTTATTCTTTATAATTTGCTACACTGAGGAGCACACAGTAACAAATGTGAAGGATTTTTAAAAATCATTATATACAGTAGGGGGCACCAGATGAAGACAAAAAGGAATTCTGTTATTTTTAATCTGTTTCAATCAGCTTAGTATACATTGCTTCCTCTTATAGTTTCAACTTTTCTGTTGTACATAAGTATTGGGGAAAAAACATTTATAACCCTAAATGAAACTTAGCTCTTTGAACCCAAGTTAATTAATCACATAAAAATTTTTCTCTTGATTATTGATTATTGAGAATTAAGTTAACTAGTTTAATAATTATATGTTTATATTATATTAATATTATATATATCATTTTTATACTATTCCTAAATCAAAATCTCATATTACTTTTAAAAAAGGAAGAAAATAGATTGTCAATGGAATAAGTAATTCAAAGACTTTCACTTATCTTTTTATCAAGTATATTAAATAAGTTGACATTTAAAAAGAGATCTGGAAATGGACAGTGCTGCTTTGAATATTTCATTTAGTTTGTTTTTTTTTTGTGTGTGTGTGTAATGTGCTTTTGTGTAATGTAGTTCCATTTCTGTATGGTTTAAAGATATAATGGTGTGTCTTTTTTATTTAGTCCAATATCAGATGGAAATGATGCGCAGTCTTCGTCATGTAAATATTGATCATCTTCATGTTGGTTGGTACCAGTCAACATACTATGGCTCTTTTGTAACCCGTGCTCTCCTGGATTCCCAATTCAGTTACCAACATGCAATTGAAGAGTCTGTAGTTCTCATTTATGGTTCGTAGAAGTTTTTCTTTATTATTCTTTTCTCTCTTAATATTATTACTACTATTTTTGCATTCTGTCTTTTTTGTCTATAAGAGTAGCCTGGCAAGGCCCTCTCAAGTAAATACCAACCCTGTGTCTGCAGCAGCCTCAGCAGCAGCTAAGTCTAGACAGGGTTTCCTTCTTTCTGTTTATTTTTCTTGCTATCAGAGCCCTGATGTGTATGTTTTGGAATGCTGGAGTAGCTGCTTCATTTTTATTCCTCCATCTCCCCTCCCTTGTTGAAGGGGCTAGTGGAACTAGACCAGATGTCTAACAAACCCCGATTGCTAGAGTGTCTGGCTCTGTACGTGACTGACCAATCATAACACAACTTGCCAAGATTTTTTTTTAATACCTCTGACAGGAGTGTACAAAACCTGGACTGTTTCTTAGCACAAAGATTTTTTTCTTTTCTGCCTATTTAATGGTGTTTCCTCAAGCTCTCCAGACCAGATGTTCTGTGCTGTATCAGAACCGTAGGCAATTTAACAGCTTTATAGCCTCCCCCTCCCCAAACACTCACAGTTTGCCATATCTGGCAGACTTGCATATAGTTTCCAGCTGAGAAGTAAATGTAACGTCCTGAGTATCTGTCAGAAAAAATACTAATGAATACGATCAATCTTATGAGCTGCCCCAAAATTGTTTCAGTATGTTAACAATTGGATTACAGTAAAGAACAAGTTGTTAAAGTGTACTTATATTGGCTGGAAACATTGCATCATCAGACCTTGATGAATTTTCCACTTGTTTCAGTCTATTTTGGTTTTCATTTTATCACCTATTGCTAAAAGTTTCACTGTGTTAAGTTTCAGACAACATGAATGTTAACACAGGTTTTAGTCTAATATTGGCTTGCCTGCACCATTATCATGCTCCAAGTGTTAAGCTTCCTTATTGTAGGAGTTTTTAAACAGTTAGTTTTAACAAAATTATTTCCCCCCAATGTAAAGAGACAATGTCAAGACAGCACTCGATCTCCATGATCTTTGTTTTGAAATCATCTAAGATTTAATCAGGTGAAAAATGTAGAAGAGATAGCTAGCAGCCCACATAAATTTAGATCTAAATTATTTTTTAAAGTACTGTTCACTATAATTTTCATATGTAAATTGATTTCCTTATAACTTATTTATGATGAAAATAACACATCTTTAAAAGGTGGACTTTTTTAATTCAGAAAATTATAAATTCAAAGGATTTTTTTTCTACACAAAAATATTTTGCTCCATTTACATAGCTTATACATTGTAATTTTTAGTTATTCCATACTTGCTTACTGTATATCTGTTGTATTCTATTTTTCTATTCTAGATTGCAATCAGATTAATTTCTCTTATATATATATATCTACTTTGCAAAATAATTATGTGAAAAGTAGTAGAATTCATTTAGAATGAATCAAAGAATGATGGCAGATTTTTATTTTATTTATTTATTTATTATTTATTTTTTTCCCCCTTATTCAAGATCCCATAAAAACTGCTCAAGGGTCTCTGTCATTGAAGGCATACAGACTGACTCCTAAACTGATGGAAGTTTGTAAAGAGAAAGATTTTTCTCCTGAAGCGTAAGTGTTTTTTTGATCTTTTGAAAAGGAACTAAAAATTGGTTTCTGGAATATTTTGATAAAATTTACCTTATACTTCTTAGTACCATCCACATGTTAATTTGATGTACTGAGTTTGCCTTACATATAGTAGAGGCTGTCAAAATTACTTGACACACACACATCTTCCTCCCTTTCCAGATTTAGTATCTTCACAAAATGTCTCTTCTAAGAAGAATTTCAATTAATTAAAATTAGATTACCTATTTATAGAAACAAATCACTGGATTTGTTTGAATTGAGTTGAATGAAGGGAGATGTGAAGAATGACCAGGCTTTGTCTATAAGTTATATGTCTTTTCTGGTGTGTTGAACTCATTCTAAGTCAGCTAACAGGATGAAAGAAGACATAAATGAGCTTTTAAAAGACTTGAGTTAAAAATATTGTATATGAGAAGCTTTAGAGAATTTTTTTAAACCAGGATTGGTAGTTGGAATAGGAATTAGCATATCAGTATTGGTGCTTTGTAATTTCACTTAGTCATAACATTCTCTTGTATTGTGCATTAGAACCTTTTCCATATTAATTTTCACATTTCATTTTTTTTTTTTGTTTTAGTACTCAAAATGTTCTTTTGCCCTGTACTTCCCTCTACTCTAGTGAAAATTTTACAAGTTACTTAATTTATTTCTTGAGTAATCACAATTAATAGTTTAATCTTAATATGGGGGCAATAATATAGCTTCCCATATAGTAAAGAGAGATCAGTAGATTTTTAAATATCAGTGAGCTCTTAGAGAAATTAAAATTGAAAGAATTTGAAATAAAAAGCATGCTTCAGAAATATTATTACAAACTTTGCTTAATACTGCATTGATAGTATTCTCAGCTATTTTATGTCTAATTTCTAAGTACTTAATCTTTCTATTAATTGTTAATTTCTTTTCTTTTGAAGGCTTCCTTTGTTAGGCTTTTAAAATTAAATTACTGAATATTAGCCTATTTCTTGTTACATAAAAAATAATTTAAGTTTTTTTCATGTCGTAAATATATACTGCTAAGTGTATGAATTGATGGATGAAATTAAAATTTTATTATTGCTGACACCATTTTAAGGATATCTATTGGGAAGGGAAGGACTAAATAAGTAAAATTGCCAGGTTTATAACTGAATAAATACTCTAATAACCTAATAAGTAATTATCCTAATAATTTGCCTTCAGAATGATCCCTACCCACTTTGGGGCTGGTATTATAACCAATCTATTAATTCTGAGGGATACTAACCCAGATGGAATAAAGATGTATAAAATACAAGCAATTTTTAACATTTATTTATGACCATAAAGAGTGAAATATTTTTAACTTGTTTCACAGATTGAAAAAGGCAAATATCACCTTTGAGCACATGTTTGAAGAAGTACCGATTATAATTAAAAATTCACATCTGATCAACGTACTAATGTGGGAGCTAGAAAAGAAATCAGCTGTGGCAGATAAACATGAATTGCTTAGTCTAGCCAGCAGGTAAGTGGGCCTGTCTAATCTAATGGAAATTTTATATGTTCTTTGCCACTTTTCTGGAAAGGATACTTTTACTCAGTCTTCACCTTACCTAAAGGAAATGATTTTCCCATAGCATTAGGCAGTTACTGAAATACATAAAAACTTGTTAGCAGTTGCCTGCATATGCTAGCAGTACTTTCTAGACTTTGCTAGGAAGTAGGAAGGGAAAAGCATTCAACTGACAAGTGTTGGGACTTCAATCCTTACTATACAAATGATAATCTCCTAATTTGCCTTGTTTGTTTGTGCTGGGATGCTATGAATGATTTAAGGGGTGGGGATTTTAAAATTTGACATAACTTTGTTGTCCTATGGCCTCATACTTAAGGACACATTTAGAGAGTAAATAATGTCTGGAGAAATATACTTTTTATCAAAGCAGTGTTTTCAGTTTTTTCCATTCACCTGAGCAATATAGAAGCTTGGGACAAGAAATTCTATTGCTACAATGAGATGTTAGTTTATCTATTTGATCTTCAATTAAAATCAGATTTTAAAAAATTCAATGGTGACATTTTTCTATTCAGTTGCTGATGAGTTTTTGAAAAATTTCTTAATATGCAAGGAAATTTCTTTAAGAAGGAACTGTAATTTTAGCATTAAAAAGTACAGGAAAAGCAAATTAAAGTGATAGCAATGGATGACTCTAGTTTGTATTTACCCGTGATCAGTTTTGATTTATTTTGCAAGGAGGAAGCAGATTTGAGAGCTGTAGAGTGAAATAGGGTGTTGCTTTCTTAAGCTTTTTTGTTTTTTCCCAGTTTTAAGTGTCAGTTCCAGTGATTCCAAAAATATCAGAACATTAACAGAAGATCACACTGGATTGCTGCTTCTTTGTTCTGCTACAACTTCTAGGTTAAAGTTGGTGTATGTTGGAAGTTCCTTGTTCCATTCTCTTGCAGGCCATCAGTAGGTTTAATGTTCAACTGGAAGAGAGTGGGAATTAAAAAGCAAATAATAATAATAAAGACTTGAAGAAGGATTGTGAAAAGAGTTTAGCGCCAATGACTCAGTTTCCTAGGAAAATTCTGAGCACTGAACTATTTATGACTGGATGCTAAAAATCATCATGAATAAACATTCATTTTATGATTTGTTTTTAAAAATTAAAAAAAAAGTTGTTGTTGCATTTTAAATTCCAAAATGTTTCCCTCCCTTCTTCCTTCCCTATCCTGCACTAGAGAAGGTCACCATTTGACATAAATTTATAAATATATGTAAAACCAAACAGCATACTTCTGTTTGTCAGTTCTTTCTCTGAAGCTAGAGAACATCTTTCTTCCTTGGTCCTTTATTTGAGTATTTATAGTACTTAGAATAAGGTAGTTGTTCACAGTTCTTCAAATGATACCATCATTTTTGTGAATGATGTTCTTTTGTTTCTGTTTACTTCACTTTTCATTATTTCATGTAAGTCTTTCCTCCAAGTTTTTTCTAAAATCTCACTGTTGCTCACAGCACACTCATAGTATAACTTGTTTATCCATTCCCTGATTGGTAGGCATCCCCTCAGTTTCCAGTTCTGTCATCACAAAAGAGCTGCTGTAAATATTTTAGAACAGATGATAATTTTTTTTCTCCCTCTTTTCCTGATTACCTTTGGAAACAGATTTAATAGTGCTATTACTAAGTCAAAGGACATGCAGCATTTTTTTTTTTTTTTTTTTTTTTTTTACTCTTTGGTATTACTTGGGTATAATTCCGGATTGTTTTCTAAATGGTTAACTCAATCACAATTATACCAGCAGTGGATTGATATTCCAATTTTTCTATGTCCTCTTCAACTTTTGTCATTTTCCACTTTTGCCATTTTAGCTAGTCTGGTAGATGTGAAATGAGATCTCAGACTTGTTTTAATTTGCATTTCTCTAATCAGTAATTATTTAGAACAATTTTTTTATATGATTATATATATGCTTAAATTCTTTATAAAAATCTGCCTGTTTATAGTCTTTGACTGTGTCCAGTAAAAGAATGAGTCATATTCCCCCATTTTTTGCTTTTTTGCTTGGCTGCATTGGTTTTATTTGTACAAAATCTTTTTGATTTAATGTAGTCAAAATTATCCATTTTACATTTCACAGTATTCTGTATCTTTTGTTTATTCCTAAATTCTTTTCTCCATAAATCTGATAGGTAATACGTTCCATGTTCTAGTTTTCTTGTGATATCTCCTTTTATTTGTAGGTCATGATCCATTTTGAGCATCTTTTGATAAATGGTATAAGATACTGATTTGTACCCAGTTTCTGCCAGACAGCATTCCAATTTTCTTAACATTTTTTATCAAATAATATATTCTTCCCAAAGCTTAAATCTTTGCATTTGACAAACACAAGCTTACTGGAATTATGACTGTTGATGCTGTCTACTCTCTTCCACTTTTCTGTTTCTTAGCCAGTACTGGGTAGTTTTGATTATTATTGCCTTATAATACAGTTCTGATACTGCTATACCTTTACTTTTTAAAAGATTGATTTCTTTCAACATTTTTGTATTTTTGTTCTTCCAAATTAATTTTGATATTTTTCCCAGCTCAATAATTTTTTTTTTTGTTATTTAATTGAGGTGGCATTGAATAAATTGGTTTATGTAGAATTGTTATTTCAAAAGTTATTTTCATATAGTTCTTGGGTTTCTCTTGGCAGGTATACTCCTGGTGTTTTATACAGTCTAAAGTGTATTTAGATGAAGTGTCTCTTAACTTTGTTCTTACAGGGTGTTGATGACATATAGAAATGCTAATGATTTACATGGATTTATTTTATATCCTGCTACTTTGTTAAAATTGTTTTAACTAACTTTTTAATTGAATCTTTCAGATTTTCCAAGGATATTGTCATATCTGCACAGAGAGATAGTGTTAATACACTCTTCCTACTCTGAGTTCTTCATTTTCTTTTTCTTCATTTCTAATAGAACATTGAATAATATTGATGATAATAAGCATTCTTGTTCCACTCCTCACCATATTGGGAAGACTTCGCTTGTCCCCATTACAAATGATACTTGGCTGATGATTTTAGTTAGATGCTTCTTATCATTTTAAGGAAAGCTCCATTTATACCTTTTGGGTGTTTTGGTTTTTTTTTTTTTTTTTTAAATAGCAATGAGTGTTGTATTTTGTCAGAAATTCTTTCTGCATTTATTGATATAACCTTGTGATTTTTGTTATTGCTATAATTAATTCTGTTCTTAGTTTTCTTTATGTTTTTTCTTAAGTTTGAACTCTCTTGTATATAGAATAGGTTAAAAATATGCTGTATTACCTAGGAGAACACCACTTTTCATAAAGTAAATACAATCAACATCTTTTTTTTCCCCTCTCAAATAACCAGTGAGTATGTAAAAACTCTATTCAAACTGGCAACTTAATATTGACAAAATGTTCACTATTTACTGCAGCAACAAAGATTTAGGCAGAAATGTTTATTTCACTTTTCATCTTCTGCATTTAATTTTATGTGAAATAAGGAAAAGATCACTTGTTTTCCATATGAAGTTGCTTAAAGACTCAATTGGTCTTTTTGTTGCAAGAACAAATGAAACAACATTGAAGCTGAAAATATAATGGACCATTGAATTTAACAGTTACAAATATTTTTTAAAATTGCCGCATTATTGCCATACATTTCACTTTCCTTATTAATAACTTCATTTAGTATGCTGATTTGTTCTGCCAGTTGCCATAATATTTTCACAAATTCATCAAGAATTGTAGTTATGCAATTCCTTAAGCATTTTGCTTGGGCCCTGCCTTTCATCACCCACAAGTGGATGGAGTATCCAGTGATTTGATTTACATGACAATTTGTTCTACATTGTGAATAAAGCATAGTAACAGACTTCATTTCTTTAAAAAAAATAGTGCTTTATTTTTACTTTATTAGGTAAAATTTTCAGTTACAGTTTTTCATAACAGCTTTTATTATGGGGTAAAAGGAAAATTACACAAGCCTGAAACTTTACTTAGATGAAAAATAATTGTTATATAAATAACAATAAAATTATAAAAATAATTGTATATATATATATATATATATATATATATATTTTTTTTTTTTTAAGTACATTTTACAATTAAAGTTAGGGCAAGGATAGGGCATCAGACACCAAAGATAAGGAAGAACCAGAGTATACTTGTTTCTTTGTATCTCTGTTCACATCTGTTTAAGTTCTCTGTTTTCAGTTCTTTGTTTCCTTGGCAATGAAAGCACTATATTATTACAACTTCTAAAAACAAACTAGTCCTGAAGAGATTCACATAAAGTCAATCTCTATGCCTGATCTGATTTCCTGTGAATCTTATCTGTAATAGAATTGTGAATTTGTTAGACCTGATGTACTCTGAGGTCAGTATTCAAGTTTTTCAAATTTCTGATACTGTTCCATTCTAATGAATTTCAGTGTGCTACAAACTCTATAAAAAGCTCATTATAACATTATAATAGAATATTCTTGTTGTAACATATAGTATCATATATCATAGTTACAGATGTAAACCCTCTATATTAGGATAGTTTTCAAAGCTTCCTTTAGTGGCGGCTTTTTATATTGGAATCATTTTCATAATGTGCCTGTATCTCAAATTAGAAGACATATCATAAGTGCAACTTCATATATATGACCAGTCTTAGTTCATTTTTTTTTTTTAAAAAGCCTATGTACATTTAAAAGTTAATTTTAGGGATACTGTATATATGCAAATGCACATATAGTCAGTTATCAGGCTAGTTTTTGGAAGAGTAAAAATAATTTCAGAGAAAATTAGATCAAGTACTAAACATTTAATTGGAGAAAGTAGAACAGTATAAAATATTTCAGGTGTCTTTTGCCATCTTCCCTTATTTCTCACCTCCCATAATCTTAACGCTATTCTGGTTTTTGTAACATTTCCATCACTGAAATTTTTTACCAAAAATTTTTTTACTAATGATTGCTTCATTGACAAATGACATCATTTTCTTAGTCCTTATTTTCTTTATAAATATGTTAGCAATATTGAACTTTTTGAAACTGTTTTTTGCTGCTGCTGCTTCTTCCTGGACACTTTAATATATGGTTCTCTTTCTATTTTTTCTTTGGTAATTCTTCTATATATTCCTTGAGCTCATGCCATTTTTCAAGCAAGTCCCAGTCCTTAGTCTTAGATCTTTTGTGCTCCCCCCCCCCCCCCATTAGATTGTATCAACTTCTTCTATCCTTCCAGTGACACATTTGGAAACCCCTCCATTTCTTCTTCACTTTCTTTAGCATTATTTTATAGATGTTAAAGATCTTGCAACTAATACTTTGGAGGTATTGACTCCCAAATATTATATGATTTTGCATTTTAAAAATGGAATACCCCATTCCCATCCCTTTCTTGGATTTTGTTATTTTTTTCATAGACCATTGATTTTAGTAGTTTTTGTTTTGCAGCTTGCAATTTGTCTGAAGTTATTCATCATCTTAATTAATTTATGATTTTCTAGGGTTTTTTTTGTGGGTTTTTTTTTGGGGGGGGCTTTTTGTTGAGGCGATTGGGTTTAAGTGACTTGCCCAGGGTCACACAGCTAGGGAATGTTAAGTGTCTGAGACCAGATTTGAACCCAGATCCTCCTGACTTCAGGGCTGGTTCTCTATCCACTGCACCACCTAGCCGGCCCCCTAGGATTTTTTTTTTTTTAATTTTTTTTTTTAGCATAAACCATTTTAACATCAGCATATACAGAATGTCTTCACTCCCCCTCATCTTTGTACCTTTAATTTCTCCCTCTTATTTCTGACTACTCTTATTAGTATTTATAATCAAATAAACAAGTCCCTTTTTTAATGTGGAAAAAATTGTTATAAAATATAGATTTATTTGCATTGGAAAGACACTTGAAGGTTCTCAATAAATAAATAATAGAAGTAAAGCAAGAATGCCTTTATTTTGATTATTTGATGTAATTCTAAAAATGTTAGCTATAGCAATAAGAAAGGATAAGGTGATTAAAGAAATGAACATAAAAAGGAGAAACTAAATTTGCTGATAGCAAGATTTTATTTATTTAATATTGCCATAAAAGTAGCATCAGTAAATCCACAAAGATAAGTATTTCTATTTAGCAGTAACAAAATTAATGTGGAAATAATAAAACTAAAAGTTCCATTTAAAATAGCTATGAAGTACACGAAAGCATACGTATCAGGACATGCTTAAGATTTATATAAATACAATTAGAGAGCATTTTGAAGAAATAAAAACTTAAAATAATGATGATGATGTATTTGTTGCCTATGATTGGGTTTCAATTTAATGCTACCAAAATTAATTAATGCTTTTAGTGTAATAATAATTAAACTACAAAGGAAATACAATATAGTACCTGACTGAACATACTAGGATTCATTTGGACAAACAAAACTAGAATTTCAAAAGAAATTTTAGAAAGTAAGAATAAAAGTGAAATTGTACTTTTAGACCTCATTAAATTAAAAAGTTAATCAGTAGCTTCAGAAAATAGAGAATATGTTCAATGGAACAAATTAGATAAAGAAAAATTGGAAACAGTAACACATTTAAAAATATAAATCCATTACGTTATATATAATTTGACACAGTTTCTGGAAAACTGGAAAGTAATTTGGCAGAAATTAGGTTCATTCCAACTTCTTATACAAAATACTACAATGACCTGATTTCTTAACTGTTACAGAGTAGCAAAATTTGAGAATTTGAGTGGACCATAGTGGTGGTATTTCAACCATCATATGTGGGAGTTAACACATGGTCATCTTGAGTTGCCCACTTTCTTTTGGGGATAGCTATAATTATTGCAAAGGTTTTCCTAACAAAATCCTTAGGAAACTAAAAAAATTTGAGGCCATTATGTACCCCTTAGTAGATGAGTCAAAAAGCATGAGCAAACCATTCTCAAAAAAATTGCAAATTAAATCTTTAATAATTAAGAGACATGCAAATCCAGACCATTCTTAGGCTTCATCTCACAGTAAATTAGTAATGTTGCTATTGAAATTAGGATAAACTGAGGCACAAAGTTCTGAGCATGTAATTGACTGGAAATTTGTAATAGAAGTCTAGCAACCATCCCTTCTTCCATCTTATTGCTATGGAAAACTCATTGATAATGTCCATCTGCATGGCTAGTTTCACAGCAATAGTAGATCAGACTTCCTCTAAGGATAACCAGTGTTACAGAATAACCAATCAAGACTCCTTGGCAATCACCGTCATCCTTCAAGGATAACAGATTTCCCTGATACAGGAATAGAATGCCAGTTAGCAGGAAGCGTGACCTTCTAAACTTAATTTCAAAAAGAAAGCTTAACTTCTGAGTTTAACTTAGGGACCAAGAAATAACTTACTTATTGAATACAAAACATGCTGGCAGTAATAACAAAATAGAATCAATTACAAAATAGAATCACTTTGATTTTCTCAGAAAAGATGACAAAAGATTTGGGAATAGTGTTGGGATTTACTGTAGAAAGCTATACCAGTATATAGTTCATGTTTCTATTTGTTGGTCCACTTATTTTAGAAAGCTCTACTGAATTAAATTAAAGTGATCAAAATGTTCATACTCTGAACCAGAGATCCCTTTAGTATTTTGCCAGTTGGCTATCTATTGGGCTGGAAGACCTAAATAAGAATTTCATATATTGTTTAATGCTTTCCTGCTTGTTTTTAGATGTTCATTCTTATTTAGTGATGGCAGAGAATTTGATGTGTATCTGATATCGTAGTGAAGATGATGGGGTAACATAATAAAATAATTGGGCTTGACCCCCAAAAAGGAGGGGTGCTTTTTAACCTCCTATTCATAAACACATAAGCTATATGTATTTAGAGTTGTAGATCTTCTAATCCAGTGAATTTTATAAATAAGGTAACAGATTGATATATGCTATTTCATGGCTACTTATTGCTAGAATCAGAACTAGAATCCAAATCTACTGATTTGGGGTTAATCTATAAAGGTTTTTCTGCCGCGTAGTCATAGTAACAACATATTAAATGGGTGTCTTTCATGTACTCGGCACTGTACAAAGTTATATAGAGTTAGGTTATACAAAGAAATATATTGTAACTTAATCTAGCTTGAGGAAGTAACCTGAAATGACCTAAACAGCCATCATGCATGACTTAACCTAATGTAGAAAACAGTGGAGTTTTAGTAAGAAGATTTTGATTTAAATTTGGTTGACAGTTAACTAGCTATGTGACCATAGGCAAATTACTTGACTTTTGAGTTTCACATTCCTGAAGCAAAATGAGAGTAATGGCTGCTTATTTACTTAACCTTAACTAACTGCATCCTTTGGTGGTTTGGAGGGAAAGGACTTTGTAAGCCTTGAGATACCTTAAATGTGAGTTCTTCTTTTTAAAGAGCTTTAATCATTGTGGTCATCAGGTTATTTGAAATGAATTTCATATCCTCTTGATATCATCCCCTTTCTTCCTTTTCCTCCAATGTCTGACAGTAAAGTAGTCCTTCAAGAAGGACCTCAGTTACCATCCACTGTAGACCTCTCCCCCCAACTTCCCAACCTTGGTGGCTTTCTCTCTTTGCCTTTCTCCTCCTCATCCATATCACACTCCCTAATTGTATTTTCTGAGGTGGTCCTGGCTTCTCTTCTCCCTCTATATCAGCAGTTCTCCAACTTTCTGGTCTCAGAAGATCTTGTTTTGGTCAGTTATATCTAAATATACTAAAATGTTTTATTAGTGTGATAGAAAAAATTTGATGTTGTAGACCTCCTGAAAGGTTCTTAGGGACGACCATTACTTCCTGGGCTATACTTTTGAGATCTGCTATACTGTTATCTTGTTTAGTGATCTCATTAGTTTTTAACTGTTGAATTTATCATCTATATGCAGATGACTCAGATCTCTATAGCAGTCCCAGTTTCTCCTCTGAGCCTCATTCTCACATCTTTAACTGCCTAATTGATATTTCATAGTGGATTTTTGTCGAATCTCAGACTCAAACTGTACAAAATAAAATAGATTTTTCCCCCCCAAGGCAATTAGGGTAAGTGACTTGCCCAGGGTCACACAGCTAGGAAGTGTTAAGTGTCTGAGACCAGATATGAACGTAGATCCTTCTGACTTCAGGGCTGGTGCTCTATCCACTGCACTACCTAGCTGCCCTATGTTACCTTTCTCCTCCAAGTCTACCCTGCTTTCAAACTAATGTGTTTCTGTTGAAATCACCAGAATTCTTTTAACATCCCCACTTTATAAACTTGGTATTATTTATGGCTCCTTTCTCTCCATTACTGTATAATAGTCAGTTGCCAGATGTTATATTTTTTTACTCCCTCAGTGTTTATCACATCTGATCTGTTCTTAAAGATCTGCTACCCAACTTTGTGGTGGCAAGGAATTGGAAATTGAGTAGATGCTCATCAATTGGGGAATAGCTGAATAAGTTATGATATATAAATATAATAGAATATTATTTTTCTATAAGAAATGATGAGCAGACTGATTTTAGAAAAGCCTGTAAAGACTTATATAAACTGATACTGAGTGAAGTGAGTAGAACCATGAGAGCATTGTGCACAGCAAGATTATGTGATGATCAGTTATGATGGACTTTAGCTTTTCTTAACAGTGCAGTGAACCATGACAATTCCAATGGACTTTAGGTTAGAAAATGCCATCTGCATCCAGAGAGAAAACTGGAGACTGAATGGGGACCTAAGCATACTATTTTGACATTTAAAATTATTTATTTGTTTGTTTATTTATTTATTTAGCTGAGGCAATTGGGGTTAAGTGACTTGCCCAGGGTCACACAGCTAGGAAGTGTTAAGTGTCTGAGGTCAGATTTGAACTCAGGTCCTCCTGACTTCAGGGCTGGTGCTCTATCCACTGCCACCTAGCTGCCCCCAAATTTTTCTTTTTCTTGTATTTTCCCTTTTGTTGTGACTTTTCTTTTATAGCATGACTAATATGGGAATATGTTTAAAATGATTGTGCATATATAATTTAGATTACTTGCTGTCTTGTGCAAGGGGAAGATAAGAGGGAGAAAAGAAAATTTAGAAATCAAAATCTTAGAAAAATGAATGTTGAAAGCTTTACATGTATTTGGGGGAAAAAATACTATTAAAAAGAAATCTATGTTACTGTAAGTTGTCTTCACCTCTTGACTATACTATTGTAATGACCTTCTAATTGGTCTTCGTGTGTCACATCTCTCCTTTCCAGTCCCCCATTCACAAAGTTGTCAAATTGCTTTTTCTTAATTTTCTATCTCTTGATGTCACTTCCCAACCTATTAACTCCAGTGACTCCTTATTGCTTCTAGGATCTGTTTAGTTTTTACTACCCTTTACTTCCTGCCCCCAAACTATCTTACCAGCATCATTACACTTTCTACTCCCTATACTGAGATTCATCAATACTGGCCTTCTCTCTGTTCCTTGCGTATGGTACTCCTTCTCTCCTTTCCCCCCAGTGCTTCTATACTGGCTATAACCTATCCCTGGAATACAGTTATCTTTAACTTCTTCCTGACAATCTTTCACCCCCCACCATCTCACCAAAACAAAACAAAAAAAACACACCCTGATTGGTAAATGTTTTCTGTCTCTAACTACCTTTTAATCAATTGCATTTATTTTATTTATGTCTATTCTATATATACTTATGTATGTACATGTTAAACACTCCCCTCCCCCATTAAAATGTAAACTCCTTGATGGTAGGAATTATTTCATTCTTGGTATTTTTAGTTAATTTGATCATTCATTGCATTGTTGGAAAAGAGGGTGTGGGGGGGGAGAGGGGAGAGATTGGTTGGTTGCCCATTTGAAGTTTACTTATTCCTGTTGAGGGCATCATGTCACCCAGGTTCACAATTTTAGTATCATCTTAATCCTTTCATATTCATTCACTAGTTGCCAAATCTTGCTGTTTCTTTCTGCATAAGAGCACTTGTACCCCTCTCTTACTCTTCACTTCCGTTTGGAGATGAAGAGCAAAGAATTGAAGGAAGAAATTGGGCAGGAAAAAAAAATGGAGGGACTGTATGGAAAGAATATCCTTAATATTTACAAGCCATTTTCCCTGATGGAAGAAATTTTTGATGGAACAACAGAAAGATGTTTCAATGTAGAAATGAAAAAAGCATTCATGCATAATAGCAACAGTATTTAAAGGGTTTCATAATGAACATTAACAAGCTCTTGTTTAATATTGTTATTAATATCGCTAATATTAATTTTTTTCATCCTCCATTAAATGCTCTACTTGTATTTAAACATCTTAAAAAATACCTTCAACTCTTTCATGTTTCATATAAGTACATTATTGGATCTACATAAGATTTTTGTAGCATAGCAATTCTTTCTGTGTAAGACTTTCTCATAAGTGTGAAGTTTACTCTCACTATCCAGAGAATTGGTTTGTTTTGAGCACCAGTAGAGGGAAATGTTAGCCTCACCAATAGAATTTCCCCATTTCCTCATCTATGCTTCACTCCTAAGTAAACTTGTTTTTTCTTTAAATTCCAGTAATCATCTGGGCAAGAGCCTGCAGTTGTTGATGGACAGAGTGGATGAAATGAGCCAGGATATTGTTAAATATAACACCTATATGAGAAATACCAGTAAGCAGCAGCAACAGAAACATCAGGTAGGTATCCTGCAGAGACTAACAACTGTTTTTGGAATATTCTGTTTCATTACATTATCTCTGGGGAAGTATTGAATATAAACTGATAACTGTTAAAAGTTTATAAGCTTTGCTTGTGTATGGACATAAAGGAGGGGGGCCTCCTTATCCTAAGGTAAGGAATAGAAAATAGAATAGTCCTTCCTTCAGTGAGACTAAGAAGGACTACTGATCATACCAAGTTCCTTGTATGCAGATATTCCTAGGCCCTAAAAATATATCCTTTTCTATTGCTAACTCTCTTTGGTTCTGACCATTGTAATATCTTACTTCTTAATTTATGCAGAATAAGTCATATACACAGTGCTTTGGAGGTATTCTAATGGTGTCCTCTCTCCCATCTGTATTTCAGAGGATATTCTCAGGGCCATTGAGATCAGATTTAAAATATAATATTGATGTGCCTTAGGAAACTAAATATAATAAATATATAAATTGTAGAATACATGAACAAATTTATATGAATTAATGCAAACAAATAAGCAGAGTCAAGAAAGCACTATACTTAATGACTTGAACCACTACAAATCAATGACAGTTGAATAATATAAAATGATGAAGAACAAGCTTGGTCTTAAAGAAGAGATATAAAGTTCCCTTCTCTCTTAAAGATATTCTTCCACCCTGCAACATATTCTTTATAATGATGGGCGTCCTCAATTGTGGAACATTGAATATCATTGGCAGATTGGGGGCAGAGGCATTGATTGATTTTTTTTTTTTACAGATTTTTTTCTCTAAAAATATTCTTTGTTGGGTCTTTTCAATTGGCAAAGGAGGGATATGGGGAAATGTAGGCCACATAGAAACAAAATATGTCAATGAAAATCTCTTACAAAAAAAGAATGCAATAAAGAGAGAGAGCAAACAATAGTGTTGGCCATGTTAAAGAAGCAGGCGCTTCCCTTACCTCTCCTGGTCAGTGTACTCTAGATTGGTACTGATTTAAAGAACATTTTAGAGGAGGCCAGTAGGAGAAATGAGCTGGTCACAGGCTGTAACTTAGCCAAGGGAAAATAAGAGGAAGGGGGAAAATCTCTAGCAATAGCACTGGAAGAAAAGGCAGGTAGGCAGTATGTAACTTTTTTATAGTTATAAAACTGTGAAATACTTTTTACATGGATATCTGTGTTACTATAGTGTTTAGCCAAAATATTGTTGGGTCTGTACCTATTTTAAATTATTATTATATATTCATTGAAAAGAAATTTAATTTAAACATTTTACCAGAATTCTCAACAAAGTAAGGGAAAAGAAGGTAAATTTGAACTTTCTTTCTCCTGGATATTTTTTTGATATGAAAAGAAGGCAGTAAAATGATTAATGAATATATCCAGATTCTCAAGCTCCAAGAATTTATTAATACATTTTCTTATATTTTCTTACTAATTCTATAAGTTAGCTTTGAATGTAGTTTTATAAATAATCTGTGTCTTCAACATTTGGTGTTTGATAGTCTCCTGATCTTTGTCAGCCTGTGCTGCAGGGAATATTTTTGATAAATATCACAGTACCTATCTGATTTATATTTAGTTAAATTTAACTTATTAAGATCCCTTGTTTTGTTTCATTACAAGTGAGTCTGAATTCTGGTTGTTCCTTGAAGTATCATGCAGACATTTTCTAGGTCAGTTTGGTAGATGCTTCCAGAGCTTAGAGCTTTTGAGAACACAAATCATCTGTATATCCGTGTTATACATTAGAATTGGGCTTTAGTGGATGGTTTTATTCCTTGAGCAAAATTAAGAATTATTGAGATGGCTTCAGATTTTGTGAATTATCAATAATCTGATATTTAAAGAACTGTCATAATTTCTGTCTTTGATTATTTAATGCAATCATCAGTCTTTTAGAAATTGTTTTCTGGCATGTTATTAGGCTGATCTTGCATTTTCTTCTTGATTCATCATAAAATCATAGAAAACAATATGTCCAAAGAACTTCAAGAGATTTTGTTGGCTCGAACATCTAAATCCAACCAGGATAAATGGTTTTCTATCCAGTTCCTTTAGCTCTTTGGAAATAATCATAATTTCTCCTGTAATTCTTAAGTACTAAAGTTGTTGGATTTTCCCCTCTTTAAATAGGTGGTATATTTGCCAAGCCTCTTGCCCCCCTTTTTTTTAATATAAAATCTGTTTTTGACTTGATTGTATTTTATGCAAAAATTACTACATAATATGATAATTGAGGCTTCCCCCCATTTTTCATTTTGGGCATACATTTTTCTGCTTTTTCAAACAAGTCATATCTTAGTCTCTTTATTACCAGAAATGTTTTAAAGATTGTAAAGTTGAACACAAATACATATCCTTTTGACTCAAATGCTGTTACACTATCTTTTTCTATTAAAATGATTCAGTTTTTATACTATATTTTCTGGTGACAAAATTCTTCGAAATAATTTTCAGCTGTTCAAGAGCACCTGTCAGGTGAAGGGACATTTTTCTTTGTTTTTACAATATTACCAGGGTCATGTAGTCAGCACAGAACTAGGATTAGAATTGAAAGCCTTAAAAATGATTAAGAAAGTGGTGGAGGGAAGGTAATAGATTATAGGGAAGAAGATTGTGGTGGAGAATCCAGAGCCTTAGAGTCAGCGCTTATTGCATAAATCATAGAGACCATTTTCCCTCAAGCTAGTGGCTAATTTCACCATAATACAAACTTGATTTTCCTTTTCCAGTATCAGCAACGCCGTCAGCAGGAGAATTTACAGCGCCAGAGCCGAGGAGAACCTCCTCTCCCTGAAGAGGACATGTCCAAACTCTTCAAACCTCTTCAGCCACCTGCCAGGATGGAGTCTCTTCTTATTGCAGGTATTATCTCTTTCCTGGTGTCAACCATTTTTCATCTGCTCTCATTTGTATTGATACTAAATATAAGAAAAGGAAAATGAAGAAAGAAAAAACCCATCACAAATTGGTTGAGGAGAAAGGAAAAGTCATTAAGAAGGATTTGTGATAATGAATTACTTTCATTGTACCAGTGCTTTAGCAGTGGATAAAATAGCAGTTTAATAGGTCTTCAAAAAAAAAAAAAAGTCAAGTTTATTTTTCTCTCTGGAGCCCCAGAATTCTTTTAAGGTGAAGTGGTTTTGTTTCATTCGTACATATCAATCCTTTCAGTAATACTTTCTCAAAATACATCTAAACTTAAACATTTTTTTAAAGGCATCATTGCATTTGCAGATTCTTTGCAATTACGTGGTTTTATTGTGAGGACTTTTTCAAATTTAGCAAGAAGACAATTATACTCTAATACGAAACATGTTTATACTTTTTCCCCCCTTTTAAACATGTGGCAATAAGTACCATTCTCTTAATTTGGGTTAAAGAATATAATTCTTGACTGGTTTGCCTTTGTCTCTTAACCCTTTCAGCCTTAAAATGATGGGGTATTATCTTGACCTATTAATATTATATAATATCATATGATTATATATATAAATCTCTTGGATGATTTTTACTTCATAATGAAGTAAAAAAATGCGATTAGGATGTGGTTTGAGTCAATTTATCATTTATCTTTGAAAAATTCAAAACAATAATCCTCAGAATTTCTGTTCAGATGAGCTAGAACTGTATTTCATAGTTTTAAAAATGCAAATGTCATAAAATTATCTTTTACAGAATAATTCACAAATTAATTATGAATCTCGTAAATTGATTACCATGTGGTTTAGATACTAGTAGTGTTTCCAATAACTGGAATTACATACTCAAAAGGTACTGAAATTTTTGTCACTTTCTCATTTGTATTTATGTGAAGTCTTTGTAAACCAATACTTGGACCAAAATGGACAAGTGCCACTTGTCCATTAAACTTAGGACAATCCCAACCATATTCCTGAGTAGTCAGCAATCTGATTGATTAGACTAAAGTTAACTAGTTAACAACTTTCTTAGCAGTATTTTCCCTTTTCTTTTGTGATACTGTATAATGCAAGTATTTTGACTAAAATTTGAATTTGTTTTTAAAAAAAGAAGCCTTATGTTTAGCCTTGATGTCAGGAGCAACAGTTAAAAGAGTTATAAAAAAGTAGAATGATCTAATTTTAGAAGCATTGTAATCTTTCTTCTTGGAGGTTTTCAAACAGAAACTAAATCATTACTAACTGAATATGTGATTTTGAGGATTCTTTTAATGTATTAATTGATTTAGTTGATTGCCAAGATTTAACTCTCAAATTCTGTGACTGATACTTTTTTATGCCCTATTTTTTAAAAAAATAAGATATTTTCTTAAAAGCATAATAAAAACTAATTCTTTCATTCTAACTTTTTTATTGTAGATGTTAATTCCTTTATTTCATTAAAGCTTATGGCACTCTTAATTTCTCTCCTTCATTGATAGGCCAAATTAACACTTACTGCCAGAACATCAAAGAGTTCACTGCACAGAACTTGGGCAAACTCTTCATGGCTCAGGCTCTCCAAGAGTACAACAATTAGAAAGAGGAAACCCACTACTTCTGGTTTGATGAGTTGTTTCCAGATAAGGTGCTGATAAGTATTGTGAGATTACCGCTGACAGCTTTTTCAAGAAATAGGATTTTCTTAATGAAATTGACAGTAATAATTTGATATCATTGACTTAATCTTTGGCAGTAAAATTGTTCTTAAGAAAAAATAAAATTTGTTTTTAATATTCCTACTGTTTCCTTATTTGGTTTTTAGTCTGATTTGCAACTGATTTGGTCTCTGTTTTTACAAGCATACACAAAATGCTGAATAGAGTTTCCCTAGGTCCTCATCTCATACCCTGAGTTCACCTCTTAATCTGAAAACGCTGCATATTAGTCACAACATTTCAACTTTGTTGTCCCCAAACCTGGCCATGGAGCATTACCCTTAATGTTACATATATCAATTATAATTGCTACCAGTTGACTATTCTGGCTTTAGAGGCTTATGTGCATGGTGAGATTTTACTACACCAGGTCTTTTTCTACTCACAATCCCTTTTTGCCTGAAAGTTTTTTATGCAACTCCCATCTCAAATCTTAGCTGAGGTGTTTCTGGCTGTAGAATGTGTTCAGAACTAACACTGCAGTGAAGTCATGCAATGCAGCATGGGCAAATGATGCCAGAATTCTCAGATTCATTACATTTGTTTTTGAAATAATTTTTGGTTTTTGCGTTCTTAAATTTTTTATTCTTGACACATTTTTTGCAGCCTCTACATTCAATTACACAACTCCATATAGGGTTGTGACCCCCAGTTGAAGAAGCTTTGCTCTACACTGAAATCTCTCAACCCTGAAAACTGACTCCATAAATTCTAATTCAGTGAACTTTAAGGTTTGCTGGTCACCAATAAAAGCTCATAGAATTACATACCACTGTGTCCTCAAATACTATGTCTTATAGGAATTTCATGAGTTAACAGAGTGAAATAAATGTTCAGTGTTGTGTTTTTTGATGTTTTAGGATTAATAGACTAGAAATTGTTATGTGGTACTTAGTAGACGGGTACTCTGACATATTAACCCCAAAAATGAAGTTAGTGATAGTAATTTTACCAAACTTCTATGTGTGGCATTAAATCTTTTTTCCTTTTAAGGTCAGATTATCACCAGTCAGAAGTCAACCCATGGCTGTACTAAGAAGCACATAGTAGTAGTAAATATGTCTCATTCTAGTGAAAGATTTTTTTTTAATAAGATTATAGATCTAGAGGAGAAAGAGCCCTTCAAAATTATCATTTTGTTGATATGGAAATTGAGCCAATTACACAGGTAGAATTGGTCAGTCTCTTAGGCTCCAAATCAAGTATTCTATACATTGTACTTCATAAAAACTATAAAAATGGAATCTCAAAACATTGTCTAGTGTAAATATCCTTATATTTAAAATTCAGGTGATTAATACTCTAAAGACAACTATTCTATGTGATTTCATTTACAAATATTTTCCATTTTCTTTAGGTGAAAATCAAAACAAAAACCTTTATAAAGTACCAGATATGATAAATTATTTTACCCAAAGTTTATAAAAATGAGAGTGACAGAATATGTTAAACTAAGGAGTATACATAGTCTTAAGAAACCCCCTTGATAGTTACTTGATAGTTTTTTTTTTTTTATAAGATGAGTCATGTTTTGGTATTGTATTGCAAATTTATATTGCCTAGATAAGGCTGATTAAAAAAACAAAAACAAAAAACCAAACAAACCATGAAATGCTAAACCAGACTCTTAAATAGAAATATTTCAGGGATTCTTCAGAACTGCTCAAAATGTCTATTACAACAAAGTTGAATTAAACTAATTACTGTTCTTTTCTTTGAAACTGGCATATAGTTGCCAGATATTAGTATTAAAGCTTGAAATAAACCCTGAGTTTTTACATTTGGATATGTATTTTGCTTAAAATTCTATTTTCTCTTCCCTGCATCTTAAATGGAGGGGGGGGGGAGCAATGCTCAAAATATGCAGTAATGTTGATGAGTGCAGAGAAAGCCTAAGCATTGATAGGATTATAATACTCCCTGGCAAGATGGGAAAGGCTTAGATGGGTTTTTTGTTCTAGTGAACTTTTGATTAAGGTCCCACCTCAAGTGGAGGTCTCTTAAAACCCAGTCTTTATTGTATGCAATCATTATGATGTAAAACCCCTGAGGTTTTATTTCCCCTATAAAAGATCTGTTCCTTGTACTGATTTTCACTTTCTTGAGTTTTTCCTGCCGTCAATGACATTCTCCTTAATACTTCTCTGAATTTATCGGACTGACTTGTCAGTGGAATACTCCCAATTCATGTCTTCAGTTTAATTGGGCTTTTTTCCTTGTTAATTCTGAGTTCCTCTAAGGAGTTTGTCTTTTCCCTTGTTGGTTGCTAAAACCCCTTTTCTTGCTAACTCCTCTTGGAAGTTAGCCCCCTTTTAGCCATGCAATAAAATCTTTGCCCTTTGATTTGGAGGTCTATGTGGACAGATTCTTTTGGTGTGACTTGTGACATCAGCCTGTAATCTCAATATACTTTTGGAGCCTCACCCTATGCCCCATAATTTGGTGGCTAACTCCCATCATTCTGGTGACCTGGTACAGGAAGAGGCTGTTCTTGGTAACCTCAATTGTCTTACCTCTGAGAAAAATAATTATTTTCTTATATTAATAACCAATTTTGTATATGGATCTCAAACAACCTCTTTTTGATTATTAATAAAAATTATTAGTAGACTTTTTCTTTTACTTTATTCAGAGCTCAAGGACTGGGTTGCCTAAGAGAGATATTCTGTTCAGTCTTAAGCAGACCTCATCCAACTGAGTTTATTTCTAATTAAGAGGTAAAGATAATTTAACTTAAGTGAATTCTGGCCCATTGTTTCACAATTTGTCATCTGGGTGTGGATGGATTCTTTTGTCCAGTTTGCTATTGGCTTCTGAGTCTGTTGAGACTGTCCTCTGGAAGTGCTAAAGACTTTCTGCCCACCCTTTCCTTAATTGTTAACCAGAATTGATTTTCACCCTCAGGTTGTCTCCTTTTCCAATGGTATTTAAACGTTCTGTGAAGTAGAGTTTGTTTACCCAGAGAAACCATTGATCATCATCATTTCATTATTTGCTAGCCTAATCAATAAATCGATTAACTATCCTATAACTTTTTCAAGCTTTTCATTCATCTCTCTTGAGCTATAATAGCATATTTCACCTGGAATCTTAGTTAGCCCTTATATTGCTCAGAATTATCTTTTTTAAAAAAAAGTTAACAAAAATATATAACAAATATGTATACTTAAAGCAATTTGCCACATTAGCTGTGTTTTTTAAAAGAGGAATCTTGCAGATTCCGTTACCATTCTTTCATGGTTAGTCATTGCATTGACCAAAAGTTTCTTTTAAATTTGTCTTTAAAATATTATCATATAAATTGTTATATGATTGTTATCATATAAATTGTTCTGGTTCATCAGTTCATTTAAGTCTTCCCAGGTTTTTCTGAAACCATCCTTTTCATCATTTTTTTTTTACAGGAATAATAAATAGTATTCTATTGCGTAATTTTTTTAACCTTTTTCTAATTGATGAGCCTGCCTTTGATTTACAGTTATTTGCTACTGCAAAAAGATCTGTTATAAATAATTTTTGTGCATATGGATTCCTTTTCCTCTTTGATCTCTTCTAGTAGAATAACTGGATTGAGAATATGCTCAATTTAGTAACTTGCTTTTCCAAAATGCCAGGACCAATTTACAACTTTACCAATACAATTAGTAAATATTAATACCTATTTTCCCACAACTCCTCCCTTTATCAATTTTTTGGTCAACTTTATCAAGCTGGTAGTTTTGTAAAGTAATCCCAAAGTTGCTTTAATTTTTATTTAATTATTAGTAGTTAGACCTTTTTTGGTTTATTTTGTTATGGTGTAATTCTGGAGAAACTGAGGCAGGATACAGATTAGAGATTTTTAATAATTTATTGATAGTGGAGAGTTTGGAAGCCATGGCCATGGGACTGAATGGGATTCTTGTCTCAAAGCATTCAGTGCTGGAGTGAAGGACTCCAGGGACTCTTATAGGGCTCCATCGATCAGGGAAACAAAGGTAAAGGGGTGTATGTGGAGCACTGCTTTTGGGGGGGGCGTGGCAAGATAAAAGTTCCAGGAAAGGACCATAAATTCAGTTCTGACAAATTGGGGCTATGAAGGAAGGATCATAAATTCTGATATAGAGGTAGGAGACCCTGAATCTGAGACCAGAAAGATATGCCCAAACATTAGAGATAAGCCATCTGGAGTTTTCTGACTCTTTGGAATGCTAAGTGGCCAGAGCTCCCAGCTCTAATTATCTCAGTACTAATGGCCAGGAAGTGGGGTTGCCACCAGGGAGATTGAGGCAGAACAATTCAGGGAAATTGAGGCAGGACAATTAAGGGAAACTGAGACAGGGGAATTGGCACAACAATGGCTATTGATAAATTGGATTTCCCTTAAGATAGCTAGCTATCATGCTTTTTTATAAGCCCCCTTTCAATTTTGACTTTTGAACCATACTGTCATTAGTACTTTTAATCAGGGAGTATAATTCCTCTTGGGAAAAACTTGATTTGGTAAAGCCAGGGGAGAAGGCCCTGCCTCAGAAGTTAAGGCTTTTGAATTGAGTTTCTTCTCTACTGATTGCAACCTGTGTGAGCTTAGCAAGGTCCCTTAATCTCTCTGAGGATGTTTGACAAAGCTGGTTGGACTAGACGACCTAAATTGCTTTCAAGATTTAGTCTTTTCATCCTTGCTGGGCAGTGAAGTTACCATCTGGTGTTCTCAGTTTGTTCCTGTTCAAGCATGCCTCTTCCATATTCTCCCATTCTATCTAGAAACACATTTTTATTCATTGTTCCCTTTTTCTTTGCCCATTTCCCTTTTTCAGTGCCTATGTAGACACTCTCTTTTCAGGTGGCCAGTGAATTTTATTCTTTCTCCACTGGACCCAATTGACTTAGATTATTTGAAGATGTGCTGAAATTATGATCCAAACTGGTGGGTGAATGGCATTATATGAATTATTTAAGGAGACAAGCACACATAGTTGGAGTCTGCATATGGAAGAAGTCAAAAGTTGTAGAGAAAACTATTTCAGATACAGGAGAAAAGATTTAGTTATGTGCTGTTGCCTTAAATAATAGGTGAGGAAAAATTATTAAAAAAAATATAAATGTTCTCTTCCCTTCTTGTGTTTCCCTCTCCTTTGTTGTAGTCATTTTCAGTCATTGGACTCTTTGTGACTTCATTTGGGGTTTTCTTGGCAAAAATATTGGAGTGGTTTGCCATTTTTTTCTCCAACTCAATTACAGATGAGGAAACTGAGGCAAACTGGGTTAAGTGACTTGCCCAAGATCACACAAGTGAGGCTTCCCAACTCCAGGCCTGGCACTATAAACTGTTCTACAGCATCTTTGGGTTTTTTTTGTTTGTTTGTTTGTTTTGTTTGTTTAATTTTATTTTATTTGCATAACATATGTGTGGGTAATTCTTCAACATTAACCCTTACATAGCTTTCTGTTACAAATTTTTCCCCCCAATTCCTTACCCCTCCCCTATATGGCAGGATATCCACTACATGTTAATTATGTTAAAATATTGGCAAATCGAATATATGTATACTTATTTCCAAACTTATCATTATTGTGCAAGAAAAATCTTATCTACACAAAAGACATATCAGATAAAGGAAACACAATGTAAGGAAACATCAATCGAGAGTATGAGAATGTTATGTTGTGGTCCACATTTCACATCCCTCTCTCTGGGTGTATATGGCTTTCTTCAGTGAAAAATTGAAAGTGGTTTGAAACATTTCATTGTTGAAGGGAGCCATGTCCATCAGAATTGATCGTCATATAGTACTGTTGTTGCTGTGTATAATGATCTTGTTCTGCTCATTTCACTCAGCATCAGTTCATGCAAGTCTCTCCAGGCCTCTCTGAAATCGTCCTGCTGGTTATTTCTTATAGAACAATAATATTCCATAACATTTCAGCCATTCGCCAATTGAAGGGCATCCATTCAGTTTCCAGTTTCTAGCCACTACAAAAAGGGCTGCCACAAACATTCTTGCACATGTGGGGCCCTTTCCTTCCTTTATGATTTCTTTGGAATATAGGCCCAATAGAAATGCTGCTGGGTCAAAGGGTATGCACAGTTTGATAACTTTTTGAGAATAGTTCCACATTGCTCTCCAGAATGGCTGTATCTGTTCACATCTCCACCAACAATGCATCAGTGTCCCAGCCCTCCCACATCCCCTCCAACATTCATTATTAACTTTTCCTGTCATTTTAGCCAATCTGACAGGTGTGTAGTGGTACCTCAAGGTTGTCTTGATTTACATTTCTCTGATCCATAGTGATTTGGAGCACCTTTTCATATGACTATAAATAGTTTTAATTTCATCCTCTGACAATTGTCTGTTCATATCCTTTGACCATTTATCGATTGGAAAATGGCTTGAATTTTTATAAATATGAGACAATTCTCTATATTACAGCATCTTTGTTCAAGAAACTACAAGGAGGCCAGTATCACCAGCTTGTAAGTGGAACAGAGTAAGAATAGTTGAAAAATTAGGAAGGGGCCAGATTTTAAAGTATTTTTTTATGTAATCTTGGAGGTAATAGGAAGCCAATGGGGCTTATAGAAACGGTAGGTAGAACATGGACAGATCTGCTCTTTATGACTGTCCATTTGACAGCTGGGTGGAGGATGGATTGAAGTGGGGAAAGATGTGGCAGGAAGACCAACCTAGCTATTGCATTAAGTCAGGCATTGATGATATTGAGCAATGGTAGATGACAGTAATTATAGCGTTACTCATTTTAGAGGAAAGAGTAGTAGCAATGTGAAAAGATAGAGCAACTGATTGGACGTGAAGAGTGAGAGAATAAGGAAAGATAACACCAGGATTTTGCGTTTAAATAAGAGGGTGCCTTGTACAGTAAATGGGGAGTTAGGAATGGTAGAAGTTTTAGGGCAAAAGATGAGTAGTTTTAGATACGTTTAATATATTTTTTCATAAAAAGCCTTTGATAAAATCCAACACCCATTCCTATTAAAAACACTGGAGAGTATAGGAATAAATGGGCTTTTCCTT
Organism: Myrmecobius fasciatus; assembly: GCA_023553655.1. Lineage (NCBI taxonomy): Eukaryota > Metazoa > Chordata > Mammalia > Dasyuromorphia > Myrmecobiidae > Myrmecobius > Myrmecobius fasciatus. The sequence goes on along the minus strand of JAJPUD010000400.1, from coordinate 168,063 downwards.
AAAATGATTAGTAGTATCTACTTAAAACCTTCAGCAAGCATCATATGTAATGGAGTCAAACTAGAACCATTCCCAATAAGATCAGGAGTGAAACAAGGCTGCCCACTGTCACCATTACTATTTAATATTGTATTAGAAATGTTAGCTTTAGCAATAAGAGAAGAAAAAGAGATAAAAGGAATCAGAGTAGGTAGTGAAGAAACCAAATTATCACTCTTTGCAGATGACATGATGGTATACTTAGAGAACCCTAGAGACTCAACTAAAAAACTACTAGAAACAATTCACACCTTTAGCAAAGTGGCAGGATACAAAATAAATCCACATAAATCATCAGCATTTTTATATATTACCAATAAAGTTCAGCAGCAAGAGATACAAAAAGAAAT